>CAWUFW010013332.1:0-482326 GCA_963921515.1 Calotriton arnoldi
ACCCTGACTAGAGGCTAGGGTCCCTATTTGTCACAAGTACCTACCTGTGCCAACTAGAGACCCCCAATTCTAACAGGGTGGTAGTAGTGGCAGGCATCCAGGGCCCCCTGGGTAGGGGTGGTAGTAGTGGCAGGCATCCAGGCACCCCTGGGTAGGGGTGGTAGTAGTGGCAGGCATCCATCCCCCTATGGGTGTGTATGGCATTGGTGTTGGCCATCCCACCCCTATGGTTCTGCTGTTGCTAGTGTACGTTATTTGTGCATCCCTATGTGTGTGTGACATATTTCGTGTACGTGTGGTTTGTTTGTATTGTTGGTGTTTGACTTACCGTCTGCGCCGTACGCATCCGTGCCGGTCCCGGTAATAGATGTAGAGTATAGGTAGGACCTGCGCAATGGGATTCATGCTTGGATCGTCTCGTTCGGGTTTCCCGTGTCTTCGAGTCGTACTCGTAGCAGGCTTGTTCGTCTCGTAGCCGATGATCGTCTTGTGGCGCGAAACGGAGCTTATGTACGGCTCGCCCGGATGCTCAAACGTGCCGGACGTAGCGACGAGTTCGACGCATACGGAAGACGCATCGTACTAGTCCGGCCGGAAGGTGCTGTGTATTTGGTTCCGTGCGACTCGATTCGGCGTTTACGGATCCGGCTCGGGCGGGGAACAGGAGCTGGAATGGGTAAGTACGGCTCGCTCGGAATCTGGGCTGTTATGCGCATCGTACTTGTTCGTTCGGTAGAGTGTTCGAGTCGGTCGGAAAACACGCGTTCGGCTGGTATTTTTTCCGGACGAATACTGTTAGGTGCGCTTCCGGCCGACATCGGAATCGACCCCAAAGTGGTAAAAGTATTAAAGCATAGTTTTTGTACTGCAAAACACCTTCCAGGACAACACCTATGCTTGACATCATGCATCATTATGCAATTGTGTGTGCATTGGCATAGGGTACCCAAATGTATGCCAGCATAAGGAAAGAGGGAAAGAGTGCCAAATCTTGGTAGATATGATGCTGTTCTACTCACTTTCATGCAACACAGTACAGCAACACTGGTTGCTATTGAGAAAATCAACTCTTAAAGCAGAAGCTTGTTGGGCCATTCTACATTTCCCTGACTCTATCCACCATGTCTTGGGCAGGGAAAATGAATGATGGTAGCCCTGTCCTCATTAGGGTGGGACAACCATCATTGTGACTTGGCAGTCTATGGGTGATATTCTGCCAGGTCAGAGGTTTACACTAGTAGACTCAACAGAGACTCCACTGATGTAAATATGCCCTTCTGCCAACTCTAAATAGAAAACGGGAACAGCGAATTTGGTGGTCGCACAAACACCAAAGAGTTATGGTTGTGTTCTCGGTCCTCCAAACTCTAAATAAGGTGCTTAGGATTCACCTGTGTCTTTGCTACTGATACCGTGAACAAGCCAGTATGCAGTATAAAGTGCTATATAAAACATATAGGAACTGATTATGAGCTAAGGCGTTATTTGCAGCCCCTGAGAAATAACGATACCACGGGATGCAGGTGCAATAAATAACACCTTTTACGACCTCATGGGGAATACCATGAAGATTTCGGTGTTTGATGCACCACAACCTGCATGGCACAGTGAATACCACATGTTTTCCCCTGTTGAATTTCAGCACGGCCGAAATTTAATAAAGGTTGAGTTATTTAACGCATCCAATAATTATCGGATGCGTCAAATACCTTCAAATTCATAATTACGACTTGTGTGTAAGCAGGAGTTTACGCATTGGTCAGAATAATATGAGGAACTCGTAATCAGGCCCTAAGACTGATAAAATAAACAGCAAAGCATTGTTCTTTAGAGAGGATAACAGGCTGCAGGCAGTTTAGGCATATCCGGCAGAGGTCAGGGGAAAAGAAACAAGGCAGCAACTCCTCAACCTTTTGTGTGTAAAATATGTACACTTTTGCATTTAGCAAAACAGGAATTTGTATTTACATACACATATAAACCAGACATTGACAGCACCCCATGAATATGAACAATTCAGGCATTACAAATTGTCCCTTACTGCTAATAAGACCTCTTTTATTTCAAATTCTATTTCTCAGGCCTCCAACTTCTCAAGGGCTCTATTGCAGGCAGTCTCACCAATCTGCCATGCTTTAAAAAAACCATTCCCCCTCTCAAGTTGTTTGTGACAAAATTGCCTCTTTTTTCCTATCAAAAGATCAAGAGATCGGGGGGGCGTGGCTAGCGCCCACGGAAGATGGCGGCGGCTCCGTAGAGCTCCTGGTGACGACGGCGCAATGAGGGCTCTAAGATGACTCTCTCGTGAAAGAACCTGGCGGAAACATCAGCGCGGACGACAGAACACGGGCGGCCTACAGCGGGGTAATTTTCAACGTGGGAGGAATTGTTATTTAAGCGCATTCCTCATTTCTTTGCCCACGCTTATGGCGCCCGCCATTTTGTATTTTTGCCGTTTTTCTGCGCTCTGAGGAGTTTCCCTTTCACCTCTGGAACTGCCTACTTTTACATTAATGGGCCCCTGCCCTCAATGTTTCTAATGTAATCAGAGGAATTTAGCTAGTGAATAGCTTTGCTTTACTGGGTGCTGCTTCTGGAGACGCCTCACCGCTGGTGAACTGAATTCCTTCCTTCATACTTGAACTGATAGCGGCCATTTTGTCTCAGCGAAGCCTACACCTGCAGAACTCCTCATGAGCATTATTGCGTTCTAGTTTAGTACCACAGGTCTCGCCCGCTTCCTGGCATGCTTATTCCTAGCTCCCTCTTCACTCAACGATATCTGCGAAAAGACTCCTAAAGGCTTCTAAATATGATGCTACTTTTATCAGTGCGTATGTATTTTAATACTACCGACAAATATGACATTATATTCCTGTTATAGGGCGCTTCTTTGAGAATTAAAGTTTCATCTAGAGACCAAAGGCTTTAGCGGCGCGTCAATGTTGTGAATTATTTACCCTGCATATCCTATTCTTGATATTTCTTACGCATTACATGCTTTCTATAGATACATGGGCACGACAAACTGCAGCTCTCAGCCTTTGAGCGTGTATTTCTTCACTATTGGACCTGACTGTTTGTGAATCTCCTTTTTATGGGCAGACTGAAAACAATCAACTTATTGGTGACGCCTGCTAATCACTCATCTATCCCTCGTGCACGCTTCTGCGTTCAACGCATCAAAATGGAGGATTTGCTGGCTTCCTCTCCAAAGGCGCATCTGCCTCTTCCTCTGCAATTACCAAGGTCTCAACCAAACGGTTGAAGAAAGACCCACCATCACCTCCAAAGCAAACTTCGTCAGTCTCAATGGACATTCTCTTGGAAGAAATAAGGGCACTACGCCCGTTTGTAGAAGAGACTAATTCAAAGATACAAGTACTGACTGATGGATGGACGAAAATGGAGGAGCGAATAACTGCAGTAGAACACTGTGTAGACTCCCTGAGTTCGACTTGCACCCAGGTGGTAGCCCTTCAATCACAGGTTGCAACATGCCAGAAGCAGATTGAAAACCTTGAAAACAGGAATAGGAGAAATAACCTACGCGTTTATGGTTTGCCGGAGGCTTCAGAAGGGTCTGACCCCATATCATTTTTTAAATCCTTCTTACCAACAGTGCTCAAGTTGCCGGAAACTACCGTCCTGAACATTCAACGCGCTCACAGGCTGGGCCCCCTACATTCTTCGTCATCTGGCCAACGCAAACCATGAGGTGTTATAATTTACTTTCTAGAGTACACAGACCTTCTCAAAGTACTAGCTGCAGCTCGTTCTCTGAAGCGGATTACATCCTCAGGAAACCAACTTTATTTTTCGCAGGATTATGCTAAGCCCACAGCAGACAGAAGAAAAGAATTCCTATCCATGAGACCTGCTTTGCGCTCGATTGGTGCACAATTCGGCTTATTTCATCCTTGCTTGTTCAAAGTGACCTTTAACAACAGCACTGTGACTTATGAGGATCCGATTAAACTCAAAAGTTTCTTGAACTTTCACTGCCCTGACAAGATGGAAACTTCGAAACCTGGTCCCTGATTTCTGCCTACTTATGGGATAACTAAATGCAAGCTCAAATTTCTATTCCGTTGAAATTGCTCATATATTTCATTGTTGACTTAATAATTCATATATTGTCGTGCTCTATTTAATGCATTTCAATGCTCGTTTTTAGTAGATTTACATCTGTAAGATTTTATCAATCACTTATATCTTTATGATATTGTAAATGCTTAACCCTGGTTTTTTCCCCCATACAGGTTCTCATTCACGTTGTCTTTTCCCCATGTTTTGTGGTTGCTCTTCCCGAAGTTGGGCCGTCTCACCCTGTGGAGTCCGGACATGTCATCGTTCCATGTGGCCTCATCCCTCCCCACCCTCCTTATGTTTTGGATTCATTCTAAGTATAGTCTCTTTCTTCTCTTTCCTACCTACAGTCTCAATAATACTTTCACCCTTCTCTATTTACTCACTGTCATTCACCTCTAACTTATCTTCGTTCATTTTTTCTCTTTTTTCTACTCCTTACCTTCTACTCTTTATCTTATATTTCATCTTTTTATCCTTCATATATCCCTAGTTTATTCTGCTTATCTCAATATTGCGTATATTGTTCTCTATTTTTGCACTGTGCAGGTGTCACGTGTAGGTTTGTTTTATTGTCACTGTTCCTACTTCCTGCCTACAAAATTGGTTCGTATTGTGGTTAGTTGGTCTATCCTCTGGTCTACACTCTTTTATTTGTATTTGCTTATGGCTATTTGCTTCATATCCATTCTTTCATTTTACATATGTCTTTAAATATTGTTTCTTGGAATGTGAAAGGTCTCCATTCTCCCATTAAAAGACAACGGGTCCTGACTCACCTAGCCAAGCTTGGTGCAGATATAGCATGTTTGCAGGAATCTCATTTGACAGCAGAAGAATCCATAAAATTGAAAAGGAGCTGGGTTGGGGAGGTTTTTATTCACCGGGGGATGGTAAACGGAATGGGGTTCTTACTTTATGTCAGTAAATCACTTTCGGTTAAAATGCTATCACAAAGCTTAGATGAAAATGGTCGTTGGTTATTTACAAAGCTCCTGATTGATAAAGTTCCAATCTCCTTGTTAAATGTTTACGCCCACTGCTGGTGATCCTTCCTTTTGGTCGACCTTAGCACAGTTACTTGCAGAATGTATTGATGAAAATGTCATACTTACAGGTGATTGTAATCAAGTTTATGACCCCTTTTTGGATCGCAATTCAATGGTCTCCTTTGTCCCTCACAAGGCCCACAAATCATTTGTACAAACTATCAAACAATACAAGCTTATTGATGCCTGGAGACTGTGTAACCCTACTGCTAAAGAATACACCTATTATTCTCCAGCTCACCACACCCAATCAAGATTAGACTATTTTTTCATTTCTCATAACATATCACAGGCACTAACGACAGCAGAGATTGGATCCATCCTAATCTCGGACCACGCTCCCATCATTATGAAAGTAGATATTCTGCAGAAACCCTGCACATCACGGAAGTGGCGTTTCAACAACTCCCTTCTCTTGGACAAAACTTTTGTTTCTTCATTCACTTCCTTTTTTAACGAATATTTTTTATTCAATCAGACCGATGAACTTCCTTTCCACGTGATTTGGGACGCCTTTAAGGCAGCAGCTAGAGACTTTATTATTGGCTATGTCTCTAAAAAACGTAAAAAGTCAAAAAGAACTCACCACATCTCTCCTAGCTAAGATAAAGAGACTTGAACACTCTTTTTACTCATCTAGAACAAAAGAATGTCTGACGGAACTCATTAATGCCAAATTTCAATTTAATAAGGAGTCAACGAATAATGCTTCCACCTACCTATTAAGATCCAGTGCAAAGTTTTATGGTGGACAGAATAAAGCCGGCAAGGTTCTAGCCAATTACTTAAAAGTTAAGCATAATAAATTAAATATAGAATCTATTATGAATGCCCAGCAGGAATTAAAATATAAGGGCGATGAAATTTTAAACGAATTTTTTGAATTCTACCAAACGCTTTATACTTCAGAAGCCTCCCCTACAGAACAACACATTTCTCGGTTTCTGTCTGACATTCACCGATCCCCCTCCACTCAGCCTGATCTCTCTGGGTTAGAATTTGACCTCTCACAAAAAGAACTTCATACTGCGCTTGCGGCACTTAAAAAAGACAAGGCCCCCGGCCCAGACGGGTTCTCAGTTGAATTCTTTACACATTTTGCCTCCTTGTTGATTCCAAAGTTACATATATTGTTAAACTCCTTTCTCTCTTCGGGGAAGTCCTCTGGCTCCTTTTCTGAAGCCCTCATCTGCCTTATCCCCAAGGAGGGAAGGGACCTGAGATACTGTAAAAACATTCGACCCATATCTCTAGTCAATGTTGACTATAAAATTTTCTCTAAATCTTTAGCTTTTCGACTGGACTCACACCTCCCGGACTTGTTGGGCTTAAAACAGTTGGGTTTCATTAAAAGACGTCTTATCACAGACAATACCCGCTTGTTTTTTGATATACTATCTAAATCTTCACATGTCACACATTCTTTGGCTGCTATAGCACTGGATGCCGAAAAGGCGTTCGATAGAGTGGAATGGGCGTACCTTTTCCAAACCCTCAAGTGGTTTGGCTTTGGACCTAAGATTATTTCCCTAATCTCACTTTTATATTCCAACCCAAGAGCAGCAGTATGCGCTAATGGAACGTCATCCTCTTATTTTACCTTGGGAAGGGGTGTCCGCCAAGGATGTCCATTGTCCCCGTTTCTTTTTAACCTAGCCCTAGAACCATTTCTTCTGCGGATCCGTCAGAATGAGGATATTCAGGGTTTTAACTTTAATGATACTCACATTAAATTAGCAGCAAATGCTGATGATATATTGTTATTCATATCCCAACCTCAAACTTCTATTCCTGCATTTCTAACTGAAGTCGATTCCTTTGCAGATGTTTCTGGGTATAAATTGAATAAGGATAAATGCGAAATATTACCCCTGACAAAATATACTTTTAAAGAAGATTTTACTCTCTCAACCTTTGCATGGCGTCCCCAATATATTAAATACCTGGGCCTTCATTTCACTTCCTCCATCCCAGATACAATTTCAAGATGCATGGACAATTGTATACAGAGAATATCGACTTTAACTGCTAAATGGCACCCCTGTACTTATCATGGTGGGGCCGTCTTGATACCATAAAAATGATGTTGTCCCCCATAGTTCTATACACGATATCTAACATCCCACTTTCCATCCCTTTAAAAAAAAATAAAAAATTAACTCTTTGTTATCCTCTTTTCTTTGGTGCAATAGAAAATCTCGTATGTCCATATCAAAATTGATTCGCCCAAAATCGGAGGGTGGTGTTAACTTTCCTGACTTCACCTTATATCAAAAATCTTTTTTGCTTCGACAATCATCTAGGTGGCTTTCACACTCTTCTGCGCATCACCCCTTATGGACTAAACTTGAGCTTTCCTTTCTATCCCCCTTTTCCTTTCAAGAATATCTCTCATTCTCGCGAAAACCACAGTGTCTTTTGACCCCCATAATTAAATATACATCCAAGATTCTACAACCTGCACACTTCAATGATCCCATTGATGGCACTTTTCTCTCAATTCCACGATTTGGCATAACAAATCGATATTGATACGTGATAAACCTTTTTATTGGAGGACGTGGAGGCAGAGAGGTCTAATATGGGTCCATCAACTATACCAACAAGACCAATTCATGTCCTTTGAACAAATTAAAAGCTTGTTTGGACTGCCGACCTCTTCCCAATCTAAATATACACTTTTAAAGCAGTCCATTTTAGAAGCGTACACTCACTGTGAACCCCCAAACTCCTTCACTACCCCTTCTAATTCTCCGGCTGATAAATTACATTCCCTATTACAGGTTAACCCTAAAGCTTCTGCCATTTACAATTATTTACACGTCTCATGCATTCCATGGGACAAATCCAAAACAGAACTTTATTGGGAGAGGGATCTGGGAGTTGAATGGCCAATTACTTTTTGGAATAAGATATGGGATAAGATTAGAAAATCCTCGAGAGCTGCTAACACCACGCAAACACTCTTTTTCATTTATAATAGACTATTTTTTTCTCCAGTTGCTTTACACAAACAGCACGCTTGCGTCTCGGATGCTTGCTGGACATGCTCTTCTCCTCACGCAGACATACACCATCTACTTTTTACATGTCCACCTGTTCAGGACTTTTGGGAAAAGGTTTGGGACCAAATTAACTCAATTTTTCACTCCCGATCTCCTTTTTCTGTTTCTAATGTATTTTTGGGTAGTTTATCCCCGATATGGTCGGATCATACATATAATACAAAAATCGTAGACCTCTTGCTGGCAGTTGCCTTTCAGCAAATTACTAAAAAGTGGAAGGACCTAACCAAATTATCCTATCAAGCCTGGTGGTATGCTATTTGCTACAATCACAGACTAGATACAGCCTTTGTGTATCCTATCACTATGGCCACGAAGCGTTTAAATCTATGGCTACCTGTTACAACATTCATTGAAGCTAGTGCTAGGGGCTCATTTTCTCTGGCTCCTGCACAGCAGGAGGTCTCCAAACCCCCGTAACTTTCCTTTCTTCTTTTGTACTGCAGTTTATACAGTTTGTGATTCTCTAATTCATAATATTGTTATTAATCCTTTCTCTTTGGATGGACCAATTCTGATTGTACATATACTTACCTCTTCCTTGTATTCAGAAGATATTTCATGTGATTAAGTATTGCCAATTTGCTATATGTATTGAGATGTGCATATCCTTTAATAAACATATTTCTGAGCTTAAAAAAAGATCAAGAGATCAAGGCCATTCATGACTGTATTGCTCAGTTTCTGGTTTCATCCTGCTTCATGGGGCATAATTACAAGCCTTCGCCCTTATTTGTTACTCCTATAACAGTTCTCCAAATAATTGAGGAAGAGGAGAAGGTTTACTCCTTGTTTATCTGCCTACACCCGGGCTCCCCAGACGACATATATCCATTGAGGACTTTAAAATCGTTTCACCTGCTTTTACCTTCATCCTTAACACCTGTTTCCATCTGTCCCTGTTACTAGTGGATGGAAGAAAGGTTTCATCAAACCCCTTTTAAAGTAGTCAAACTTGGGTCCCAGGGCAGAAGCTAACTATAGGCTCATCTTTTTTTACCAGCAGTCACTACAATTGTCAAGAAGTTCTGGCTCACCAGCATTATAAACATCTTGAAGAGCACCTGTTACTGGATGCCAGCTAGATGAGTTAAAAACCTTGGGGTTGATATACTAACATTTTGTGTCGTGGTTGAGCCACTTTTTTAGCGCAACCACAACATAAAATGTTAGTAGAGATTTAACAAGCCACGCAAGGCGCTAATTGTGGCAACTTGCAGGGCTTTGAAAAAAAAACAATTGTAATGCATGGCAGTGTATAGCGCTGCTTTACTGTGCATTGGGGAGCCGTTCCATGGGTGGAGCAGGGCATTCCCATGCATCCGCCTATAGATTTTAATGCAATCCCAAATCTACTAAGGTCAGTAAACCTGGGATTGTGCCAAAATGATGCACTTCCTAGATCCAGGCGTAACAAGGAGAAATATCTTTATTTCTCCTTGTTACTATCTTTTTATGGTCTGAGTTGACAGTGCAGCTGTCACCAGACAATTATGTGAGCATCACTGGAAAGGGCATTTGGCTCTGCCCAAATGTTGGGAACGAGAAGTGAATGTTTTGAATGAGCAGAAATTGTGTGCTTCCAAGCAGCTGTGATCATTTTGTTTATTCATCCAGCTGCCTGAGTTTGAACTTTCAGGGGCGCGCACATGACATTGTAAAGCTATTAAAGTATCTTAGTTAACTATATAATATATGGAGCCGTATTACACAAAGTGCCCCTGGAGCACAATGGGCATTTGCGCCCGCTTTGCACGCCCCCGGGGCACTTTGGTATTACAGAAGGTGCAGCAGACGCATGTGCGGCCCCTTCTGTAATACTGATAGCGCTGGTGCACATAAAGTGCCAGCGCTATCTTCGAGGGACAGTTCCTCATTTGAATGTGGGCGTGCCCCATGCAAATGAGTGAATCCCTTTGCCTCTGCGCCGTTTTATAGACTCGGGTTCGGAGGCAAAGAATCTCTCAAGAGGCACGCTGAGAGTGCACCACCTAAACGTTGGCACACTGTCAGTGCGCCCCATGAGAGCAGCCCCCTGGAAGGGGACTGGGGGGTCCTATGGACCCCCCATGCATCCCCTTGCAGGCGGGTGCAGACTCTGACTGCACCCGCCTGCAAGGGGATTTCTAATCCCCTTTAAAAGTGCAGGCGGGCTGACGCCTGCACTGTGAAAACACGAAGCAGCTTCAAAGCAGCCGCTCACTTTTTCACATGAATGTGCTAACCCCATGGCAGCGCGAGTTCATGGCTGCCCTGAGGGCAGTGCATTCATCATAATATGGTGCATTTTCCTTCATTGCACTGGACACCCTTTCTAAAAGGTGTGACCATCGCAATGAAGGAAATTGCGCTGCATGTATAATGTGGCCTATGGGGTTTTTCTTTGGCAGCAACACAGATGGGAAAAGGACAGTCATTAACCTACATGAATTATTGACAGTGCAACTGTCACATGACCATTTAACCCACACCAATATTATTCTGCTGGTTTTTTTGCTTCCACACAAATATATATCCATTTCCATGCAATCTGATTGTAATGCTTCACATTACCATGGTAAAGAGTCAGAATATCGAGCTGGAAATGTTGACTTGCACTAATATCGAGTGCAAAATATCGAGATACATAAATATCGACTGCAAGAATATCGTGCTCAAGAATATCGAGTTGAAGGTAAGAAATATCGTTTTCTAAAATATCGAAGTCATTAATATCGTTTGCAAAAATATAGTTGTAAAAAATATTGTTTTTTTAGTTAGTGTTATGTATTTTAGTATGTATTTTAAATGTATGTGCTCTATTTTTTGTCTAAGTATTGCATTTGTTTTTTAATATATGTGTTAAATTTTTAGAAGTTATTAATTTTATTTTAATAAAATTTAGCGTTTTAGTTCCGTAACGGGTTGTGGGTTTATAGGGGAATAGGGTGGGAAGTAATTTAATTATAATAAATTGAATATTAATTTTTATTTTTTAGTATTTATTTATTTTTGATTTTTTAGTGTTAATTGTGGGAATTAATTTATTAGTAATTAATTAATAATTGGCTGTTAATTTTTATTGATTAATTAATTTGTAAATATGTTAATTGTGTCATTTTTTTAGGAGCGTGTTGTGGGTTTATAGGGGAATAGGGTGGGGAGTAATTTAATTATAATTAATTTATTAATATTTTTTATTAATTATTATTTGTTTATTTAATATTTTATATTGTCAATTGTGGGAATTCATTTATTATTAATTATAAATTAATTGGTTGTTAATTATTATTAATTAATTGGTAATTATGTTAATTGTGTCATTTTTTTAGGAGCGGGTTGTGGGTTTATAGGGGAGTAGGGTGGGAAGTAATTTAATTATCATTAATTTATTAATATTTTTTATTAATTAATATTAATTTATTTGATATTTTATATTGTTAATTGTGGGAATTAATTATTTATTAATTGGTTGTTAATTATTATTCATTAATTGGTAATTATGTAAATAGTGTTATTTTTTTAGGAGCAGGTTGTGGGTTGATAGGGGAGTAGGGTGGGAAGTAATTTAATTTTAATACATTTATTAATATTTTTCTTATAATATTTAATTAATTTTATTTTATAGTGTTAATTGTGTGAATTAATTTATTAATAATTATTTATATTTTGCTTGTTAATTGTTATTAATTAATTAATTAATTGTTAATTAATTATGTTAATTGTGTCATGTTTTACGAAATTGGTGGTGGCATTTATAGGGGAATATGGAGGGAGGTAATTTATTTATAATTAATTAATTATTTGTTAATTAATGCTAATTAATTAATTAAATTTCAATATGCCAATTGTGTAATAATTTTGATGTGGGAGTTGTGGGGTTTATAGTGGTAAATGGTGGGAAGTCATTTTTTTAAAATTAATTAATGATTTGTTGTTAATTGATATTAATTTATTAATGTAAAATTAGTTATGGAAATTGCGTAAATATTTTTATGTGTGTGTTTTGGTGTTTATTGGGGTAGAGGGTGGAAAGTAATTTACTTTAAATTAATTAATCATTACTTGATCATTAATATTCATTTATTAATTGATAAATATTTTTGGTAATTGTTTAGTTTTTATTTTGCTTGGGGATTTAGTTTCAATAGCTGTAACGTTTGGTTAGTACATTACATTTTACGTTTATAAATCTGCTTTTTAATTATTAATATTTGTTTAATTGATAATTAATTGTGTTAAATATGGAGGTACACTTTTGTGTTTAATTTAGATGTGTGTTGTAAATTGTGTGGTGTTATAGGGTAGGAAAATAAATATTACACTAATGTAATATTTATTTTTGGGGATTAAAATTAATTTCTATTGCAAAAGACATATTTGTTTGTAAATTTTTTGTTAAATTAAAAAAATTAATATTTTTATGTCAATTTTAGATTTTTGCTACATTATAATATTTTTCTCTGTTTCTTTAATTTTCATATTTTTATATATGGTTGTTTTTGTTTTTTTTATTATATTTTGTATTGTAGTTGATATTTTGTTTGTTTTTAAATTTGAATTTTGATCTGTGGGAATAGTCATTTTTAACCCTCCGCTATCTAACACTTTCCCTACTGTTGCACGCATTGGATGGGAATAGTAAATTATTCCCCTCCGCTATCCAACACTTTCCCTACTGTTGCACTCGCAGGAGTGGGAATAGTAAACTATTCCCCTCCACTATCCAACACTTTCCCTACTGTTGCACTCGCTGGAGTGGGAAGAGTAAATTATTACCCTCCGTTATCCAACACTTTCCCTACTGTTGCACTTGCTGGAGTGGGAATAGTAAATTATTTCCCTCCGCTATCAAACACTTTCCCTACTGTTGCACTCACTGGAGTGGGAATATTAATTTTTACCCCTACGCTATCCAACACTTTCCCTACTGTTGCACTTGCTGGAGTGGGAATAGTAATTTTTTCCCCTTTGCTATCCAACACTTTCCCTACTGTTGCACTCATTGGAGTGGGAATAGTTAATTATTCCCCTCCGCTATCCAACACTTTCCCTACTGTTGCACTAAATGTAGTGTAAAATGTAGGTTTAAAGAATATTACATATTTTAATTTATATTATAATTTTAATTTTTTTAATTTTTATGTTACAGGTGTATGTATATATTTTTTTATTTTTTAATATATTTCAAACATTTTATAATTAATTAAAATTATTATTTATTAATTATTTTAAAGTAAATATATATATATATTACATTTTATATATGTATGTTTAATTTATTTTTAAATTACATTTATTACTTATAATTGTTAAATTTTAGAAATAAATCTAAATATGTTTTTAAGTTAAATGTATTATTTAATTTATTTTACATTATTTGTTATACATATAAAAAAACGATATATTGTACTTCGATATTTTTTAACAACGATATTTTTTTTCCGATATTTTTGTGCTTACCATTATGAAGATAAGAGGTCGATATTTTTGACAACGATATTTATGTTCCGATATTTCTGTAGGTCGATATTAGTGTTGTCGATATTCTGTCAGTGATCCCATTACCATACAATGGGGGTCATTATGATGTCTGGCGGATCGCCACCGCCCGTATGGCGGTGGCGATCCGCCCGCCATTTCCGTCCGCCCGCCTAACATTTCCCCCCCGGCATATTACGATGGCGGTGGGGCCCAGGGGGACGGAAAGACCGTCCGCCACTTTTCCGCCGGTAGGCAATCCGCCCGATTGCCTACCGGGAGGAAAAGGCCTGCAATATGGTGGAGGTGCCTTGCAGGCACCGCCATCCATATTACGATGATGGCGGTCTCATGCCTTTCCATGGCGGAGACTCCGCCATGGAAAGGCATGCCAAGAATGCCTTTGGGGGCCCGTTGCGGGCCCCCAGGTGGTTGGGGGGGTGTGTGGCTGCACTTGGGGGGTACCCATGGTACCCCCCGACATTTGCATGCACAAGGTGGCAGGCACCGCGCGGTGCCTGTCACGTTGTGCATGCAAATGCACAACATGCCCTTTTAACATTGTAGCGGGTGCTGAATACAGCACCGCCCGCCATAATGTTAAATATACAGGATGCGACCGCCATGGTGGCGGTCGCATACTAATAGGCACAGCGGGACCGCCGCACCTCTTGCGGGCGGTCCCTTTTTCCGTTGCGATGGCGGGCGGACTTTGTCCGCCCGCCATCGTAATGACCCCCAATGTTCCTTTAAAGCCAGACCTATTGACATTGTCAGTGCTAGTTCTATGGATAATGCATTCCACATCACACACAGAAAAAGGTAAACGCTTTTAAGGATTGTTTTTGTGCAGGAATGAACCCCTACCTGCACAAACTAACCCTGCTCGTTAATGCAGGCACCCTTCCAGCAAGGGTGCCTGTGTTGGCGCTACGCTGCACACAGTGGGCCAGCGCAAGTAGAGAGCAGAAGTGTGCCATATCTTTGTAGATATGGCACATTTCTGCTCTCTCCATTTCATGCAATGCAGCAGTTTTGCTTGCTGCCCTACGTTGCATGAAACCTTAATAAATCTGCCCCCTGTTTAAGCACAGGGTTGCCCATGTGGCTGTATTGAATGATGTCAGACAAGATACAATGGTGGCATTTCCATCTGCCTCATTTTTCTGTTGTAGTAATCATCCTGTTACCTCCAAAACGAGAGTCTCAAAGAAAAATATTTGTTTTATTCTGTGCCACATGAAAGCTTGTGTTGTTAATGCTACCATCTATTCTAGAATGAACAATGCCAATGCTTGGTACATTGGCCTTCCTAAGTCAGCTATTTACCAACTTCAAAGGTTTCAGACTATGGCAGCATGACGTGTTCCAAATGTTTTTTTCATTTGTAGTTTCCTTGGGAATACACTCTATCCATCCTCTTTAACTCTATTTAAAATGGATCAACTGGCCAAAACTGCACTGTCCCCAGGGAGGTTGGAAAGAACCTACTAAGTGAACAGTTAGTTGCGGTTGTTGCACATAAATCCAAGTCATTGCTATTAATAAACAGTGCCAGATTAAACCCCCTCGCAAATTATCTCCAAATACGTTTTTAATGTTGTTAACCAACAATTTTAATAAACCAATCATAGTACTCAAAACTAAACATTAGCAAGTATTCTACTCGCAAATATTCTACTAAGGTCTGGCGTCGAACTCGGCGGGAACTCGTGACACACTAACTCACAGAAAGCTTCATTTCTGGAGGTTTCTCGTGTGCGCGCTCTAGTGGGATAACATTGCACTAAGTAGCGTGCACATTGGCCACTAGATGGAGATGACCATCACTACTGTACATTACAGTACGTAGTTTGCACCGGATTTTTTTACAGACAGCTGCCAGAAGATGAGCTTTTAAGAGTCAAACTGTTATGTGAAAATGATATCTCTGGCTTATGTACTTTAAGTTGTTAATGGGTACATTACGTCAATACAGTATTTTCTCTATTGAGTATTTAATGTAAAGTTTTCGTTTCTTTGAGTTGATTCACTTTTTTCTGTCTTTTGGAAACAATTTAAAGAAAGCTTGATAGTTATTTTCTTTGAAGGTCAAATCAATATTATTTTGGTCCGTTGTCGCGGGGACCCTAAAAGGAGTGGGGTTCATAGGCTGGTGCCTACTTTGCCTATTTGGTATTCCGGTACTGTTAATGAAGGACTAAAGTAGATGAAATAAGATGAAAAGAACTAACTTATGTCTGGGGTTGTTTCCCTTTGTTCTCTTTCTTGGTTGAATGACGTGCCACTGAGACTCCAGTTGGAGGTGATAGAAAAACATGGTAGAATTCTTTACATGAAATATGGTCGATCTTTGCTAGTTATGTCACGTTATCGACCCCCAAAATATCAACCTGCACTTATATCATAACCATGCTATTGACTTCAGAAATATTGTCATGTGGGGGCGTATAAGTATTTTTGCTAACTCTAATGTTACACTATTTCAGCAATATTAAAATCACTACATATGTGAAGGTCAATGTTTTGACTCACATAATGTTTTTTTTGGTTGGCCTGGACTTCAATGTTCGTCTCATTTTTTGGATCACGTTGTCCATTGTAAATGGAATATCTGTGCACTCTTTTCAATTAAAACGTTAAATGGCCGGGTGGGGGCGTGGCTAACGCCCAAAGAAGATGGCGGCTGGTCCCTGACTCTCCCGGGACAGCTGCGACGGCCCTGACACGACAACCAGCGCGTACACGGACGCTAGAATGACGGACTAAGCATCGGAAACCTTGAGGCATCGCATGAAACGTTCCATCCTTCTTGCGGTGACCTGTAAGCAACATTTTTCTTTTATCGCGTTGCGGAGCGACTTCGCTAATTGAACGGCCGCCATTTTGTTTTTTGTTTCTCGTCTGAGGAGAAATATTTCTGCTCGCCGGTTTAAGAGACACGCATTCCTCAGCTTGTTACTACCTGGGGCTGTATTGTATTGCTGGCGCTATCTTCCTTTAAATAAGCAGCGTTCTACTTGACACTTTCAAAATGAAACTCTCCCTGGCATTTTGATTTATAGGAAATGCACTTCAAAATGCATGTCATATTTTTACCTGCTTCCCTTTAAATGACAGAGCTTGCCTTATACAGCTTACACCAGCTCTCCTCATATGCCTCAACAAAGTTTGTAATTCCATGCCTCACTTCCTTGTTACTTTTGTGATGCATTAAGGATTGTAAGAAATTACACCAATTGGAAGCTGCTTGTCATGGTGTGAACTTTTTTCAGCCTCCCTCGGCACATTTGAAGTAATGCATTTTCTTTATGCATATATTTATATAAATAGTGTTGAGGAGATATTTTTGGCATTGAGGAAGAACAAGTCATATATCAATTTTTTAGATATGCTGGTGCTCCTAGCCTTCTAAATACAATTTTGCTCAGGTGCATGGGCAAATTAACCAAGGATTCCTCTCAATCAAAGTCCCTGACACGCAAGTTCTTAACTCGTTCCAACTCTCATTTTAGTTGTCTCTCCATGGATGACTCAACGAATGCTTCGCCCAAGGGCGCCTCAACATCTGTCACCACTATATCCTCTGGTGTTAATAAGGCGCCGAGCAAACGTTTGAAGAAGGACCCTCCTTCTCCCCCTAAACAACCTTCCTCAGTCTCGCTGGACTTATTGCTAGAAGAAATTAGGGCTTTTCGTCCCTTTGTCGAGGAAACTAACTCTAAGCTACAACTCCTCACTGATAGATGGTCTAGCTTGGAAGACAGAGTCACCACAATGGAACAGAATATTGATTCTTTGAACTCCTCTACCACCAAAATGGAATCCTTGCACTCTCAAGTGTCAGCGTTACACAAGCAAGTTGAAAATTTGGAAAATAGGAATAGAAGAAACAATCTCCGCATTTATGGATTACCCGAGGGAGTGGAGGGAACGGACCCAATTACTTTCTTCAAATCCTTCATTCCAAAAGTCCTTAAATTACCAGAAGATACTCTTCTCAATATTCAGAGGGCTCATCGATTGGGTCCGGCATCTTCAATGTCTTCCCTCGCAGGGAGAAAACCGAGAGGAGTGATCCTATATCTTTTGGAATACACTGACTTGATCAAGATTTTATCAGCTGCTAGGGCAATCAACTGCATTACTTGGTCAGGCAACTCCTTATTCTTCTCTCAAGATTACTCCAGGCCAACTGCGGATAGACGTAAAGATTTCTTAGCAATGAGACCGCAGCTCCGTTCAATAGGTGTACGTTACGGCCTCTTTCACCCTTGCTTGTTTAATGTGACCATCAACAATAAGACTACCACATATGAAGACCTTGTGAAACTGAAAAGCTTCCTTAATTCTCACCACGCTGATTTTATGGATACTTCTTCATCACACATCAGATAGATGTCTCAGAGTTTGACATGCAAGCATCTTTGTTACATGCTTTAAGTCGTTAATAACTTTATTTGTTTGCAAATAGTTGATAACACTGTTTGTTTTCATCAGTATTTTTGATTATAGAATTAATCTCCTTTTTTCCTCCCTACAGGTTATGTCTCTTTTCTCATTCAAATACTCCTTCTTTATTGTTGTTTTTTCGTATCTCAAATGTTGTTTATTCACTTAGATCCTTACTTTTCTTTCTTTTCCCTCTCTGTTCACTTGTTTCAATTTACATATAGTCGGTTTGTTCTTTGGTACGCTCTATGTTGTCCAATGATTTGCTTTGATTGGTGTCCATGATTTATCTCCATTTTCGTCCTATGTCTTTAAAACTTGTTTCGTGGAATGTCAGAGGTTTACATTCGCCTATTAAAAGACAGAGAGTTCTGACACATTTAGCCAAATTGGGGGCAGATATAGCATGTCTACAAGAATCCTATTTGACGGCTGAGGAGTCTCTAAAATTAAAAAGAGGTTGGGTGGGGGAGGTCTTTTTTTCTCCAGGTGATGGCAAACGAAACGGAGTTCTCACTCTTTGCCGTAAATCACTTCCTGTTAAATTGTTATCGCAATGTGCTGATAAAGATGGTAGATGGTTGTTTGTTAAATTGATGATGGGGAATGCTCCGGTCTCTTTACTTAATATTTATGCTCCCACCGCTGGGGGCTCCTCTTTTTGGACATCCTTGGCTCAACAAATTACACATTGTTTTGATGATAACTTTATTCTCACAGGTGATTGCAATCAAATCTTTGACCCTTTTTTAGATCGCAATTCAGCAATCTCCTTTGTCCCCCACAAAACTCATAAACGTTTCACACAAACTATTAAGCAACACAAGCTTATAGATGCTTGGAGACTCTGTAATCCCACATTAAGAGAATATACTTATTATTCTCCGGCACATCATACCCAATCACGACTAGATAATTTTTTTATATCACATAACATATCTCAGTCGTTGATGGCGGCGGATATTGGATCTATTCTAATATCCGATCATGCTCCCATTACCATTCAAATGGACATTTTACAGAAACCCAGTTCATGTCGGAAGTGGCGTTTCAATAATGCTCTGCTTTTAGAGTCAACATTTACGTCCTCCTTTGTTTCTTTTTTCCATGAATATTTTTTCCTGAATCAATCTGATACTTTGCCTTTTCATGTGGTTTGGGATGCTTTTAAAGCAACAGCTAGGGATTTTGTTATCAGATATGTTTCTAAAAAACGTAAAAAGGCACAGGAACTCACCAAAACCCTTCTGGCCAGGATAAAGAGATTGGAGCATACTTATTACTCTTCCAAGTTGAAAGCTTGTTTGTCGGAACTTATAGATGCTAAATTTCAGTTTAATAAGGAAACGACTAATAACGCTTCTACTTATTTATTAAAATCTAGCGCAAAATTTTCTGGAGGCCAGAATAAAGCTGGGAAAGTATTAGCTAACTATTTGAAGGTTAAGCATAACAAACTCAATATAGAGTCTATTTTGGATGAACATCATACATTGAAATTTAAAGATAATGATATTTTAAATGAATTTCTCCAATTTTATAAAACATTATATACGTCAGAAATCCCTTCCTCAGACCATTATATTTCTCATTTCTATCCAAAATTCAACAACCTTCTGATACATGACCAGACCTTACACTCTTAGAATCTGACTTATCACAACAGGAGCTCCTTACTGCTTTACAAACACTCAAAAAAGATAAAGCTCCTGGTCCAGGCGGTTTTACTGTTGAGTTTTTCACTCATTTCGCACATTTACTACTTCCCAAATTACATACTCTCATAAACACCTTTTTACAATCAGGTGAATCTTTTGGCTCCTTTTCGTATGCCCTAATTTGTCTTATTCCTAAGGATGGTAAAGATCCAAAATATTGTAAAAATTATCGACCTATCTCTCTAGTCAATGTTGACTACAACATTTCTTCAAAAGCCCTAGCTTTACGTTTGGAATCCCACTTGCCTGATTTATTAGGAAAGGAACAATCTGGTTTTGTCAAAGGACGCCTCATCACAGATAACACTCGCTTGTTTTTTGATATCCTATCCAAAGCTTCACACGTCTCACATTCCTTAGCAGCAATAGCTTTAGACGCAGAAAAAGCATTTGATAGAGTGGAATGGCCCTAAATATTTCACACACTTAAATGGTTTGGTTTTGATCCAAAAATTATTTCTTTAATATCTATTTTGTACTCTAATCCACGAGTGGCAGTGTGTGCGAATGGTGGTACATCTTCTTATTTCAATTTAGGTAGGGGTGTCCGACAAGGCTGTCCACTATCTCCGTTTCTTTTCAACATAGCTTTAAAACCTTTTTTGTTAAGAATTCGTCAAAATGAGAACATCCATGGTCTTGATTTCAAGGAGACTCAAATCAAAATGGCAGCTTATGCTGACGATGTTCTATTATTTCTCTCACAACCTCAATCCTCTCTCCCCGCTTTTCTGCAAGAGGTTGATTCTTTTGCAACCATCTCTGGTTATAAATTGAATAAAGACAAATGCGAAATTTTACCTCTAACAAAATATACTTTCAAAGCTGACCTCGTCATCTCAGGTTTCGCATGGAGTCCCAAACATATTAAGTATTTAGGTTTACAGTTTACTCCCTCTATTTCAGGAACAATATCACGATGTATGGAAAATTGTACACAGAGATTGTCCTCTCTAACCACGAAGTGGCACCCTCTATACCTATCTTGGTGGGGTCGCCTGGACACCATAAAGATGATGTTATCCCCTATAATTCTTTATTCAATTTCCAATATTCCACTCTCTACTCCCTTAACATTTTTTAGGAAATTTAATTCTATCTTATCCTCTTTTTTATGGAGTAATAAAAAATCACGTATGTCCATATCAAAATTGATTCGTCCAAAATCGGAGGGTGGTGTTAATTTCCCTGACTTTCCTACTTATCATAAGTCTTTTTTGCTTCGCCAAGCATCGAGATGGCTCTCCGAGTCTCTTGTGCATTGTCCTCTTTGGGCTAGACTTGAACAGTCTTTCATCTCCCCTTTCTCATTTCAAGAATACTTATCCTTCTCACGTAAGCCGCAATCTCTATCCACTCCCATAATTAAACATACGTCCAAAATCATACCACCTGTCTCATCTTCAGACCCCATGGATTGGAGCTCTTTTCTCAATTCCACCATATGGCATAACGCTAGCATAGTAATACGCAATAAACCTTTATATTGGAAATCCTGGCGGTAACAAGGTTTAATTTGGGTACATCAATTATATGTACAGAATGAGATTATGTCTTTCTCGCAAGCTAGTAGTTCTTTTGTCCTGCCTACATCTTTCCAATCTAAATATACCCTCTTAACACAAGCCATTCAGAACGCCCGCACCCATTACACAATCTCACATCTTTCCACTGACCCTGTGGTTCCTCCTGTTAATAAACTACATACTCTTCTCATTAATAATCCTAGGGCCTCAGTCATATATAACTATTTACACAGTTCACCAATTCAAGAGAAAAGACTAAAGTAGAGATCTCTTGGGAAAAAGATTTAGAGGTCTGTTGGTCCATAGAATTATGGAACAAGATTTGGATTAAAATCAGAAAGTCCTCTAGAGCAGCGAACACCACACAGACACTCTTTTTTATATATAATAGACTCTTACTTTCCCCACTTACTCTACATGCAAGACATGCTGACCTCTCAGACGTTTGCTGGACTTGCTCCAATAGCGGCCCGTGGAGGGAGTGCCATGGGCCTGTGGGGTGGGGCGGGGGAGGGGCAGGGTAGGGGGTAGTAAACTTCGGCTCACGGCTGACCGGAGTAATGTAAATAAATAAATAAATAAAACGAATTTCATTGCGTGCGCTGAAACGCATTTGGCGATTTGTCTAACTTTAGACCTATCTCCCTTTTACCTTTCCCTATAAAAATTATAGAAAGTCACATAAGCTCACTACTGTCGAAACATCTAGAAGACACTGCTTGGCTTGAGGAAGAGCAATTTGGATTTTGCCCTGGTCATGGGACCGAGACCGCCCTCATCTGCGCTGCCGATGAACTACGGAGGATTACAGACAATGGACAATCAGCTGTCCTTGTCCTCCTAGATTTATCCGCAGAGTTTGACACAGTGAGTCACCACATTCTTATGTCTAGGCTTTCAGCAGCAGGTGTAGAAGGGCCAATGTTAAACTGGCTAAAGTCGTATCTATCTAATCGCCATCAGGCCATCTCACTCCCCCCGTTCCTTTCTAAATTTAGAAAAATAACTCATGGTGTCCCTCAGGGCTCCCCCCTTAGTCCTATTTTGTTTAATATCTATATTAAGCCTTTGATTTCACTCATAAAAACTCATAATATTAAACTAATAAATTATGCAGATGATACTCAATTGATTCTGTCATTAAATAACAACAAGGAGGACACCACTGGCAAATTCCAGATGTGCATTCTTGACATCCTTGCCTGGATGAACTCTAACTCTTTAAAAATGAATGGGAATAAAACGGAATTCCTCTGTTGTCCCTCGAGTAAAATCCCAGTGTCCCTACCACAGAACTTCTGGCCACTACTACCCACAGAGAAGCCTTCGGGTAATACAGTGGCGGTGCGAAACCTGGGGGTGACAATTGAGCAAGGATTATCTTTGGAAAACCATGTGAGCAAAACTACCGGGATCTGCTTTGCTCTGATTCGGACCCTTAGGAAGCTCTACCCTCTGCTTGATTTACCAGCCAGGTCATTGATCTCCAGAGGGGTAATACTGGGTAGGCTGGACTATTGTAACGCTGTGCTGCTAGGAGCCCCGGGTTTTCTCTTAAATAAATTGCAACTTATCCAGACTATCACTGCTAAGCTGACACTAAATAGACCCCGATATTCGTCAGCTGCAGAAGCCCTGAAGGAGCTCCATTGGCTGCCTGTCAAGCAGAGAATAGCTTTTAAATCTCTGTGTATTGTCCACAAGGCACTACGAAATAAAGGACCAATACCTCTTCAAAACAAACTAAAAAAGTACACCCCTGGCAGAAATCTTCGTTCTACTACAGGTAATTACGTTCAGGAGTGGAAGTACAAAGAAGTTAGACAAGGAGGACGCACTTTCAGGGTCAATGCTGCTCGGGCATGGAACAAACTGAGACCCCATCTACGAGCTCAATCTGATTTACAGAAATTCAGGAAAGCCTTGAAGACCTGGCTATTTCCTCACTAGTGGTCGTTGTTTCAGCCATCATCCTCTGTATCTTACAAAATGGTTAGCGCCAGGATACCTTTTTGGTCACAGTGCGCTTTACAAATAACCCCTACAATACAATACAATACAATGTTAGCGCCCGACGCTCTCTGTCTTTGAATCCCTTGCAGCAAGAAGTGTCTAAACCTCCATGACTTCCCTCATATTAGTATTATATTATAAGGTCATATTTCATTCTATATTACGATCTCAACATAAAATGTAACTCTCCTTTGTTCACCGACTAGTTGTATATCACTGTTATTCTCCTTTGTATGTTATGCTAAACTGACTTACACATTTATTTTCTTTATTTCTCAATTTTAGATTGCTTTACTGTATGTAATCTTTCATTGTTATAATATCTTGTGTATTACTACTTTGCTTTCTCTCAATAAACTTACTTTTTTTTTTATTTAAAAAAAAAAAACGTTAAATGGCCGAGAAAAATAACTATTTCCCCAGCGGCCAGCTAAATAGCTGCTACTTTAAAATACATTGAAGAATTCAGAATACTTAAAGCAAGTCAGAATCGTCAAGCTAGTTTGAATTGGACAAGACAGGGCGATGCGTATTTTTACTTGTAACACTGTACAGCATCTCTAGTAGAAATGGTTTAGCTTTTACCACAAAACAATGCACTTAGTGATAAAATATTCAGTGCCCTTCGTGGAACAGTGGGTGATGCTCTACAAGACGGACATTTTGTTAATTAAATTAAATGAAAAGAAAAGATGTCAGCAAAGAAGACCCGTTCAGTCGTTGTTGCAAAATATGAGCCAAACATTTCACATTTGCTAATCCGAGCACCGGAATCCTAGATAAATTCTTGGCATACAGCAGCCTGTTGCAGCATGCTGCAGGAGAGCGCAGACATCCCGAGGAATCCATCAGCGAAAGTAAGGACAATAGCTCCAGGGGCTTAAATACGTTGATTCAGCCGCACACTGTATTATTTCAGACCGACTGCTCTCATGTTTACCTTGTCAGAACACCTACTAGTAGATCTAATCCAACTTGCTTTCTTTGACTTTCTCAACATGCAAATAAGTTACACTTTCTAGATAAGGTTGCCTCAGGCCCTCATAACGAGTAAAAGGCTAAATGCTGATCCCTGAGCAAACAAGAGCTTACACGCGGATCGGAATTGCGAATTGTGTGGTAAGTGTCACACCCGCACGGTTTCCCCCTGTAAAATTCTAGCAGGATATTCCTGTCGAAATCAATCAGGGTTTAAAAGGACTGCTAAAAAAAGACAAAACATGTGGGATTAGGTGTGTTGAATACCCATTCTGTGTAGTATACCTCATTTTTTAAAACTTGAGAATAGGAGGTATTACCTTATGTAAATAAGCATATGTAAGTCCGTTTTTTTTTTTTTATATAGCGCAGCTACTCACCCTTACGGGTCTCAAGGCGCTGGGGGCCGTAGTGGAAATTAAGTGAGCTATTGCCCAGAGTCACATGGTGCTGAGCTGAGCTGTGTCGAACCTGTGCTCCGAAGTCAGCTGCCCTGGCCGCTGCACCACACCTCTCCACTGTCTAAGCATTGTCAAAGCCAATAGATCTTGCATATGTGAGATTTATTGACTTTGCTAATGTTTTTTAGCTATGCTGCAAATGGCTGAAAGTAATCTAAAAAAAAGCTGTACGACACAGCCAGCGTTGTCTGCATTATAGCACTTTTTAATTTTTATTTTCAGTAATGCTGCACTGATGCTAGTGCTGCTGTATTATATGGGTAAAAAACTTTGACAAAGCCAATTGATATCGCATAGGCAAGACCTATTGGCTTTGCCAATGCTTGGCATGGAATGCCATATGATAAGTTATAACTGTTTATATAGTGTTTACAACAGCTGAAGTGCTAATGTTATAGAACGGAGAATGCCCTTGCCAAGGTGTTAGGTCGTCCAGATTGAGAAGCATTTTAAGACCATGCAAAAAGTGGGAAAATGTAACATATAAATGCACTGATTGTAACATAAGTTGTAGGTAGACAGAAAAGTTCAATAGGTTACAGCTTTTATTACAGTGGTGCTTTAGGCTATGTGTTACTTTGGGTGCAATGGTTACAAAAGAACCAAAAAAAGAACTCCTGACTTCTTGTTTAGTACTAAAATATAGGAACGATCGGTGTTCAGTGGGTTTCCTAGAACTCTTGGCCCCTGTGTCGCTGCACCTGCTGCACCATTCAAATCATGGCCCCTGGTGCCTGCAAAGTAACTCCACTTGTGACTGCTTGTTTAGTAGTAAAATATAGCAATAATCAGTGTTCAGTGGATTTCCCAGAGCTTTTGGCCCCTGTGCCACTGCACCTGCTGCACCATTCAAATCATGGGCCCAAGTGCCTGCAAGGGATCTGTGCTTGTGGCTGGTTGCTCAGTAGTAACACATTGCAATAGTCAGTGTTCAGTGGGTGTCCTAGAGCTTTCAGCCTCTGTGCCATTGCACCTGCTGCTCCATCCAAATCATGGCCCTAGTGACTGCAAGGTGACTGCGGTTGAGACTGCTTGCTCAGTAGTAACGTATAGCAAAAGTCAGTGTTCAGTGGGTTTCCTAGAGCTTTTGGCCCCTGTGCCACTGCAGAAGTTGCACCATCCAAATCATGGCCCTAGTGCCTGCAAGGTAAGTCAGCTTGTGATTGCTTGCTGAGTGTTAACGTATAGCAATGATCGCTGCTCGCTGGGTTTCCTAGAGATTTTGGCCCCTGTATCACTGCACCTGCTGCATCATTCAAACATTGCCCTAGTGCCTGCAAGGAAGGTGCGCTTGTGACTACTTGCTGAGTGATAACAAACAGCAATAATCGGTGTTCAGTGGGTTTCCTAGAGCTTTTGGTTCCCATGCCACTGCACCTGCTGCACCATTAAAATCATGGCCCTTGTGCCTGCAAGGTAAGTCAGCTTGTGACTGCTTGCTGAGTGTTAACGTATAGCAATGATCGCTGCTCGCTGGGTTTCCTAGAGATTTTGGCCCCTGTATCACTGCACCTGCTGCATCATTCAAACATTGCCCTAGTGCCTGCAAGGAAGGTGCGCTTGTGACTACTTGCTGAGTGATAACATACAGCAATAATCGGTGTTCAGTGGGTTTCCAAGAGCTTTTGGTTCCCATGCCACTGCACCTGCTGCACCATCCAAATCATGGCCCTAGTGCCTGCAAGATTACTGCGCTTGTGACTGCTTGCTGAGTGGTAACATACAGCAATAATAGGTGTTCAGTGGGTTTCTTAGAGCTTCTAACCTCGTGCTGCTGCACCTGCTGCATCATTCAAATCATGGCCCTAGTGCTTGCAAAGTAATATTAGGACATCGTTTAAATCCAGTACTGTATGTTTTCCGAGAAAAACACAGTTGTAGAAAGAATACATAATTATTGTGTAGTTAAACATAAACACAAACTCTTTCATAAGAAGTGTCTTTAAACTTATCCAAATCTCCAGAATGAGTTGCTACAAAAGTCTTAAATAAAGCATATGCTTTACACATCAAAGTGAAAACCAAGCATTGTTAAATTCTGTTACAATGTGGCTGGTTCTTTCCTGTGCTTGATAGTGAATGGGCCATAAACAATGTAAATCGTCCAAGATCACCATATGTTAGGCTGACGCTGAGAGTAAAATGCGTTTTTGTACTTTGTTCCTAAAATGACAGTTTCGTGAATTAAATGGACTCACCAAAGAAGAAGAATTTTGCAAAAAACGAGCAAATGTTTTGAGCAGATGAAGAACTAGATATCTTTTGTAATGGCTATGTCTAAAATAAAATAAAAAAAGGGCACAAGAATGCTCCATGGAAAAAGTATGCTGCATTCCTCTTTCCTATGAATGCTGTCACTTTGAAATCAGTGGAAAGCAAAATAACCAGGCTCCCACGAATATACAGCTTGCCATTTGACCTCGGTCTTTGAATGCCCAGCAAACGTGATGAGATGAGAACAACATTTAAAGGCCTGTTGACAGAAAATGAGTTTGTGGAAGTATTCAGCGAACACAGCTTTCTCATCGGGCGGGACAAACTGAACTCGGACAGTCTAAAGCAAATAAGCCAGCAAAGGGGAAGCAAGAAGACGAGAGTTCCAAACCACAAAGCCAACGGCAAGCGATGGGCAGAATGCATCCCCAGGTCAACTTTCTGAAACTCCCCAAGATGTCTTTCGCATACCACACAGCTGCGCTGTATGGTAGGCTGTGACCTAAAAATGAGTTCCCTATTTATTTATTTTTTTGGGTAATCCATATACCACAGTTATTTTAAAAGATATCCTCTCAAGCACCTCTAGCTGTCACTGTACCACAGGCAGGTGTGTGAATGTCTCACCTTTTCTAGCACTGAGGTCTAGCAAGTCCCTTTCCTCGTCGATTTTCAGGTTGCAGCAAGCGTCTAGTGGACACTTTTCTGAGATGATTACTTAGCCACCGTCCTACATGAAAAAGTGGATGTTCTGCTGGTGCGTTCATAGATATCATCTCTGCATGCATCACACAGCATATGCAAATTGAGGTAATTCTAGTCCTCCCAATCTTTGCAGGGTAAAACCGGTCTTGTCTTGCTTGTATTCCGGTTCAGGGAGGACCTGGCTTTGCAGTTCGGGCTAGACTGTTCACATTGAAGCAGGGTGAAGATTGATTTGCATATGGTCAGGTCCAAGCTAAGGGGACGTGGTGTGCAAAATAACGATGCACTGAGATGCGGCCGAGTGATTGCCAGTGGCTACGATTAATTCAAGCATTCCATCCTTCACTTTTTCTATACTTTAATGTGCCTCTCAGTCTTTGCTACTTTATAAGTCTTAGACCGAATGGATAGGCATAGAGGTCAAGTAGAACGTTTTCAATTGCAAGAAGAAACTTTGAGGCAGATGTTTTAGAAGGGGCCACAAGCTTTCTTATACACGGCCTGTGTTTTGGCATGACTATATTAAAAAGAAACACGGAGTGTGCAAGGTCACATGACTCTCTTTTTGCACATTTTTTAAACCATTGAAGGCTTTTGTTTTTTGCAGTTTTATATAGCGAGAACTCGACCCCAAGTTATCAGAGCGCTTTACATGAGCAACAGTTGCATTACAGACTGACACATTCTTTTTAGGCATGTGAAGATTAAGTGATTTGCCCAAAATCACAGGATTGCTTGAGCCTCCTGCCAGATTCGAAGCTGGTTCCCCAGCTTCAAGGTCAGCCGCTCTAGCTGTTAAGCCACATCCTCTCCCACTTGCATGTAATATTTGTATGTTACAAAAAAAAGAGCCACTTCATGAGTCCTTGAAGGTATTTTAAAATGTTTGCACTTTCATGAGCCTTATCGTGAGCCCTTTTTTCAAAGTACTGAGAGATTGCTTCATGCTCTACCCCTATCCCTGACAAGCCCAGTTGTTCTTTCAATGGCCCAACCCTATAATTCACTACCCATACTGTGAAGTCAATAGCCCCAACCTCTTGCCCCTCCACAACTTCTCAGCCTGCACCGTCCAGTGTGGCACTCCCGAACCCCTTACCTGGTGACCGTGAGGGGGCTGCAGGTTGTAACGATCTCCTCCTCTATGATGTTCTGCCCAAGGGATATGCTAGAGAATTAAATAGTTGTAGGAGAAATGGCTTGGCATTTCCACTATGCCTTGTGGACTGGGTGAAGCTGGGTTATATTTCTGTCTTTGACACAACTAACTTATCCTTACTTTGCCTCACTAAGGATATGCAAACAGAAAACACTTCACCCACCACTAGACGGCATCTAGGGCATCACTGACTAGGGTGGTCTCAGGATGTCCCTGAGTAGGAATAAATATGGCCCCTTTGCTAGGAGTAGGAGTGGCTAAATGTCTCTTCAGCTTCTAAATCAATAATGGCAATGGGGCCGTATTACAGAATGTGCCCCTGGGACACAACGGGCGTTTGCGCCCACTTTGTGCGCCCCTGGGGCACTTTGGTATTACAGAATGGGCCGCAGACACTTGTGCAACCCCTTCTATAATACCAATAGTGCTGCTGCACATAAAGCGCCGGTGCTATCTGCAGGGGGCGTTCCCTCATTTGCATGGCGGCATGCCCCATACAAATGATGGAATCCCTTTGCCTCTGCACCCACGCCATATTACAGACGTGGGCACAGAGTCAAATTAGCTGTCAGGTGCACTGACAGTGCGCCAGCTCTAAGGCCCTTGCAGGCCGGTGCAGTCACTGACTGCACCAGCCTGCAAGGGGAGCTCTAACTCCCTTCAAAGTGCAGGCAGGTTGCCGCGTGCACTGTGAAAACACGGAGCGGCTGCAAAGCAGTAGTTTCGTTTTTCACCTGAATGCTCTGTCCCCAGGGCAGCACAAGTTCGCGGCTTCCCTGGGGGCAGCGCATTCATCGTAATAGGGTGCTTTTTCATTGTTTACGCCCGGCACACCTTTTTAAAGGTGCGCCCGGCACACAAAAAATTAAAATGCCCTTACTGTGTAATGTGGCCCCAGGTGTATTTTAAGTGTGTGAAGAATGTTCTCCAGTCCAGGCACCATCAGCAGTTACTGTGTAGGCTCTGTTGTGGGTACTGCCATTTGCCCAGGACCATGGGTATTATTGCACAATAGTTGTATATCTGAGTTTCTCACATTATATACTTCATTTTCGAAGATTGACAAGAGTCAGCAGTCAAAGTTCACAAGGTTGACTCGAGATGAGTGTTTTTACTCAGAAACTGCATGACACAATTGTCTGCACTCACTAAAGTCAATATCCAGTCAGATTTGTCTTTGAAAAACAAGAGGATTTGTAAATACATGTAAGAAAGTAGGGAAGTTAAGTAATAAATCGCACAAAAAAATATCCTTCCGCCCTTTGAGGCAGAGATATGACTCCTAACAATAATTGAGACACTTACACAGTAATGCACTACAATACAAGTAAATTAGACTCATCAGCCAATGTTATCCTATGGAGAAGAACGGTGGCATTTCCGTCTTACCTACAGAACTTTCAAAACTCAGGTGTTTTATTTTTGGCGATAGTGATAATGGAGATCCAGAGGGGTGTGTCTGGTAGCTCTGAGCACAGTTCTGAGGAGACTTGATGTAAGCTTGGCTAGTCTCTAAAGCTAATGCTAAAGGTGGAAGAACTAATGGTGCTGGAGATGGGCTTGAACACTAAGGGCCCGATTCACAAAAGTAATCTGAGACAAAATCCTAACTTTACGACTTTCGGAATTCACAGAAGGCATTAAGGAGTACTAAAGTTAGGATTTTGTCTCAGTCAATCTTAAGTTTTGGTCTTAAGTTAAACTTAAGACAAACTTAAGTTTAACTGAGACAAAATCCTACTGAGACAAAAACCTAACTTTACGACTAGGATTTTGCCTCAGTTAAACTTAAGTTTGTCTTAAGTTTAACTTAAGACCAAAACTGAAGTTTAACTGAGACAAAATCCTAACTTTAGTACTCCTAAATGCCTTCTGTGAATACCGAAAGTCGTAAAGTTAGGATTTTGTCTCGGAACAAGGAAGATGGCGGATTGACTCCGCGCTAGAGGACGCTTCCCTCTGCCTTCCTCATGAGTCCCGGGTGAACTGCCAACAGCCCGCCCACCTCCTCCTAAAGATTTAAGTTGCAACTACTGAGAGGCCCCCGGTGCTTTTATGTTTAAAAACTGATGCCGCGCAGTGGTACTTACGACCGATGTGCCGGATCGGGCGACTGCAGAAAGCAATCCATGTTGGGCGAGCAGCGCAGTGGTTCACGTTACGGCTACCGTCGCCGCCACCGATTGTATTCAGGAACTTCTCCCCGGCCCGTGGAAACAGGCGGAGACTAGCAGCGCTGCTGGAGGTGGGGCTGGAGGTGAGAATGGCTCTGCAGCGGTCCGCGAGTGGACGTGGCCACACTGAAGCACCTGCCGAGGTCAGACCAACTGTGGGGAGCCAGAGTGATGGAGGAGGTAGTAGCGTAGCCGGGTCTGCAGCTATGCTGTCAGCGCTGGATGCTTTGCCTGAGGGTGCGCATGGCCCAGGCACTGGTAATGGAGCCCAGGTTGGAAAAACGAATACTTAGGTTGCTGCGTTCTGGAAGAGTGACAGAGCTGCTCCGATTCTGTGGGTCGGAAACTTCCATCCCAAGTTTTGCAATGGCCGAGGTGCTCAATGCGGCAGTCCAGGAGGGCTGTGAAGACGGGGAAGGACTGGTAAATCATTCTGCACAGTTTTCAGCAACCCCTGTCCCTGTTTGTCAAGAAGCTTGTCAAGAAGCATGCAAAGTAGCTGAGCAGGCAGTCAAAGATCAGGCCATTGGTGTTAAAGGCGTGAATAGAATGGAGATAGATACCTCTATGAGCAAGGGGGCACATAATGATTCGGTAAACAGCTACACTGATATTCCAGTGCCTATCCCAGTATATATTCAAGTATCTAGCGTATTGACTTCTGAAGAATCTGTTGAAATCCTGACACAGCCGTTAAATTGCTCGCCAAGCATAGGTACAGGGAGCGGAAATTGTTCAAGTAAGGGCATAGCTGAATCACTGGAACACTCGACCTGCAGTTTTATGGATATTGGGACCTGCGACGCCCTAAATACTGAACAGTCTACAGACCCGGTGCAGTCTAACCGTGCTCGAGGTGTGGAAAATATTCCGATCCCTCACCGAGTAGGATATGCAAATCAGCAAGGTACTCCGAGGCAGGGGGGCTTAGCAATCCAACAAAACAACACCCCAGTGGGGGGCAAAGGCACAAAAGTGAAAGGCCCTAAAATCACTAGGGCAGGCAAAGGAGGCAAGGGCCGTGGTGGAGCGAAACTCCAAGTCACTGATGCACTGGGACGGCTTAAGGAGGCAGCGGCAATCAGTGCAAAGGCTGGCCCTGGGATGAGTCCCTTGCGCAAATGGGTGGCATCCAAGGGCGATGTCAAGGCCATTATCTCAAGGCTATCTAACCCTGGCAATATGGAAGTAGTTGTAACAGCAGCCGGAACCGGAGCCGAAGCCGAGCAAGCAACACCTGTATTTGCTCCTGGTTCTGTACCTACTCACCACGACGGTCCTGATGGTCAGGACGGTTCACTAGGTGGACCTAATAGCAGATTTCACAATCTCCCTGCCTTATCATCAGTTGGGCCGCCAGCAAGAGTAGTAACAAATGTGCCTGCTGCTTCCTCTACATCATCGGTTCTGGCCTGCAGTTCAGTATCCCCACCATTGCCTGCATTAGAACTATGAATTTCTGCAAAAGGCCTGCAACCGGTTGAGAGGGAGGAACCGTTGCTGTCTACAATTCTGCATGCGCTAGCTACTCAGAGAGTGGAGGCTCAAGAATATTATCTGCAGGCTAAGACTGATAGCAGAGAGATTAAACAAGCACTGTCCGATGTCACCTCCAAAGTCATTCAGCTTTCCTCTGAGGTTATCGACTTGCAGGAGCGTGTTACAGCGGTGGAAGAGGCCAATACGTTCACTGTGAATTTAGATAAAATGCAGGATTCTCAAATAATGCTTATGCAGGCTAAGATTGAGGACCTTGAGAACCGTCAACGATGCCAGAATCTAAGGATCTTTGTTATCCCGGAAGGAAGGGAAGGCTCCGATCCTCGGGCCTATATTGTCAGTCTTTTTCAGCATGCTTTTCCTGACCTAGCGGATTGAGATATGGATACACAGGTCCAGTGTGCGCACAGACTGCCTTTGTCTATCTCGCAGGGGAATCAAGCCAGGTCCAACTTCTCACGGCCAATCCTTGTGTTTTTGGGCAATTTTTTTGCTACGCCAAGCAATTTATCTAAAGGTACGTCCATCTGCTCCTGTTAAGTTGGACACTATGTCTATATTTGCACGTTCTGACTTGTGCAAATCGACAATGGACAAACGCTGGAGGTTGCGTCAACTAATGGATCCCTTAAAAGCAGTGTGCTCACAGGTGTTCCTGCAGGAGCCAGCCCGTCTTAAGATTATTAAAGATGGCCAGTTACACTTTTTTTTCAATGAGCAGGATGCTAAACAAGCCCTAGCAAAGTGGCAGCCTACTGTTTTGTTTTGACACTACTGCACACATATTTGGGGAGGAGGGGGGTGGGGGTTGGTGGAGCTCCGGGTGTGCGGGGGGTGGAGGGGGCGTCTTCTTAATGCTGTTATCTCGTGACAGCAAGGAAGGGGGTGATTGCTTTTCGTAGGTACTGGGGAGGTGTAGGAAGGGTGGGTGATAGAGAATGGCAGGCGGCCGCTTTTGGTTGATCTGGTGGAGCGGCAGGAGGGGAGGGGGTCAGGGAGGGAGGGGTTTAAATAGCCACAGTTCAGTGAAAGTAACATTGGTAGAGCATAAGGGAAAGGGGCACGCAAAGAGGGGGGTGATGACTGAATCGAGCTTACGAACATTGTTTAATGCCTGATCTTAAGTATATGTGTTGGAATGTATCGGGGCTCAATCAGGCCGGGAAGCGCCGGCTAGTAATGGAGGAGCTTAGTGTATTCAAACCTCACATATTATGTCTTACTGAAACACACTTAGCTTTTAAGGATAGAGCGCAGTTAAAACAGCTTGGTTTTGATCTACTTGTTTGTACTTCGCAATCTATTTCTATCCGAGGGGTGGCTATATTGAAGTCTAAGAACTGTCGAGTGACCGTGTTGCGAACACTGGCCGATTCTAAAGTGAGATGGGCAATTACCTAACTGCTGATTTTTGGGCGTAAGACTACGGTTTGTGTGGTATACGGCCCCAATACTGATTGTCCCGAGGTTATCCTTCATTTATGCTCAGAACTATTGGAGTGGGCAGGCGAGCTGATAGTCATGGGGGATTTTAATTGTATTATAGATAAGAAGCTTGACACTACCAATACTGCAGTTCGTGCCAGAATGGGTAGGACTAGGGCAGCTATCTTAGAACTCCTTCATATACACCGATTGGTGGATGCCTGGAGGAGCTTATTTCCAACTATACCGGGTTACACATTTTGTTCATCCCCACACAAACAGTATTCCCGAATTGACATGATCTTTATCAATAGAACTATGCTGGAAAATGCATTCATAGAGGTATGTCCCAAAATTACTTCGGACCATAATCCAGTGATGCTAACTGTGCAGTCCCAGCCACGGGATAAAGAATCAGTAAGGGAATTTTCTTTTCCTAGACATCTCCTTAGTAATTTAGACTACGTGAAATTTATGCGAGGAACATTAAGAGATTACTTAGAGAATAATAGGGGCACGGCGTCTATTGCAGTAGTATGGGATTGTCTGAAGGCCTATGTAAGAGGGGCTACACTACAATATATTATAATGCAGAATCGTTAAGGTGCACGTCAGGTGGAGCAGGAACATAGGCTGTATTTAGATTTGGAGCAACAACATGCTAGAGCCATTACTTTAAAGGACACAGGTGAACAGCTAATATATCAGCGGGTTATTGAAGTAAGAGCTAAGCTTAAGAGAGGGCTAAGGGACAAAGTAGCTAACAACTACCTCAAGTACAAATCTAAACAATAAGAATATGTGGAAAGGGTTGGCCGCTTGCTAGCTAATCAGATTGCGGACCAAAGGGCTAGATCCTACATTTAATTAATTAAAGGAGCAGATGGTCTCCCCTACACTCGACCGGCAGATATAGTGGAACAATTTAGGCTCTTTTACGCTGACCTAAATGGTGAATCAACACCCTTTAGCCAACAAACTGCTTTGGAATATATACAGGAGAGTGCAATGCCTGTCTTGAACTCACTGAACTACGAGTCTCTGCAAAAAGACGTTGATTTTGGTGAGGTTGAGAAAGCGATTAGCACTCTGCCAGCAGGCAAGGCTGTTGGCGAAGACACTATTCCACTGGAATTTTATAAAATCTTTAAAGATGTTCTGGTACCTGTCTTCCTTGCATTATTTAATAAAATTATCAAAGGGGAAGATGCCCCTTCTTCTTGGAATATTACCAACATTATAGTTTTTCCAAAAAAGGGGAAATCGGTAGAGGACATGAGCTCATATCGTCCTATATCACTGATTAACGCCGATGCAAAAATCTTCTCTAAAATTCTTGCCTCTCACCTGGTTCCTGTTATTCACCACTTAGTCTCGGAACAACAACATGGCTTTGTCCCAGGTAGAGACACGACAGCTCATATTAATACAGCCATTGCTGCATTTGATGTTGCTGGCCAATTAAATCAGCATATAGGGATGCTGATGCTGGACGCCGAGAAGGCCTTTGACCGAGTGGCCTGGAGAGCATTATGGCCGACTATGACATCCTTTGGCCTCGGTCAGAGGTTCATCTCGGCTGTTAGGAAATTGTACAGCAATCCGACAGCTGCAGTTAAGCTTAATGGCCTCTCTTCACCCTACTTCGCAGTTCGAAGGGGTACGCGGCAGGGTTGTCCGCTATCCCCTTTATTGTTTGCTCTCTATATTGAGCCTTTTATAAAGCACCTGTTGCAGAACGCTAGGATTCCCCCAGTGTCTCTTAGTGGTTTGGAATTAAAACTAACCGCGTACGCGGATGACATTGCTATTTTCTCCACTCGATCAGTAGATGCTATAGTTGAAATTACACAGGAGGCCCAACGTTTTGGCACCTTCTCTGGCTATAAATTAAATCTGAACAAGACCAAGACAATCTTAAATTTCCAACTTGAAACGGCCCCATCAACATTAGGGATTACAAGAACAGCAACATATCTTGGAGTCTGTCTCAGTAGCCTAGTCGAAGATGTGGTCACTTTGAACTATGAGCCACTGCTAAAAAAGGTTGTGGCAAAATTGCGTAGTTGGCACCGGCTACCAATTAGTATATTCGGGAGGTGCAATGTTGTAAAAATGAATATTCTCCCAAAATATTTGTATTTATATCGCACTATACCGCTAAGGGTGCCGTGGACGTTCTTTAAGCATCTAGACAGTGCCGTAGGTAGCTTTATATGGGGCTATAGACGTGCAAGGAGGGCTCTTCGGTACATAAAGCTACCATATAAACAAGGTGGCTTTAAGCTCCCTGACTTCAAGCTGTATTTTTGGGCCGCATTTGTCGGTCGAGTTCGAAGTTTACTCAATGGGCCTAATACTGGCACTGCGTGGCTTTCATACCAACTGGCTTGTGGACCAAACACGGGGTTCTTGCTGTACAAAACGACTGATCCTAACTATTACAAGCGGGTCCGATTTAAGATAATTAGAGATATTACCAGGATATGGCAAGATATTTGTAAGGAACATTCTCTGCCAGTGCGGCACGCATATGCTGTGGGGAAATCCTTTATTGCCCCACATATTTCATGATCACGCTGGTAGATGTTGGCAGCGGAAGGGCATTTCATTGCTCGGTCAGCTTTACGATGAACAAGGGTTTCGATCTTTTTTAGCCCTGAAAGAAGAGTTTTGGCTGCCACAGACTACATTTTTTAAGTACTTGCAAGTAAGGGACCACTTTATACGCGGTCAGAGTATTTTAGAGATGTCGAGCCCTTCTGAAGTACTATCTGTACTCTTTCAGACTTCAGGACGAGGAACTATTGGCATAGTCTATCAGAAACTATTAGCAGCTGTTAGCAACGATGGCATACAGGTAGCAGCAAAGCTAAGCCGGATATTTGAAACTGATATAACAAATGAGGAAATACAGGATTCGTTGGAAAATATAGACTCAGCAGTGACATCAGTTAATTTGAAACTTCAGCAATTTAGGACTATGTTTATGCTGTACTATACTCCTGAGCTTATTTCTAAGTGGGCTACGACTCAATCATCGGCTAAATCATCATGCCCAAAATGTCAGGAGTATGCTGCAGACTTACGCCATATGTTCGTTAATTGTCCAAGGTTGAATATATTCTGGTCAGATGTAACCTATGCGCTTACAATATTAGTGGGCCATGATGTCCAGATCGCAGAGAAGGAAATTGTATTAGGGGTAATACCAGACTTGGGTAGCCATATGAGATTAATTGTTCCAATCATTATAGGATGTGCTCGTTTATGTATAGCTCGAGTATGGATTCAAAAAACGAGTCCAAGTATCAATGAATTTTGGGTCTTACTTAGACAAATATACGAAATGGAATTAGCACTAGCTAAAGCTAGATGTCCGCGCTCTTGGTCAAAATTTAAAAGGGTTTGGTCTAGTCTTCAATGGGATTAATAATTTGCAATTCATTTGGATTTTTGTATAAGTCTTTTCTTTGACTTATTTTTCAAAAAAATGTGGTATTAACGCTGTTGTTGTCTCTTTCCGTTAATGTGTGGTAATTGTAATTAGCCCCGATTGATGTCATTCCTTTATTTTTTCCCTTTGAATGCTATGTATGCTCTACCTTCTGTGTTTTGCTATTGGTTTCAAGTATTTTTTCTCTTTCTCTGTGTAATGTATTATGCTTATAGCTAAGAAAAAGAATAAAAATATTTAAAAAAAAAAAAAAAAGGATTTTGTCTCAGATTACTTTTGTGAATTGGGCCCTAAGGATGAAAGTCCCCAACATCAGGGCAGCTGTGCCACCCACCATTCACTCCTTTCACTATTTGACACTGTGTTTTTTTATTTTGGCAACTGTTTGTGGTGCCTGTCATCCCGATGGTCCTCCAAACTCCAGTTTGGTGTTCTTCATTTTATTGACTTTGAAAGGAGAGACCCTCCCCATCCCCCAGTTGGTCTCCCCAATATTTAGTGTCAATGGGTTGCTCTCCTTCACCCCCTCAGCTGGAACCCTGGCTTATGCTGCATAACGTAGAGCTCCAGAGAGGCCAGTTGGCTTTTCACCAAGGTGCCAATTGGGCTCTCTATGTAAATCAGGTACGGAGCCTCAACTTACTGAAAGTCTTTCTTGCTTATTTTAAAAAAAAACGTAGGGGCATATTACTAAGGTCCGGCGATAATTATCGCTCAGCGTGCTTAGCGCGAGGATAATTATCGCCTGACTAACGCTGAATTTTATCACTGAGATAGCGTGCTATCAGCAACGCTCATCTCAACAGTGATAAAATTGCAAGCGCTAACTGCCAAATGTGCGATTATCGCTGGAAATCCAGCGATAATCACACAACTTTTGGCGTTAGCTTGCTGATAGGGCAGGACAGACTCAGCCATGATATCCACCTTCTATTGGATATCATGGCTAAGTCATATTGAGAGCAGGCGTTAGAAAAGTAGCGCTAACCGCGGTTAGCGCTACTTTTCTAATCGCTCTGCATGTTCGCCTGCAGCTTGATAATAGGAGAAATGTCGGTTAGCGACATTTCTCCTGTTATCCTGGGAAGGAACGCCCACTTTGCATCTCATTAGAGATGCAGAGCGAGCGTGGGGAAAACGGGTGCTAACATGCGTTAATGCATGTTCGCACCCGCCTTGGTAATAGGGCGGTAATATTATCTCCGCTTTTTTGGCTCTTAAAGCCGAAAAGCGGAGATAATGGCCCTTGCTAATATGCCCCGTAATTTTCAAAAACAATACGTGCAGTCATTGCTGATGTACTCTTTTGCAATCATTAGAAAAAGTGAGTTCAGGTGAAATGCATTAGTGACTTTACAGGGGCACCTGTCTTAATGATAAAACATAACTGGCAACAAACATTGCACTACCCACAGAGACAGTCGTTACCCCACTTGTTAAGTGAAATTCTCCAAATTTCGCTATTATGTTACAATGTGTAATTATGCCTCATTCATGGTAAAAATTTGTAGCAAATGCAGTCTTTGCGGTGAAAATGCACCACTGACGCATGAGATTATAATGAGCAACAGAGTGCAAGTGGCGGTTGTTCGTGTTGCTTTTATGTTTTGTACATCCAATGTGGAGGTGAGGATGCATTATGCGTTAAAGTACAACGACTAATGCCCGTTTTGCCTTTTGCATAATTATGCATTATTTTGCGTATTTTTGACACGATTTTGCATAATTATACAAAGGTAAATTACTTGAATTTTGCACATCCCTAGTCGAAAATCACCAGACATTTTCACGATTTTGAGTTGGTGGGGACATGCAGATGTCTTGAGCCAGTTACTAGATCAACCAGGTCACCGGCAAGAATTGGAAAACTGGAATTTATGGTTAGGATACAAAAATTGATTTAGACCCAATATCCCTGAAATTGTAAGGGCTAAATGAAAGAATCAAGTGTTTTGGAATTCAGAACAACTGGCCACAGCTGAAAGGACTTTATCTTAAAATCTAGGATGGAGAAGAAAATCCATTTCCCTTTCTGAAGCAGTTAGAGATATAGGATCCCACAATGTATGAATTGTCCTGGGTGGGAACGATTTAGGCTCAACACACATGCAATCCAGGAATGTTCTCTATAGGTCATTAACCATCGGGTTAGAAAATATCTTTAATTTTGTTACTAGACAGCTGGACTGGAATGTACTTGTTATTACTGGTAGATCACTTCTTCAAAACAATTTTGACGCAGGCTTTTAAACTAGGTCTTGCAGTTTAGCCTCATTGTCGGGAGCCTGTTCTGCAGCGCAATGGTCAGTACATCATCCACTTCTTCCTTGACAAATTGCAGTAGCATAGTTCACCAGATCCTAGGCCTGGTCTTGGTCTAGAGGTGAAACAGCAATAGCAGAGTCCTACTCTTTGAAAGCTACTCTCTAAAAAGGTTCATTGAACGACTTTCCCAATTCCATATGAAGTGCAAATTATAGGATAAGTGAGGGATAGTATTTACTGTACTCTGTGAGCCCAGTCAGTAAAGGCTCATTTTAGGTTATTGTGGGGAATTTATAGAGATCCAGATTGTCTCAACCTCAATGGTGCAGATCTGTGCCTATTATTATTAACCATAATCAGTTGTCACCAATCATTAGTCTCCATATAGTTTTGTATGAAGATAGCATCCACCATGAATAGGGTGGGGAAAAGCTTTGGTTATCCCTGAGCCAGCAGAGCCCTGTGCTCTTTGGGTGAAATAACAGTAAGTACATGAGACACCTGCAATAGGCTGAAAGTTTGTCAAGTCAACTGTTGAACAAACGTAAGAAAGGGGAGAAACTATCAAACAGGGAAAGAATAGTACAGATTTTACCCTTTTGGATGGAAAAGATGCAAAGCTAGATAAGGTAAAAAGATACTTTAATGGGGTCACTATAGTCTCAGGTGAGTTGATCGACAGATCCCATTATATGAGTTGCCCTCAGATGAGTGCACATTTACCTGCTAGGATATCATTGGGTCACTCCTTCCTGATGCTGCTACTTAGTATAGTGATACCAAAGGGGATGATGGACGGAGCGTTTGAGCAAATCAAACACTCACCCCCAGTCAACTGATCTGGGTTTAATCCATCATCATTCTTTAGCTCACTCCACCACCCCAGTTCAGACATGGCCATATGCAAATCAGTCTGACCCTGTGCCTCATGGGAACAGTCCAGCCCGAACTGCCAAGCCATGTCTTCCCTGGACCGGAAACAAGCATCCTAGGACCGGTTTCTGGCATTCCAGCCGTCATCAGCCAGGCTTGCTTGAATCCAGTGGCAAAGTGAGCAAGGGACCCACGTCTGGGCATACCCCCGCCAACTTAGGGCGAACAAAGCGATACAAAGGGGATGATGGACGGAACGTTTGAGCCAATCAAACACTCACCCCCAGTCAACTGATCTGGGTTTAATCCATCATCATTCTTTAGCTCACTCCACCACCCCAGTTCAGACATGGCCATATGCAAATCAGTCTGACCCTGTGCCTCATGGGAACAGTCCAGCCCGAACTGCCAAGCCATGTCTTCCCTGGACCGGAAACAAGCATCCTAGGACCGGTTTCTGGCATTCCAGCCGTCATCAGCCAGGCTTGCTTGAATCCAGTGGCAAAGTGAGCAAGGGACCCACGTCTGGGCATACCCCGCCAACTTAGGGCGAACAAAGCGATACAAAGGGGATGATGGACGGAACGTTTGAGCCAATCAAACACTCACCCCCAGTCAACTGATCTGGGTTTAATCCATCATCATTCTTTAGCTCACTCCACCACCCCAGTTCAGACATGGCCATATGCAAATCAGTCTGACCCTGTGCCTCATGGGAACAGTCCAGCCCGAACTGCCAAGCCATGTCTTCCCTGGACCGGAAACAAGCATCCAAGGACCGGTTTCTGGCATTCCAGCCGTCATCAGCCAGGCTTGCTTGAATCCAGTGGCAAAGTGAGCAAGGGACCCACGTCTGGGCATACCCCCACCAACTTAGGGCGAATAAAGCGATACAAAGGGGATGATGGACGGAACGTTTGAGCCAATCAAACACTCACCCCCACTCAACTGATCTGGGTTTAATCAATCATCATTCTTTAGCTCACTCCACCACCCCAGTTCAGACATGGCCATATGCAAATCAGTCTGACCCTGTGCCTCATGGGAACAGTCCAGCCCGAACTGCCAAGCCATGTCTTCCCTGGACCGGAAACAAGCATCCTAGGACCGGTTTCTGGCATTCCAGCCGTCATCAGCCAGGCTTGCTTGAATCCAGTGGCAAAGTGAGCAAGGGACCCACGTCTGGGCATACCCCCGCCAACTTAGGGCGAACAAAGCGATACAAAAGGGGATGATGGACGGAACGTTTGAGCCAATCAAACACTCACCCCCAGTCAACTGATCTGGGTATAATCCATCATCATTCTTTAGCTCACTACACCACCCCAGTTCAGACATGGCCATATGCAAATCAGTCTGACCCTGTGCCTCATGCGAACAGTCCAGCCCGAACTGCCAAGCCATGTCTTTCCTGGTCCGGAAACAAGCATCCTAGGACCGGTTTCTGGCATTACAGCCGTCATCAGCCAGGCTTGCTTGAATCCAGTGGCAAAGTGAGCAAGGGACCCACGTCTGGGCATACCCCCGCCAACTTAGGGCGAACAAAGCGATACAAAGGGGATGATGGACGGAACGTTTGAGCCAATCAAACACTCACCCCAGTCAACTGATCTGGGTTTAATCCATCATCATTCTTTAGCTCACTCCACCACCCCAGTTCAGACATGGCCATATGCAAATCAGTCTGACCCTGTGCCTCATGGGAACAGTCCAGCCCGAACTGCCAAGCCATGTCTTCCTGGACCGGAAACAAGCATCCTAGGACCGGTTTCTGGCATTCCAGCCGTCATCAGCCAGGCTTGCTTGAATCCAGTGGCAAAGTGAGCAAGGGACCCACGTCTGGGCATACCCCCGCCAACTTAGGGCGAACAAAGCGATACAAAAGGGGATGATGGACGGAACGTTTGAGCCAATCAAACACTCACCCCCAGTCAACTGATCTGGGTTTAATCCATCATCATTCTTTAGCTCACTCCACCACCCCAGTTCAGACATGGCCATATGCAAATCAGTCTGACCCTGTGCCTCATGGGAACAGTCCAGTCCAGCCCAAACTGCCAAGCCATGTCTTCCCTGGACTGGAAACAAGCATCCTGGGACCGGTTTCTGGCTATTCAGCCGTCATCAGCCAGGCTAGCTTGAATCCAGTGGCAAAGTGAGCAAGGGACCGACGTCTGGGCATACCCTGCCAACTGAGGGCGAACAAAGCGATACCAAAGGGGATGATGGACGGAGCGCTTGAGCTAATCAAACACTCACCCCCAGTCAACTCATCTGGGTTTAATCCATCATCATTCCGGTCCCAGGATGCTTGTTTCCGGTCCAGGGAAGACATGGCTTGGCAGTTCGGGCTGGACTGTTCCCAGGAGGCACAGGGTCAGACTGATTTGCATATGGCCATGTCTGAACTGGGGTGGTGGAGTGAGCTAAAGAATGATGATGGATTAAACCCAGATCAGTTGACTGGGGGTGAGTGTTTGATTTGCTCAAACGCTCCGTCCATCATCCCCTTTGGTATTGCTTTGTTCGCCCTAAGTTGGCAGGGTATGCCCAGACGTGGGTCCCTTGCTCACTCTGCCACTGGATTCAAGCTAGCCTGGCTGATGACGGCTGATTAGCCAGAAACTGGTCCCAGGGTGCTTGTTTCCAGTCCAGGAAGACATGGCTTGGCAGTTCGGGCTGGACTGTTCCCATGAGGCACAGGGTCAGACTGATTTGCATATGGCCATGTCTGAACTGGGGTGGTGGAGTGAGCTAAAGAATGATGATGGATTAAACCCAGATCAGTTGACTGGGGGTGAGTGTTTGATTTGCTCAAATGCTCCATCCATCATCCCCTTTGGTATCGCTTTGTTCGCCCTAAGTTGGCAGGGTATGCCCAGACGTGGGTTCCTTGCTCACTCTGCCACTGGATTCAAGCTAGCCTGGCTGATGACGGCTGATTAGCCAGAAACCGGTCCCAGGATTCTTGTTTCCGGTCCAGGGAAGACATGGCTTGGCAGTTCGGGCTGGACTGTTCCCATGAGGCACAGGGTCAGACTGATTTGCATATGGCCATGTCTGAACTGGGGTGGTGGAGTGAGCTAAAGAATGATGATGGATTAAACCCAGATCAGTTGACTGGGGGTGAGTGTTTGATTAGCTCAAGCGCTCCGTCCATCATCCCCTTTGATATCGCTTTGTTCGCCCTAAGTTGGCAGGGTATGCCTAAACGTGGGTCCCTTGCTCACTTTGCCACTGGATTCAAGCTAGCCTGGCTGATGATGGCTGAATAGCCAGAAACCGGTCCCAGGATGCTTGTTTCCCGGTCCAGGGAAGACATGGCTTGGCAGTTCGGGCTGGACTGTTCCCATGAGGCACAGGGTCAGACTGATTTGCATATGGCCATGTCTGAACTGGGGTGGTGGAGTGAGCTAGAGAATGATGATGGATTAAACCCAGATCAGTTGACTGGGAGTGAGTGTTTGATTAGCTCAAGCGCTCCGTCCATCATCCCCTTTGGTATCGCTTTGTTCGCCCTAAGTTGGCAGGGTATGCCCAGACGTGGGTCCCTTGCTCACTTTGCCACTGGATTCAAGCTAGCCTGGCTGATGACGGCTGAATAGCCAGAAACCTGTCCCAGGATGCTTGTTTACGGTCCAGGGAAGACATGGCTTGGCAGTTCGAGCTGGACTGTTCCATGAGGCACAGGGTCAGACTGATTTGCATATGGCCATGTCTGAACTGGGGTGTGGAGTGAGCTAGAGAATGATGATGGATTAAACCCAGATCAGTTGACTGGGGGTGAGTGTTTGATTAGCTCAAGCGCTCCGTCCATCATCCCCTTTGGTATCGCTTTGTTCGCCCTAAGTTGGCAGGGTATGCCCAGACGTGGGTCCCTTGCTCACTTTGCCACTGGATTCAATCTAGCCTGGCTGATGACGGCTGAATAGCCAGAAACCGGTCCCAGGATGCTTGTTTCCGGTCCAGGGAAGACATGGCTTGGCAGTTCGAGCTGGACTGTTCCCATGAGGCACAGGGTCAGACTGATTTGCATATGGCCATGTCTGAACTGGGGTGGTGGAGTGAGCTAGAGAATGATGATGGATTAAACCCAGATCAGTTGACTGGGAGTGAGTGTTTGATTAGCTCAAGCGCTCCGTCCATCATCCCCTTTGGTATACGCTTGTTCGCCCTAAGTTGGCAGGGTATTCCCAGACGTGGGTCCCTTGCTCACTTTGCCACTGGATTCAAGCTAGCCTGGCTGATGACGGCTGAATAGCCAGAAACCGGTCCCAGGATGCTTGTTTCCGGTCCAGGGAAGACATGGCTTGGCAGTTCGAGCTGGACTGTTCCCATGAGGCACAGGGTCAGACTGATTTGCATATGGCCATGTCTGAACTGGTTTGGTGGAGTGAGCTAGAGAATGATGATGGATTGAACCCAGATCAGTTGACTGGGGGTGAGTGTTTGATTAGCTCAAGTGCTCCGTCCATCATCCCCTTTGGTATCGCTTTGTTCGCCCTAAGTTGGCAGGGTATGCCCAGACGTGGGTCCCTTGCTCACTTTGGCACTGGATTCAAGCTAGCCTGGCTGATGACGGCTGAATAGCCAGAAACCGGTCCCAGGATGCTTGTTTCCGGTCCAGGGAAGACATGGCTTGGCAGTTCGGGCTGGACTGTTCCCATGAGGCACAGGGTCAGACTGATTTGCATATGGCCATGTCTGAACTGGGGTGGTGGAGTGAGCTAGAGAATGATGATGGATTAAACCCAGATCAGTTGACTAGGGGTGAGTGTTTGATTAGCTCAAGCGCTCCGTCCATCATCCCCTTTGGTATCGCTTTGTTCGCCCTAAGTTGGCAGGGTATGCCCAGACGTGGATCCCTTGCTCACTTTGCCACTGGATTCAAGCTAGCCTGGCTGATGACGGCTGAATAGCCAGAAACCGGTCCCAGGATGCTTGTTTCCGGTCCAGGGACGACATGGCTTGGCAGTTCGGGCTGGACTGTTCCCATGAGGCACAGGGTCAGACTGATTTTTATATGGCCATGTCTGAACTGGGGTGGTTGAGTGAGCTAGAGAATGATGATGGATTAAACCCAGATCAGTTGACTGGGGGTGAGTGTTTGATTAGCTCAAGCGCTCCGTCCATAATCCCCTTTGGTATCGCTACTTAGTATAGTGGCTCAAATAATTTAGTTTTGGTCCCATTAAGTCCAAGTAAGTCATATTCTGCATGCTGTAAATAATCAGTGACTGACCGGCTAGGGTTGCAGATTTCCTGTTTGATGATGGGACGTAAAAGTGCCATTATTATGAAGGGTCCAAGTTTTGCATCCGATGACGATATTTTCACCGGATTGTCAAATGCATGATAATCTGTGATCACTGATCATACATGCTGTATGGTATGCTAAGTTAATAAAAAGAGTTTAAAAAAAAAGATCAGTGACTCTTGGTTGTTCGTCTTTGACTGTATATAGTAATCTTCCATACATCCTTAGGTAATGTGCCCATGTCTGCTCCCGATACTGATACCAGTTTTCTCAACAACCTCCTAAGGCAATAGTGAGATTCAAGTATTCCATCTCTAAGAAACGTGTCATTTCTAAACCCTGGCCAATTAGGTCAGCATATAGATGCCTAAGCTCAGTGTCAGAAGCTTTGCTAGGGATCAATATGCAATCATAGCCCTGCATGTATGCTGGAGGTGAGTGAAACTGAGGCAGTCCAAATAATATTCAAGGTCTAGGATTTTCCTGTGGTTCATTGATTTCCTACAGCAAGAGTATTCTCTTCTACCCTCTTTAGACTTCTGGACAGGGCACCTTCTCCTGTGTTGTAATTGCCCTAATCCCTGTGAGCAGAATTACATAGACGTTTCTTTTAAACAGTCTGAGCACATGAAAAGTATAAATCTAAGACTATGAGAGGGATACCTGAAACAACAACTATGCTCTATTCTAATGCCAATTCAGGCATGGACCTCCAGTGTCCCTAGCTGTGCTTCTTTTCTACAGTTCTTGAATATATACTTACCCAGTCCCAGATCATCTGCGTATAGGGGACCATCTGGATTCTTATATAGATACTCCCTCCATACCATCTCTGGCTGTTCGCAGAGTTCTTATCCGGGACCAAACTCCACCCAAGCATCCCTCTGCCATCTTTCAGCAAAAAATTTGAATTCTGAGGTCTGTCTCTCCATAGGCTCCTTTAAATATCAAAGAAGATCCACCACTATAGATTCCCAAACACTGTGGCAGCAATCTTCTCTTAATAACTGTTTTCAATTGAAAAATCACATGCCAATACAGGAGCCATTACCCTCAACAACAGGCCCTGACTCAAAGCTTTCAAACCATTCATCCTACCCGCTCTGGTTCAAGCTTTGTGATCCATTTCCTCCAGCAGCCTATGGGTATGTTATATGTGGACAATAACATACATCATCTACTTATTGACTCCTTACTCTGATTACATTATTGGATACTCAACACCACCAGCTTGTTTTGCTGACTGCCAATAACTCACAGAGATCCAATCAGTAATGCTTTCACATTCTCTTTTTGGTCTATCTTTCCACAAGCTCTGCTCCGGTCTCTTGACAAGATCAATTACCTAGCTTTGATTCATTCGTATTTCATTCTTCTGAGACTGAACCAATTGAGAAATTCAAGTTTATGAACTGTAATCCTGTATCTTTTTAATATTCTTTTACTATTCGTATACATTGGTTTGATTATAAATTTGAAATAAACCTTTTAACTTCAATCATCGATTCCTAGACCTCATTGTGGGGCCAAATGGGCTTCACAAAAGTTGAATTGTTTTATTATTGATAACTCCCTTTTCAACTTCCCACGTCTAGAGACATGAGCAACAGAAATAATTCAGATGAACCCACAGATTCGGGGAAAGAGAGGCAACATGAAGTTATGACAGCAACTACAAACTTTGCTGATTCTCCTGTGAAGGCAATGCATGGCCATCCTCAAGCTGCCAAGAGACGACTTGAGCACCATATTGCAGCGTATGTGGCTAGTGTTGAATTTAAATGTGCCTGGACTAATCTTTTCTCCAGCTCCACCAGGAGAGGAGGGAGGAAGAATTCTGGGTGCCTTTCAACCATCTTAGATTATATCCACCCCCATTTATGTTTATAAAGGCCAATATGACAAATAGGGGCAATTCACTATGGATATTGAAATACCTTGAGGAGGTGAATGACGTAATCTCAAGCGATATATACTTTGTTGAATTCTAGTATGCACCGGAATGAATAACACTGAGATAACCTGGATTTGCTGGTAGGCTATGTTGCTTTGTGGAACTATGTGAATCCACTTGGAGAGGCGGAGAAATCTAGGATTCACTATGTCAAAGGTACCATTAGATAAATACCCATTCATGAGGACCTTTCAAACGCAAACTGCCCCTAGCCTTGCTACCACTTTTAGAATGGAAGAATTAATAAGCAGGAGATTGGTTAACGCAAACGGGTCCAATACCAATCTTGTGACTGAGGGGCTATGTATGACAATACATTATGATACCTCTGTGCAATAGTGCAGAATGCCCCACACATAGAAAGAGGAAGTAACAAGGAGAAATAAAGATATTTCTCCTTGTTATGCCTCACCAGGGGAGGCGTGTCTTTTTGGCGCATTCTCAGGTATATCAGTTCTGGTAAATCTGGGAATGCATCAATGAATATTGGGAGATGCATGGGAACACCCACACAATGCCTATGGATCTCCTTCCTCGCACAGAGTAAGGCAAGGCAGCGATTTGCGCTGAGTTTCTTTAATCAAGATTGAGGCCACTCAGGGCCACACAAGTTGGCCTTGCGTGGCTCATAAATCTCTTTTTTGAGTTGCGTCGCTCTTGCATCGTTGCGTGGTGCAAGAGCGACGCAACAAGGCTTGCAAATATGCCCCTTAGTATAATGTTTGCCCCATTGGAAACTTTTTCTGCAGAACCAAGCAACTTGTGTGAACATACTCAACACAAGTTGTCACCTGTTATCTGCACACAGAGTTACTGTTCAATACAAAGATGTATAACGTGTGCAATACCTCTACACACCTATGAGGCAATTGTAGCTCATGCTTTTTGTAAACACTTACACCCATTAGCTGGACACAGGCTGTGCAAAATTATGTGGAAAAGGTATATGGTAGCTACCTGCCGCTACGTAAACTATAACACAAACTAATACACTTATTGAATGATGGCATTAGTGATGTCATCAGTGATGTCATTCATGATGCCATTGAGATGTCATCAGTGATGTCATAAATGATAAATATATATTCAGTGGAAAAAAACAAAAGTTACAGGGACATTATAGTTAGGCTCCGATTTCACTCGTACAAAACCATTGAAATTCAGCAGTTAAAGTTACCTGAGCCAACTATAAGTTATGCCCTTGCAATGCACTGCTTATGACTTCACATATTACATCACTCATGACATGGTCAGTAACATCACTCATGACATCTCAAATGACTTCACTGATGACATCATGCACTGATTGTGAGTGTTGTCTAAAAGTTTATGAGTGTTAAACATATATACCTTGGTACTAGAAAAGTTAAATTGCTTTACTTTCTGTACTGCTAAGGAGTGATGCTATTTCTAACAGATATTATGGGAGTGGCTGTGTGACTTTGTGTGTTCAGGTGTGAGTGAATGTCTGAGTGGCTGTATAGGTGTGTGAGTGGGTGTTTGAATGGCTGTATGGGTGAATAACTGGGTGTGTGAGTACCTGTATGAGTGAATAAGTGGGTGTTTGAGTAACTGTATGAGTGTGGGAGTAGCTGTGTGACTGGCTGTATGAGTGAATGGGTGTGTGAGTGGCTATATGGGTAAGTGAGTGGCTGTGTGAGTGGTGGATGGGTGAGTAGGTATGTGAGTGGTTCCATGGTTCAGTGAGTGGGTGTGTGAGTGTCTGTATTAGTGAGTGAGAGGCTGTGTGAGTGGCTGTATGGGTCTGAGTGGATATGTGAGTGGCTGTATCAGTGACTAAGTGGCTGTGTGAGTGGCTGGCTGTGTAGGTGAGTGACTGTGTGTGTAAGTGGCAGTATGGATGACTGAGTGGCTGTTTGAGTGGGTGTTCTATTAACTGATTGGTTGTCTGAGTGGCTGTATTGGAGAGCGTCTATTTGAGTGGCTGTATGGGTGAGTGAGGGGCTCTGTTGGGAGGCTGTATGGGTGAGTGACTGAGTGTGTGAGTGGTTGTATGGGTGAATAAGTGGGTGTGTGAGTAGCTGTATGGGTGAGAGAGTGGCTGTGTGAGTGACTGTATTGGTGAGTGAGAGGCTGTGTGAGTTGGTGTATGGTAAGTGAGTGGCTGTGTGTGTGGCTGTATGGGTGATTGAGTGGGTGTGTGTATGGCTCCATGGATCAGTAAGTGGGTGCGTGAGTGGTTGCCTGGGTGCTTCATTGAGTGTATGATTTGTGAGGGTGTGTGAGTAGATGTGTGGGTGGTTTGGAGAATGATGTCATCAATGATGTCATGAGTGATGTTATTGAGATATCAGTGATGTCATCAGTGTTGTCACTGACCATGTCATGTGTGATGTAATATGTGAGGTCATAAGCAGTGCAATGTGGGGCATAAGTTATAGTTAGCTCAAGTAAATTTAATTGCTGAATTTCAATGGTTTTGTATGATGGCAATCTGAACCTAACTATAACGTCCCTCTAACCTTTAGTGTTTTTCAGTGAATTTCTACATTTTTATAAATTCTATTTCCTAACTATAATGTCCCTGTAACCTTTGTTTTTTTAGTGAATTTTGAAGGTTTTTATCATTTTATTTCTTAACTGTAACCTCTAACCTTTCAGAGTGGGTGTATGCGTGGCTGTATATGTCAGTGAGTGGGTTTGTGAGTGGCTGTATGGGTCTGTGACTGGGTGTGTGAGCGATTATGTGAGTGTCTGAGTGGGTTTGTGAGTAGCTGTGTGGGTGTGTGTATGAGTGACTGTATTGGTCTGTGAGTGGGTGTGTGAGTAGCTGTGTGGGTGTGTGAGTGGCTTTGTGCGTGTCTTTAAGGGTCTGTGAGGGGGTGTGTAAGTGGCTGTATGGGTCTGTACAGTGGGTGGAAAAAGGGGCCAAGGTCTCCGATGAGCTCTCAGCAATCCCGCTGTGTGGGACTTACTGCTGGTAACAGGAGGGGTTCTTGTCCCCCAAGGGCCCTCAGCATCCATGGGGACTTATTCTCCATAACCAGTAATGCACCGGGAAGTGTGTTGGCGGAGTGGTGGAGAAAGTGGAGGTGGGGCCTCTGACGAGCTCTCAGCAATCCAGCTGTGTGGGACCCTCATCATCCAAGGGGGCTTCCTTCCACACAGTGTAGTTTGCAAAATGGTGGACAAAGGGTGTGGGGCCTCTGATGAGCTGCGTCAAGATTCACGGTTCCACATGGGACGGAGGTCATGCTGAGTACTATGGGGGATCCACAGATTCCTGCGCCTTAAGAAAAAAATGTTATAAGGCAATGTATTGGGTTTTATGGGTCTCTTTGGGACCCCTCAAACACACCCATGGAGTCATCATACCTCTAACCTGACCTCTTTATTCACTTTGCACAGAAATTTTCAGCCCAGGACCGATTCTTGATATATAAAATGGTGGTCGCACCTTCCCAGTCAGGTTGCGGCCAGTCAATCAGGGCTCTGCTATGGTGCGTGGATGCACGAATCCACCGCAGGTTGATGTGCAGCGGATCCACGTCCCTAGATATACAAATCTGGATTCCGGTTAATATCTCTAAAACTACTGAATGGATTTACACCAAACTACTAAAAGGCACTACTCTGGACCAAGATCTACCTTTCTGCCAAATTTGGTGTAATTCCTTCCAGAGGTTCGGGCTGTAGTCGTGTCTAAAGTCCCCATGGAAATTAACATGGGCAAAATGTGTTTTAGGACTCCCCCCTTTTTTTTGTCCCCACTTAACGGGTCACCTCAAACGGTGCCAAAGTTATGAGCAAAACAAAAAATGCTTTTCCAATGGAAGCTAGGTCCTAACTATAACTACTTACTGGCGACTGCCATATATATATATATATATATATATATATATATATATATATATATATATATATATATATATATATATATATATATATATATATATATATATATATATATATATATATATAATATATACATATATATATATATACACATATATATATATATATATATACACATATATATATATATATATATATATATATATATGTATATATATATATATCCATATATATACACATATTTATATATATATATATATGTAGAAATACATATATATATATATATTTTTTTTTAATGTTAATTAATAATTTTTCGGTCGAGCCTAGGCAGCGCACATGCGCTGTCTGGAATACCTGGTGAGGTTGATCAAAGGACTTTGCTCCCGCCTGCCGCTTACGATTGGTACTCTGCAGTGTCTGTCTTGGTTGCAGCATCCTAAGTGATTCCCATAACGGAACGTCACTTCTGTTTTTTGCAGAGCAGCATTGCCTAAGTTCAGTTTCCTTTTGCTGCAATTTATGATGTGTTGTTTCGGTGAACTATTTTTTTTCTAATTATATTAGCACGCCAAGGCTTTTCTTCAATTATGGCGATGTGCATTTCTTTAGCCGTGCACGGCGTGGCTTGCCTTCAAACACACTTTCACTCTCAGCGAGGTGCTCTTGAGACGGGCACTGCGCTTTTTTTTGCTGCCGAGTAATGCCATTCACTATGGGAAGATTAGCATTTGGAGTCAGAGCAGAGCACGTTCAGTTATAGAAGGTGTGGTGCAAGACATGCATCCCGGAGTTCTTGTACCCCAGGTGCTTCTGTCTGCTGTATATGCCTGACCTGCCTTTCTTTTCAATAGACAATGGTTGTGTGCCCCTCCCCACTGTGGTCTATGTCTCCCCCAAGGGCTCATGGCAAACTCCGAACGCCGGCTGTAGCAACAGATTTCACAACAGCATTTTAACCCCCTGCTGGTGTCCCAAGTCAGTATGGGGAGATTACATGATTTGCCCAAAATCACACAGTATGTCAAGCCGACGCCACAACTCGAATTTGGTTACACGATTCCAAATTCAGCAGCTCCTAGTATGCAGTGTAGTCTGTAGAACAGCACCACGGCGTTGATACATTTGTGAGCCGGACATGACTCGCACACTGAAATAGCCAAGGCGGGACTTCCTACTGCTGCCACCGGCGGCACGCATCAGTTCATGATAAGAAAGTTGTAGGCTGCATTGGCAATGGCAGTGCTGCTCGTGAGTGTGCACATTAAATTAAATGCAGATCCCCCGATCCGATGACTCACCGGCTGCTGAGTGAACCGCACTGACCGTGCGGGTCGACGCTGGAGTGGTTTTTCAGCAGCCCAGAGAACACACCACCAGTCCACTTCACTACTGTGCTGAGCTTCAGAAGCATACCCAGCCGCGGTGTTTGCTGTGGGGAGTTATTGTGGCCTTAAGGCTGCTCGTTACTGAATTGCTCACCGGCCTGAGTTCCTGGTAAAATCTCTCTACTTAATAACATTTTCTTTCAAATTAATAGCGTTGTCATGATGATCATTTTCAGCTGCCTGCTCCCCTGTTTGAAGCAGGAGCGTGCCAGGCAGCGAAGCGTTATATTAACCCATGCGGCATGCGCTAAGTTGTAAAGAGATTTTTCAGAGCCTTTGTGTAGGTTTGATAAAAACCTTACATCTTGGCAAGAATTGCAAATATTTCCACTTCCTTATTTCTCTTAGAAAGTTATGACTTTTACGACAATATGAATGGCACATTTACTTATTTACCATTAGCAAATCGATCTGTCTAAGAAAGCATTGCGGGAGAGGTTGGACCTGATGTACAATGTTTGCATGATGTGTGAACCGAAGTAAGTGTGCCTGATGCTAACTTGCTATGGCTGCAAAAATGTGCTTCATTCCTAGCTGCCTGCCGTGCCCCTATATGTTTCCCTTGTCTTCATTGCTTGATTTTTGCTCATAACAAAGTGTCGCTCATAGTTGTTAACCCCCTGCGGGTGTCTCAGGTCAGTATGGGGAGATTACGTGATTTGCCAAGAATCACACAATATGTTGAGCCAACGCCAAGACTCGAACTTGGTTACCCGGTTTCAAACTCAGCAGCTCTGGTACCAATTGACTGATTGATTGATGGGCTTCCAGCCTCCCTTCCTCCACTGGTCTGTGATTCATGTTACTCCCACGCACCAATGCTACAGCATAGGGCAATCGGACAGACATCCCACCTATGCCATTACATCCCTTCACTTTAAGTAACAGTTTTTCGCTTGAGCATATTATGCACCCTGCCTTACAAGTAGTTGTATTGAAATACAAATACAAGTAGCTCCCTTCTTTTTATTTTCAATGCCTATTTTTTAATTTCTTTGATTCTTCGTATTTTTTGTTTTATTGTCCTCGCTCGAATAACCCAGCTTTACTTTAATACTCATGGCAGTCCTGGCAGATTTTTTTCCCCTCCTCTCCTCCTTTCGCTTTTCCTGTTGGTCCTGGTATCTTCTCTGCCCCTCTCCCCTCCCCCCACCCCCATGATGGAAGTCAAAGCGGAGTCTGTGCATTCTTTCATAGTGCTAATATCGGCAACACTCGCCATCCCCCCATACAGCAATCTCCTAGAGAAATAACCAGACAAGACACCTTCTTTGTGGAGAAAACTGCTGCAGGTTTATTAGCATTACCAATATGCCAACATGGTGGGTTATCTTACGGGCGATCCCAAGGCAGGCAGCCCCTCGCTGCCTGCCACCTGATGAGCCAAATTACACCGTGGCCTTACCCAACGGTGTTTGCCATATTTTGGGGGAGGGAAGACCCCTCCCACCGGTGGACCAACGGCCCACGCCCCTGCTCACGCCCCATAAGGGGGCAGAGCCTGCCAGGCAACCCCCGGTTGCTCAGGTCCACAACCGCCCGTAGGACTAACGGGGCACCGTCGCTCCTCCAGGGTCCAACGCGAGGACCTCCCTGTGGATATTTGGCCTTTGCACCCTTGTTGTGCTTCTGTAGATGGTACCCGTATGTACCTTACAGCCTCTGGATCGCCCTGTAACTCCGCCACAGCTCTGCGTGTGGCCACCGTCACCCCAGAGCTCCCCACCAAGATAGTCTCCATTACTTACACCCTGCTGTCTCCAATGCCTGCCCCAGATCAAGTAAGAACAGGTCCATACCCACTCTGGACAGGTGGACCCCATCTTCATCCAAACACCCTGTGGCCTTAGAGTGCAGTAACCCATGACGGATGAAGCCAAAACCCCTTTGCTCAGTGAATTTCCTCATGGCACTGTTAACCTTCCTGCGAGAGACCTCCATGGCTTCTTTAGATCGTGCGCCCTGCCACACCCGCCGGGGCGTTATCTCAGACCACCATAATTCACAGGTCCCCAGCTGGTTGCTCAATTTACACATGGTGACCGTCATTTCTTGAAGCAGTGCCCTTCTCCCCAGAGCTGCCAGGTCATTCCCTCCCAGGTGTATGACCAACACATTAGGAGGAGGAATCCCCCCCCAAATTCTGCTGCAGCTTCTTCAGCAAGCAGGTCCAGCGCATGCCTGGGTATCCTAGCCAGATAATGTCTGTGGACGTGAGGCCGTGCCTCCATTTCCTGCTCTCGGCCCACCGTGATACTCGCAAGACGCCAGAATGGCCAATCACCCAGACCATAGTTCCTGGTAATTAAAGAGATGAAAGTTTGCAAAGTTTTTATTGACTCACTGCACATTAACAATAAATAAAATGCACATATTACACTTCACTGCAAGCCACCGGCATCTGGTGCCGCAAAATGTTATAGACGTCCCTAAGGTTATCCTTGCCAGAAGTTTTTATTGCCTCACTGCACATCTCTTAATAAAAAAAGCACTTATTACACTTCACTGCAAGCCACCGGCATATCGTGCCGCAAACTGTTCTTGCCGTCCCCAAGATTGTCAGTACCATCACCTTCCCTCAGTCCATAGCCCCATTCCAGTGGCCTTCAAGACCGTATGTATCTCTTGTAACACTGAGACTCCCAGCGCCCCACCTGTTTGATGCGTTCAGCTGGCAGGCCTGCCCTAAACGCTGTGGTAGCTGCTCCTATGCGGAATGAGTGGCTGCAGAATCGTTTGCCCTGTACCATGTTGCCTGACAACGCCAAACATGCCTGCATTATGCTCTGTACCTGGAACTTAGTGAGGGGGGTACTGTCTGCATGTATCAATAAGTAACCTTCATCTGCTGGGCGCAGTGCCAGGTAGGCAGACACCAGGCGCACTGGGCAGTACCTGGCAGTTTCCAGCTGGTGCAGTACAATCACCCTCCCCTCCCCTCCCCGGTCCGTTTTCGACCTCCTTAACACTATTGTGAGTTCGTCTCCCGCCAGGCTCGCATCCTGCCTGCTCAATGCCACCTCAGACCTGTCCTGCTTGGACCTTGCCACCAACTCACCTACTCTGAGTGCCCCAAAAAAGGCCAGGCTGAAAGTGGCCGAAAAGAGTGCCACTTCAAAAGGTGAATATGTAGCCTTGTGCACCCAGTCCAGCATCCCTTGCAGAGTCTCAAAATCAATAGGGGACCTAGTGTCTGGCGGCCGTGGCTCGCACCTGGCCCAGCCCTTAAGTGCTGCCCTGATTAAGAAAGATTTTGTTGGATCCTCCTGCCCATTTAGTTTTGCGTGGTGGCTTATTGCTGACAAATGTCCCACTATCCAAGGGTGGCTCTTCCCCTCGTCTTTGGCCCATATAATGAACTTTTGCACCCTGCTCTCTAGTGACGCCTTCCCTTCTTCCCAGGCTCCTGCCACTGTACAAAAGTTTGCCACACACGCTCTATAACGCTTACTGGTCCTTGGCGCCAGGGACAGTTCGCCCAGCCCCCTCAGTCGCCTTTCCACTTCAGAAGGAACCAGAGGTGTGTTGGAAAAGGTGTAATCTCCTCTCTCGCTCTCAGCCACGACTCCCGGAACCGGCGCCACTGAAAACGAGAGAGAGCGTCAGCTGCTATGTTCTGCACCCCTTGGATGTGTTGCGCCCTGCATTCGACATTGTTAAACAGGCAAGCTCGCAGCAGTTCCCTCACAGGCACAAGACCAGGGGACAAGTCGCTGACTGTGAATTGATGGCCTGAACCACAGCCATGTTGTCCGACCAGAACACCACCCTCCTCGCTCTCAGCACTGCCGGCTAGAGGTGAAACGCTATCACTTTGGGGAACAACTCCAGGACTGTAATGCGGGTCGTGATATTCTTTTTGTGCCAAGCATTGGGCCATTTCTGCGCACACCACTCCGTGTCTAGGATCACCCCAAAACCTTCTCTACCTGCCGCGTCTGTAAATAGCGCCAGTTCTGGGCTCCCCGCCAAAGGTGCCCTCCAGATAACTGAGCCGTTGAAGGTGGCCAGAAAAGTAGCCCACATGGACAGGTCTTCCTTCATTCCCTTGCTTAACTTCACCATGTGGTGCTTCTTCTTTACCTTCGCCGTAGCCCTGGCTAGCCTATGCGCAAACACCCTCCCAGCTGGTATTACTCTGGCTGTGAAGTTGAGTTTACCCAGAAGGCTTTGAATGCAACCAAGGGATGCCTTGTCCTGACCTAAGACTGACTGAATCTGATTTGCCAAGTCCTGGACCTTGTCCGCTGGCAGCCTGGACTCTCCTGTTATGGTGTCAAGTTCGATCCCCAGGAATGTTAATACCTGCGCCGGACCCTCCGTTTTCCCTGGCGCGAGTGGAACACCCAGATAGCGAGCTAACTCCTCAAATTTCTCCAGGGCCTCCCTGCAATCCTGCATGCCCTCGCCCCCTATAAAAAGGAAATCGTCGAGGTAGTGCGTAACGCCTACCACCCCGTAGCTTGCTTGCAGGGCCCACTGCAGGAAAGTGCTGAACGCCTCAAAGTAGGCGCAGGAGACCGCGCAACCCATGGGCATGCATCTCTCGTAAAAGTACCTGTCCTCCAGCCTGAAACCCAGCAGGTGTTGGCTGCTCGGGTGAACTGGTAGCAAGCGAAAAGCAGATTCGATGTCCTCTTTTGCCAACCAGGCCCCCTTGCCCGCCCTCCTGACTAGATCCAATGCTACGTCCAGAGTACAATACGTTACAGAGCAGGATCCCTCCTCCAGCCCATGGTTGACCGATTGTCCCTCAGGGTAGGACAAGTGATGGATTAGTCTGAACGACCCTGGCTCCTTCGTGGGCACCACCCCCAGGGGGGATACAACAAAATTGTCCAAAGGGGGCCGCAGGAAGGGACCCGCCACCCTGCCTAGAACCCTCTCCTTTCCACCTTGGCTCTGACTACTGCTGGATGTACCCTTGCTGACTTAAGGTTTTCCGCCTCCCGACTACCCAGCGGGCCCACATAGGGAATCTTAAAGCCCTCGTTAAAACCTTCCAGCAGCAAGAGGCCGTCCTGTTTATTTGGGTACTGTCTGAGGAGAGGCAGGAGGTTGACCAGGCTGACTGGAGTTGGGCCCTTGACTGGCTGCATGGGAACTGGGGCAACGTCCATAGAGGTTAGGGGTACTGCTGGTGATGCCAGATGCTGACGCTGTGACAAGGGTGTGCTGTTACTGGGGGGGAGGGGGTTGTGACATGATGTTTTGATTCGCTGTTATACTCAACTATCTTGCCTGCCTTTGCCAGCGGGCTGTCGCTCCTGTTGAGAGTGACAAGAGACCTCAGGGTGTGGTCCCCCACATTTGTTGCATGCATGCAGGAACTTGCACGTTTTGCCCCACGAGCATGAACCTTTGTTGAACAATTGGCATGTCCCTGGGGGAGACCTCCTAAAGCCCCCTCTGTGACCACCTCTTCTGAACCCCCCCCCAAAATGTCTGCTTAAATCCATGCGACTCCCACAGAATAGAGCCTTTGCCTGTCCCCCGCCCCGCCTATGTCTTGCCCAGTGTCCCTGTGCTCTGCTGTGCCCGAGAACCCATCTGGTCTAAACATAGCTGGACCTCCTTCTGGTCCCACGCCATCTCCGGACACATGGACATCTTCTTCCTGAACTCCCTGTCATAGTTCAGCCATCCACTCCCTCCCCACTTAATCGCCTCGTTGTGGATTAACCTGCCATATTGCAAGAGCCCTGCCCTACCTCAGGTTGTTTTTCTAGGATGACAGCAGACAGAATGGAGAAAGCTTCCAGACAATTTTCTATACTCTTCTCAGGCCAGGCCTGGAACTTTACTTTTTTGTCTTCCTCCTTGCCCCCCGCTTTCCTGGCATCTATGCCCTCCTGTCCGAGCAACAGCAGAGAGAAAATGTCTATCAGTTCGCGCCTCCATATGGCTTCCTTGGCCGCCTGGGGCACCTGCCAAGCCAAGGAGCAACGGCCGGATAGCAGTGGAGCTGCGGTAACCAACTTTATGGGCGCGGGAGGCGTGCACAACTGTAGGGGAGTTACCATAGCGGGCGCCGGAGTAGTTTGTGCTCCTGCTGAGAAGTTTCTTGTAACGGAAGGGGGACTAACACTAGCAGCGCTGAAGGCAGGTAGCGGCCCCACCCCGTCGGCCGGCGTGTCCGCCACTGTCCCTGCGCTTGCTATCTTCACAAGGGGCTGGCTGATTGTTGTGAGTGCACTCGCTCCCCCCCGATGCATTAGCTGATTTGGAAGTAACTTGTTTGGTCACCCCCGCTGTCCCCAGAGCAGCCACGGCAGGGACCCCTTGTTGTGTCTGTTACTCGCTCCCCTGGCTTCCCCACGCAGCCGCAGCCGCTCGCGCCCCTCCTTCACCCAAGCCTGTCCTGCCCCCCCACCTGCGGTGAACTTGGCCCTGGTCGACCTGCTCTGACCTCCGCCATAAAGTCCCTCATCGTGTCCAAGATCTTACCCAGGTCTTCCTGGGTGGCGAATTTCCCTGTGGCCACCGAACTGTCTGGAGGGGTAGCCGGCCCCACGGGCGGGGAAGAGTTCAGCTGGGAACCGGCATCCTTGGGTGCAGGTGGTGCCCTGGTCTTGGGGGGTGGCGGCTCTGCCGGGAAGTCCTTGGTCGTAGGCTTGCGCATCCGCTTGGGCCTAGCCGGACCTGCCTCCGAACTGTGCTCCTGCTCTGGGATAGGGGCGTCGCCGACAATCCCCGAATCCTCCGGATCCCCCGCCTTCAAGAGAGCCGTGGCCCTTGCCAATCCCTTGGTCTTGGCCATCATGATAAATGCCGCCCACTGTGCATCCTGGGACGTTTCGGGCAAGGAGTCCTCCACCTGAGACGTCTGTGAAAATAGGGGGGGAGAGCCCTGGCCTTCCATGCTGCCCTGCTGGCCCAACGTTCAAACCAATCTGAGGAGACAAATTTTGGAATCAGAACAAACCCCACTGGGTTACCCCTGGTCTCAGTTGGTCCTTAAAGATCATATACGCTAGCTGCTCCGACCCCGTCCCCACCTTCTACTTACATAATTTGACTTGGGTGGTGGACCTTATGCTGTGGTGCCCCTATTTCGGATTCCGTGGATGCTCTGCGTGCGGAGATGAAGAAAAGCATGTTAGCAGTTGCCCCCGTGCTCGGACCCGAGTCACGCCCCCCAGGTGGCCTGCACCCCGCGGCCAATAATACCCACTTCATCCCAAGATATGCCTGCACGCCTCCCCCTTCGGTGTGCGCCCTGTCCATACCTGCTCCTGTTCCCTGCAATCCCTTCCTTGTACGGTGCGTGCCTCCAGCTCCAGTGAGTCCTGTAATTATGAAAATACGTTAAACACACTCTATGCATTCATGTGTCCAGGTCCCTAGCGACCATGTCCGGCGTGCACCGTGAGCCCCTTGACCAAGTACCTGATCCTTGGCCTAGCGCAGCCGTGGCGTTTGGCGTCGTATCTGTCGTCCCCGTGCAAGCGCTGGAAGGAAAAAACCAACAGGTATTATCATATCCATCCCTGCCCGATAGATAACCCTTTCAATTGATGAGCCGCTGGCTCAGACACCCCGGTCTGGGCGAAGACGGATGGTCGAGCCACAAGCCCGCCACACCCAACGTCTGCCCCCATGCACAGCCATCCCGTGTGCCGCGTGCAGTGGCTGCAGATAATTAAAGGCCGAGGGGCCGGAGATGCAGCCTTTCATGCTGTGCCGCTAGCTCAGACACCCCAGTCTGGGCGAAGATGGATGGTCTAGCCACAAGCCCGCCACACCCAACGTCTGCCCCCATGCACCGCCATCCCGTGTGCTGCGTGCTGTGGCTGCTGACAGTTAAAGGCCGAGGGGCCGGAGATGCAGCCTTGCACACTGTTGGGCTGGGAGGCAGGCACCACCTTCGGAAGGGGCCCGCGAGCGGAGACCAGAGTTGGCCCGCCCCCCCTGGTATGGCCCCCGCAGGCCGGGGAGCACCCCTCTAGCCCCGCAAAGTGAGCCCCGTCGCACCCCAGCACGCGAGGATACGAGCAGCCTTGAGGGCCCGCGCCCCCCACCGGGCCGGCCCTGCAGGCGGCCGAGTCTCACCGCAGGCCCCCGCAGGCAAAATTACGTCCCAGGGAGCACGGTGGCGACCTCCCCCCAGCCTTCCACCCTTGTGCCCCTCCCGCAATGGGCCCCAGCCCATCATCCGACAGCATCGGGAGGGACGCACCCAAGTCCCCAGGGCTGCTCCCACCACTCCGCCCAAGCCGACCGCTCTTTCACTCTGCCCTGGCAAGAACGGGGCCTTGATCATGGAGAAGCACCCCCGGAACGGCGAGGTTGCAGTGACGACCTAGGCCCAGGCCCCGGACCCCCGACCCGGCTCCCCGCTGGCCCTGCGGGGGAACCAACTGCACCGATCCCGAGGTTTGGCTGCCCTCTCCCCCACCAGGAAAACGCTGTGGGATCCCGCTCGCCTGCTGGCCGGTGACCCCTCGACGGTGCCACGTGGGACCCGTGTCGGTAAGGCCCAGCCCCTCTCTGCCCCCCCTCACCTGACCCGGGTGGCCATGCTGGGGAAGGAAGTGTCCCGCAAGCAGCCGAGGTCTCGGCGAGTGGTGGGCCGGCCTACATGACTGCTGCCTCCTGCAAACACCCCTCCCGCCCTGGCCCCCGTCCTGCTCCCTAGCCCCCTAGTCCCACCGGTGCCGGCAGCGGCCTCGCAGGGGCCGGGCTGGGAGCTGATACATGGAGCGGGGTCCCTCCCGGGCCTAGCCCGCGTGGTGAGACCCCAAGGGGGTGGGCGGTGAGGGTTCCGTGACTAACCTCGTGGTTTATGTCTTCAGGCAGCAGTCCCAGAGCGTGACCCAAACGGCGTCAGGGTAGTGGGCAAAGAGGGCGCCCAGAGGGCGGGGAGAGGTATATGTACCTCACCCCCCTCCCCAGAAGTGACCCGGCACACTGGACCCCTGAGGGTCCCAAACACTGGGAGTCTGCCTCCTGTGCCATCTTGTGGCACTAAGGCGGCCGCCCTCTTAGCGGGTCTCCTTCGTGGACCCCGGGCAGCCCGCATTGGACATTAAGGCTACAGTTTACACCATTGTAAATCCACCTTCAGTTTGCACTGGAAATCTATGCAACGTTTTACTTTTTAAATGTATTTTGTGATGTTTCATTCTCCCAGCCTCTTAGCTCGTCACCTCCCTGCTCTCACCCCCCCCCTCCCACTGAGTAGAAAACAGCCCTGGTCCCAAAAGAACTTTCTTATAGTATGAAATAATGTCAGTTAATTTATATACCTAATACAATGTTGCAACATAAATATAGCCAATTTAGAAATTGTGTTCAGTAATCCTGTGCTATTTATATAGTATTATCCAATATTGTTCATTTTTGTTTGTTGTTTGGGAGTTTTATAAAGCGCAAACTCGACCCAAAGGTATTGAAGCGCTTTACATGAGCACCAGCTTCATTTTTGTTTTACTAGGCATGTGTTTCCCAGCATTTTTATAGACAGCCACCTATATGTGCCTGCAAACAAATAAATACTGGCATTTGTTAGTTGTATGAGAATTGACACAAACAAAGGCCACTGGATTTGATCAAAGATGTTTTGAAATATTTAAAGAATAACTTTTGCTACTCAATAGGCTTCGCACTGCACTGGTATGCGGGCGTGGTTCAGACAGTTCTGGAGAGGGCCTTTGACCTAAGGAGGAAAGGTATGTTTACATGACAGGCAGAGGCTTTAGCATCTATAAGTCTGTTTTTAGGAGCTGCCTGTGTTGCCAGAAGCATGCCCGAAACATAGCTTACATTCACTTCATGGAAATCAGCAGAGTGATTTCAGCACAAATATGGGCGTATTCCCAACATGTACTATAAACATAGTAAGATGGAAGGATGGTTTAGCGAGTTTAACTGTCACCATTGAAAAATGCAGTGATTGGAAGGTCAAGCGGTGAGATTGGTAAATTCAGTACCATTAAATTGTGTAATAGAAGCACTATTGTATTGGGTAATGGAAATACTTGTTATTTAAAGCATTTAGAAATAGTAGGAGTGTACTACATATAATCAATGTCTTATAAAAGCAAATTAGGTTTAACACAAAGGAACACAGGACCTCATAGCAAAACAAGAGCCAATAAGATGGTAATTTTGCATTCTTCTAACAGAACAGTTGCATCCCAGAAGGCAATGGTGAATTAAATGGGTTTATTGATTAAGTACACTGTGTGTGCAACTTCCAGCCACTCCCCGCCTTAAAATAAACACAATGTAACCTTCTTCAAGCGGGCACAGTGGCTCCGCGACATAACCACTTGTAGTAAACATTTTGCGGCATCTGCAAGTCACAGTTTAAAATCCCCTTACTGCACAAACTACCTATTACTCTCTATCTTCCTTTCTATCTATTCTGTGCAGCTCTCACCCCTATTTAACGTGCTACATAATTCCATTACACAAATATACTCCACCCACAAAATTCCACCCCACACAATTACACAACTATCACTTCCAATAAAACCCACATAATTCCACTCCACACCACATACATCCACTACACTCTAAACCAAAACACATAGGTACAACGCCAATAGCTCTAACTCTCGCAAATGCGAGACCTATTGATTGTTATATTAAGAGTTTAATATTTTTCTACATACATGGTGTTCCTTATACATGTGTTTGAAGTGAAGTACTTTCCCTACTTTTGTTTAGACTGCAGTAGGAATAGTAAAATTAACCGCTTTGCAGTTCAACAATTTCAACATGTGCCCTAAGGTAACTATAACTCGCACACTCACAATGCACTGCTGCTTATTACACATATTACATCTTTAAGGACATCTTCTCTGGCATCATTCATAATATAACTGAAACATTGCAATAAAATGAGAAACCTGTGCATGGCAGGGGCACGGGTTACAGTTACCTTAGGGCACGAGTTATAGTTTCTTGAGATAAGTATAACTATAACTGTTGATTTTCTATGATTGTGTGTGTGTAAAATCTGAACCTATCTATAACGTCCCTCTAACCATTGGTATTTTGGTGAAGAAAAAAAATATATATATATGTATTCCCCGAAAAAAACAAATGTTAAAGTAACGTTATGGTTAGATGAATTTGTCAGTGACAACATTAATGTTTTGAACTAAAAATACCCACAGAAATTCACCAGTTATAGCTAGCAGCACTAACTACAACTTGCGTCCTTGCCACGCTCTGCTTATGATCTCACATATGACATCACTCATGACATGTTCTATGATGTCATTATGACATCACTGATGACATCTCAAATGACATCCCCCAGGGCAGATGTTTTTTTAATTAAAGGGGAGGGGAGATGCACCGCCCCCCTCCCCGAGCCGTCATCGGCCTCGGGGGCCACACCCCCAGGGCTACTTATTTAAATAAAGGGGAGGGGACGCATGATCCCCCACCACAAGCCTTGTTTGACTCTGGGAACCCCATCCCTCAGAGCCACTCTTTTATCCCCATCCCCAGGGGCTGTAACGCTGCCCCCTGCCCGGACCCTATCCCCCGGGGCCCAGAGTGCTTGTTTGGGGAGGGAGCATGTGGTCCCCCTCCCAGACCGATTTTAGCCCCAGGGACCCCATCCCCCTTGCAGACTCTTTCAAGCCCAGCCATCCAAATATCAATATTTTTTTGACCCGTAATATCTCAAAAACTACTGAACAGATTTACACCAAATGGCAAAAAGCACAGTCTGGGGACCAAGATCTAGCTTCCTGCAGAATTTGGTGTAATTCCATTAAGCAGTTCTTGCTGTAGCCCATCCTAAAGAAGTCTATGAAAAATGCATGGGGAATTTGCATTTTGGGACCTCCCCCTTCTTTCTCGGCCCTTGCTTGACGGATCACCACAGAACTTCCAAGGAAGGAGCTGAGGTGGATGAGTTTTTCTGAGAAACCAAGTATCAGTGGGCCACTTTCAGGCAACTCTTGTAATCAGGGGGGCTCCCGGCAGGCACCATGCAGTTGCCTCTGTTCAGGCCATCAAGAGCAGCACACTCTCCCGACAGGCGACATAGGTCCTCAGCCAGTCAGCCCCTCTGCTCCGCCAGGTCTAGGTACAAGCAGACACCGCAGGGAGCTGTGGATGCAGCCTTGTACACAGTTCTAAGCTCCCAGCTTCCATATTGAATTACACGCAGCTCTCCGTGTGGATCCCATGGAGTACCAGCAAGCCATGCTGTGGTGTGCCGCAGATCGTTTGCTTCCCCGGGGGCCAGGCAGGAACATAAATCGCCACCTGGGCTCCAGAAAGGGCATGCCAGCACCCAGGAATTCAGTCCACAGCAGATGCCTTGCAGGAGCTCAAAAGAGTGCGTATGGCATCTTACTGCCATCTTCTTTGATACAGGATTTATGACCACATTTTTTCTTCACACAGAGTTAAAACAGATTATCATGTTAAAATCACTGCATATCATTTGACTGTTGATGCTATTTTGGAAAGAGTACAATAAAAAATATTAGGTACTATGGAATTATCAAACATTTCACTTATCTCATTGGATGATATCATAACACCAGGTCCTTATGAAAATTCATGTGACATCAACACAGTAAAACAACTTTTGAATTATCCTGATTCATATGCTTCATTGGTCACTGAAGATCGGTATCTGGATTCCAAAAAAATGACAAGAACCTTTTTATTTTCATTATGGTCAGCATTACATTAACATATCAGCAGCTCAACTAGTTGTTATAATTCTCATGTTGATTACCTTCTCAGTATCCCCCTTTTATAGCTATGCATGTTAATTATTTATAAACAATGACAAATGCAGAATATACAATTATAAATGTCATTATTTCTGCCAACATGATAATCAAGTATGCTCGAATATATTCACAGTATTGAATCAGAATTGATTCTCTGCTCTAAATAATTGTTTTTGAATTGTGATCAAGATATTATGGAATAAGATAACTCCATTTCCCTTTTATTTTTAATAATATGCAAAGGGTAGAATTTCACAGAATGAAATTAATTAATTGGGTATTGAGTCCCCAAGCCAAAACTGCTGGGGCAACAATTTCTTCTCAGTTGCTGTCACCCAATTAGATTGCTTGGTACCGCAGAACTGAGACTGAACCCGTGGTATTGAAATGACCAACAGAAGAAAAAGATCCCATTGCCTATATCAGGGCCCTTTTTAAAACAATTCGGTGCCAAGGGACTTCGTGGAACCAACCGTCCATATATTCCTAAATCTTTAATCCCTTCAAACCCAAACCGAGAACCTATTCAAATGCACATTTTTACATGAAAACTGCTAAGCTAAACTGGTTTACATGAAATCACAGGAAGCATGCTATCTGAGTAAACTTTTAACTTTTTGCCAAATTTGGTGTAAATCCGTTTAGCCATTTTTTCTTTACCGAAGAGTTAAGATTCCAGTGGGAATTAACATGAGAAATCAACATTTTGTTATCTCCCATATTTTGGGCCTTTGCTTCACAGATTGCTGTGAAACGTTCCATGAAGGCGCCGAGGTTGATTAACTCTTTGTAGAAAGGGTTGTGAAGATTCGTCTTATGGCACCAATGTTATTAGTGAGACAAGAAAATCTGCCTCCCTAAACTAGGACTCAGCTAAAACTATGCAGTGGCGATTGCCACAGAGATAGATAGATAGATAGATAGATAGATAGATAGATAGATAGATAGATAGATAGATAGATAGATTTGTTGTGCTACCAATCGGGGGTCCCATTTGCTTTGCATTTTTACTGCTTTTGAGATGCTCATGACATTTATTTATTCATAAGCAATTATGACTTTAAAATACATAGTTTTCACAAAATAATGAAACTTTGATAAAGATTGATGGTGCATTAACAGTTCATATGAATCTTAATATTTATAGAAAGAAAAACAATAGGTGTAGGCAAATATGCAGAAAACCTTACACGTTTGTTTTCACACTCTTTATACCAAGTCGCAACGCACTTTTTTGTCATACTAATGTTGGCAATCATTACATAAGATCAATACACTGGAATTTTAGTGGAGAGAGAAGCTTAAGCATTTTGAGGGAACATCAAAGTCACAAACAGTCTGCTTGAAGGACACCGGCTGGTGCCATATGTCTCGTTCTAAGGAGCAATGCGGCATAACCACAACAGAGACTTGGCCACAAAGTCACAAAGCAAGGCTAACAGCTTTGAAAACATCAACTAACTATGAGCAGTAAGAACTATCTAATGATTTTCATGTAATATTTGTCTTTTTATATACCGCATTTATTATTTTACCATAGTTGTTATAACTACGATAATATTCATTCACATATTCTGCACTACAACTGGGATTTAATATTTAATGCAACAATTTGAAAATATATAGTGTGGATTTCTTGTGTGGTTAATCTTTTGGGAATAGGTGTTCCAGAAATCACCAATTCTTGTAATAATTGTATTCCTGGCAGTGTCTAACAAGATCAATTGTTATCCGATACATATTATCTCCAGGAAATTTGAGGGAGGTGCGTGGCCCACAGCTTGTCTGTCTTTCCAGCTCAAGTTTGTAAATTGGTCCATACCTGCCTCAGGAAATCTAATTGGGCTGGATTTACCGGTGGGTCTGTAGAACTGTATCACAATAACTCTCCAAGAGTTTCTGGCATGTTTAGAGCAGTCTTAATATTGACCAAGCCCCCATGGCTGAGTCATGAAGGATCAGTGAGCCACAAGTGTTTTTCCAACTTTCAAGGCTCACAAGGCTATCAAGCTGAGGGCTTTAGGAAGTCTACCAAGGAGTGGCAAACCCCTTTGGCTGTCAACACTGGAGACCAACATGGGCATCCTCTGCTTGGCTCCTAAGAGCCACACACCTGAGTGGCCAGAAAAAAACACAATGCTTAAGGCAGAGACATTAGCCCAGTTTGTTAAATTTCCCTATTTTGGATAGGAAAGTTGTCCTCCCTTCTTCCACAGTATTGGTACACTTCACAGTTAAAAAGGAAATCCTTAGTAGATTTTTATTACCTACTTTTTAACCCTGATAGCCATAGAAATACTAAATGATATACGCCAACTGCTCACTGTCCATCGCAAAGACCGTGGTGTACCAGATAGAGGGCGTGATTTCAAATTCATGGTAGGAACTGATTTCCAGAATACCAATAAGATTTGTTATTCTTGAGTTATTGAACCTGTTGTTGATATTGACATACTTTCTTTTACTTAGTACATTTGAAACAATATGCCTGCACAAAGTGCAGGTATCACTACCTGGTGTTACAATTAACATCCCAAGAACGTATGCACTAGTTTCATACTACAGGTGCTGTTGGAATCCATTTATTCATGTTACAAAGACATACTCGGCCAGTGCTGGAGGGATATACCTCTCACCCCGATTTATCACATGAGAACCTGTGCATCACCAGAGCTATGTTAGAAGACGTGTTAGAAGTCTATAGGCAACTGAGACAGAGCGTCCTACTGGCTATGGGCCTGGGAACTATATCGTCCATACCTCAGGGAGTACTTCAAATAACTATATATCCCCTATCCATAAATGTGGTGCTGGGCTATGGTCAAAATAGATAGGAAAGCGTTACCTTTTGGATCATGAACAAAGCACATTACTTTGATGCAATATGTTCATACACAAGCTCTCATAAAATACATTGAATTATGAATATGAGTCTATAAAAAAGTCTGACATGCTCACAGAAAAAAGCAAATCCACACATTATTCCTTGTAGAGAAGAAGTACAGGTTCATCCATGCTATTCACCTAAGCCATAGGCTCAGCAGGATATCAAAACACCTTTAAAGAGTTAAAACCAAGGAGGGGTAAACCCTGTCACTCTTCAAAGTTTCCAGCAATTAAACTTGATTGTACCAACATCTACTTCTAGACTGTAGGAATCTTAATGACCACACCAGGTATCTGCTGCACAGAATGCAACTAGCACTAGTCTCATTAGTATTCTTAATCATAAGAGATATAAAATAACATTTGAATTGTTGGATGGTTTCTTTAGCGAAAGCATAACCTAAAAAAATCACAATATTTGACCACATTTTCATTTTTGGGCTCTCAACTCGTTTGACACAAGGCTATAAAAATAGCCCTGATTATTTGCATGTAAAATTATTGAATGTCTGCAGGAAAAAAACAGAAGTGGCCTCATACATTGATGACATGTACTTAACAATGATGATGCAGAATAACACCTGCATATGATAGACAGGATAGCTAACTTCTTGCGGAAACAGGTTTCGAAAATAATTTTAGAAAATCCGAAATTGCATTTGCAAAGGCCATTTCCTTGGGATAGAAATGATTTTGTGAGGTAATTTCTTCAAACATTACATTACAACCTTATTACATACTTTGTAAACATCAAGCCCTAATGGGGTTCTTGGATTTTGGTTGGATATATGCATCAGTCTATACACAAAGTGTTAAACCCCTGGATCAGCTCTTTTCACTCATGGAAAGGACAGAATGGCAGAGCACACCAAACTCTTAAGAGAGCTACCAACAGACATGCCAGAAACTAAATACAAGCAGACAAGAAACTACAATGGTAATTTAATGTAACTAGTGGATCATTACACGTTTTGGTCTACACATATAATTTATAATGATTAATAAACATCACCTATTGCAAGTAAATCACATTCCTGAGCAAAGAATTGCATTTTTAACAAATCAAATTACAGCATTATTAATTGTCATATAACCCTATTACTTTAGCACTAACCCACTACTTGAATATTGATTTAGCCCCACTGACCTAATATCATCAGGAGGTGTCAGAACAAACTAGCTATATAAACAACAGTGAACCATTGTGAATGAATGCATTATCACAAGCAAGCAGGAGGTCCTTGGAAACCTATAAAGTAGGCTCTCTATCAGACTTTTTTCAAGAGCAGTGTCATTCAGAAAACAAAATCATATCTTGCTGCACGTAATGTCAGGCAGAAAGTTAAACAGAGAATAAACAGGATGTAGCATCCATTTTGGACAGGATGGAGTTGAGTACTAACTGAGGCCTATTTAGTCTAAACCAGGAAAACACACTCAAACATGGCAAAGGAAATTTGTTTCAATATGATTAGCTTCATATCAGTTCTGTGAGCGGCGGTGTGTGTTAGGGTCAGGCCGTTCGCGGTGATTTTGAGCACCAGGTGTTGGTCCCGTGCTGTAAAATCATCGCGAATGGCACCATGCACACAGAAAGAGGGCGCAGCTTCCTTGCTGCTGCTCAAGTAGATTTTCTACTCGAGTGGCAGCTTTCTCAACGCAAACAGAAGTTTTCTCAAAGCAAGTGGTGGCGAACTGCCACGACCACTCGCATTGAGAAATCCAACCATCCGCGTTGCGAAATCTCACCAGGAGGTTGATTTTCCTCGCTGGTGCTCGCCAACTTGACATTGACAAGCGCAAGAGAGGAAAAAACTCTGCTTCACAGAGCGGAGTTTTTGGGAAGTCCACATGCTCCGCGGAGTGCGGAAAACTCCGCAAACTCCACGAACGGCGCAGAGCTCACCGCCCAAAGTTAGTTTTATATAGCGCCAACTAGACCCAAAGGTATCAAAGCGCTTTACAGGAGCACCAGTTGCATTACAGACGGACACATTTATTTTTTTGGGGTGAATGAGAGATGGCAGAGGGCAAGAACTGCAGATTTAAGGCGGTTTTCCTGCTTCACCAATCCAAAATAGCACAATTAAGACCAGCATATTCAGAATCGAAAGATAAGAAGAAGATAGATTTGGACTTGCCAATAATGGCTTAAGTCAGGTTTGATTCGGATGAAGTGGCAGGCTTGTCTTTGGCTCTGCTGTTGTTGTGTAGGAAGTGACAAAGTCAAGCCAAAGCTTACAGGACTATTTATACACACTGAACAAAGAGCCAGCTGAGAAAAATAATTTTTTTATGTAATTTAATCGACAAAAGTTTCTCTATTCCTGATGCACTTTTTGACTCTTTGTGTATTCCTTCATCTGAGTTATTGCTTTGTTTCTCTGAGCAAAATATGGACAAGAAATGGCAAAGCTGATAGGTCATGGCTTTTGGCATTGTCTATGCTTTTCCTGATGCTGTTCAAAATTGGCAAAAAATTTATATTTTCAATGTTTTTTCAGTATAAAAAAAAGGATCAGCATAATAATATGCATGCGCTCATCATGACCACGCATGCTCACATATGTATCATGACACTACAGTGACCCAAGTATGATGACACATGCATGCATCTGTCTAAAGACACAAAACCCATTTTGGCGCCATTGCGATAACATATGTCTGCAGATGCATTATGACACAGGTTGTGTGATGATGTTTTTCATTTTCATTTTTACTGTTCTAACATGGTGTACACCTATCTTGTCACCTTGAAGTATTAAATAAAAACATTTGTAAAATGCCATTTAGCAAAAGGAGCAGCTCAGTAGTAAATAAAGTTGGGTGAGACAGGAAGGGGTGAGGGAAGCAATGAACAAGGTGGTAGTTAGGGGACCAACAGGGAAAGTGATAGGGGCTGGGATATAAAGGGGGAAGAAGGAGACACGAGGATGGGAGAGAGCACGAAAACTCATGCGTTGGATTTTGCCCTGTCTGCAGTGTCACCCCCAAACTTTTTGCCTTCACCCCTCCTGTTTTCTGAACCCATTTTTCTGGCTTTTAGGACTATGCACTTTACCGCTGCTAACCAGTGCTAAAGTGCTTGTACTCTCTCTTTTAAACATAGTAAAATTGCCTTACACCCAATAGGCACATTTAATTTACTTTAAAATCCCTAGTAAAGGTACTATTTGCACCTAGAGCTTGTAAATTAAATGCTAATAGTGGGCCTACAGCACTTATTGTGCCACCCACTTAAGTAGCCTTTTTAAACATATATCAGACCTTCTTTCCAGGCTGTGCTCAGTTTAAAACTGCCATTTGACCTGGCAAAATAAACATTTTGCCAAACCTAAAACGTTCCTTTTTAGTTGTTTGCATAAGTCACCCTGCTGCTTGAGGCCTGCCCTGCTCTCGTAGAAGGAAGACTGGGCCTGCTCCCTTCATCCCAGGCTACCTGAGTGACACCAAGGGTCAGTTGGCTGAACTCCCGTCTGAGCTACAGGGATATAAAAACTCCAGAGGCCTTCCGACACTGCCCAAGTGACCTGCTGCACTGACCCTGTCTAGAACTACAACTTGACCTGCCTGTGACCTGCTGGCCTCTGCTGGAGTGAGTTCCTGATCTCCTGCCTTCCCAGGCCCTGGGCCCATGACTGGCATCAGAGAGAACTCCTTCTAGCCTAACTGAAGTTTCCATCAAACTTGGTGTAAAGCAAAATGGAGTCCCACAAAGCCTTGCCACACAGCTGCTTGTGTCATCAGAACTGACGCAGAGTGATGCAGAGGCCCGCAAAGCCTCGCCACACAGCTTACAGCTTTACCGGAAGTGATGCAGAGAGACACAAAAGCCCACAAAGCCTCACCTCACAGCCATGGGAACCGATGCAGAGTGGTAAAAAGCCTTGCCGAACAGCTTCATCAGAACCAACACCAGATGGATCAAAGCCATGCACAGCAATGCCACGCAGACTGTGTGCCAAGGACATAAGGTACAGTTCTCAGAGGGCCAAACTTGGGCTTGTGCCTGGCCTGTACTCCATCGTGGTCAGCATGAACCTGTGTCTTTGTCCCAGTCCAGCACAACCAGATACCCTCAGTTGGCGCTTTATGCCTTTTGGTGCTCCTTTTTAGCTACGCCTTTAAAATTCAATATCTCCAGTTTTACTAATTGGATTTTTGTACTCTTGGTCTTAGATTCTTAATTAAACCATAATCTGATTTTCAAAATTTGTTTAGGGATTTTTTTGTGTGTCTTCACTTTATTAGTGTTTGTGTGCTGCATAAATACTTCACACAATGCCTCTATGTTAAGCCTGACTGCTTTTGTGCCAAAATACCAGAGGTTTAAGCAATGATTAATTTAGTGACTTTTGTGGTTCACCCTGACAAGGAAAAGGGTTGATGCGTGAGTAGGATTTCACTCTGCTCAACCAATAGACCAATTTCTCTCACCACGCACTTCCATGGAGTATTGAAGGCAAAATAAAAAAAGTAGTTCCCTTAAGGTAAGCTGTGGAATGATACAAGTCACCCATTCATGCTCCAGGGAAGGGCAAATACAAGAAGAGTAATTAAAGCCATCAAATAAGTGGCAGGCAAATGAGAGTGACACAAAAGCCAACCACTAATATGCAATAGGCTGGCCCAATTCTACTGTAAGAATTGGTATTATACGTAATCAGTCTTTTCTCCAAACATCTAGCAGACCCTTTGAAGGGTACATCTACAACTCAGTACAGCAAGGATGAAAGTTCTTTTTGACTTTCCCAATCAAGCAAACATTCTCTTTAGTTCTGAGGATAATACTCAAGAGAAGTGAGCGGCAGGGGACGGCATCGGCCACGCCGAAATTATGGCGGTCATGCCGGTCCCCCGCCAACAACCAGGGAGGCGGGTGGGCACAGAGCACACCCCCGACTCCCTTTCCTTAATTGGCTGTTTTCAGCGCGTCACCCGGAAGTGTTTGAATGACTTCCGGGTCACACATTTGTTGAACGACGCCGGGGGCCGGTTTAAACTGGCCCCCGGCAGAAATTGGCCTTAAAAGGCTCGGGGAGTGGCAAGAATATCCTCTTTGCTCGCGGCTCCCTCAACTGATCGGATCTCGGACCTCGCTAGGAGGTCCTAGTCAATTTCTCAAACAGGCAACAACTGGCCAGGGCCTCAGTTGGGGGCCCCAATGATTCTTTTCTCTTCTGTTTTATAGGGATTCGTTGGGAAAGAGCGGCAAGAGGCAACATGAGAGTCGGCAGCCGGGGAAATCAGCTGTCTTCGAGGCGGGGCCCGAGAGGGGGCCGTAAACGCGGGTTACAACGAAGCAGCTCCGCTGGTGTGCCGTTATTGCAGCCATGATATTGCCCGGACCAACAGTTTTCGAGTACGCTCTACTCCAGAACAGCGTCTGTTTTCGACCGGGGACAGCGGCTGGGAAGATCGGATTGTTGTGCTACGGTGAGGAAGGTTTTGGGTAGACCTATTTGGGCCTTTGAATATGGCAGGGCAGTATATCATTTATGTAGTAGCCGGGGCTAAGGACGTTTCCGCTAATGGGAACTGGGTGATTCAGAGGGCTTGAGCGGCCGCAATGAGTGAGAGAAAGGGCAGACCAGCTGGCTGTCTCTGTGGCTGATAAGTCAGCTGTGGTGAGACGTGCAACCCATGGGGGCAGGGCAAACATGTTTATTCACATTTAGTAAGGATGTCTGATGTGCGTGCTGCCGGGCCTAGGCAGACTATAAACACCACACTATTTATATTGCATGCTTCAGGCCGGGCGCACGCTGGACTGTAAACAGCACTACTTGCGCTTGAATAGGTCAGACACCCAGTCTGTAAATACTGCATTATTTTATATTATTGATGTGTTTAGTGCTGCCGGTGGTCTTCGTGCGTCACCCCTGTTTACTAGAATTCTCGGGGGGTCGGCAATGATAAATACTGCATTATTCGATATTAATGAGTTTAGTGCTGCCGGGCCTAGGCAGGCTATAAACACCGCACTATTTATATTGCATGCTTCAGGCCGAGTGCACACTGGACTGTAGACAGCACTACTAGCACTTGAATAGGTCAGGCACCCAGTCTGTAAATTCGGCATTATTGTATATTATTGATGTGTTTTGTGCTGTCGGTGGTCTTGGTGCGTCACCCCTGTTTACTAGAATTCCCGGGGGGTCGGCAAGGATGCCACATGCGTGCACACGTTAGTCTGCTAGGTAAATTCTCCTTGCGCGCAGATACTTGAAGGCCATGTGTGTCCCTTAACGCTATGTTGCACCGGAGTGCCTGCCCCTATGCTATCCCAATTGAAATAAAACACGCTGGGTGCAACCCACAACATTGAGACTAGGCGGGGTAGCGCCATGAGCAGAAATAGATATGGTTTACAGCAGAGTTGTGGCTGGCCTCTCATCGGATACATCTCTGCACCTCGCGCAACTCATATAAATCATGCAGATCGACTCCTCACGCCCGTGCCATGTTGTTTGTTGGGAGGGTTAATAGCGCATGCAAGGGTTTTTGCCTGTGCGATCGTGCCCTGCTATCAGCAGCGGTGCAGGCTCGGGACAGCATAGGCGAGGAACTTTCCAAAGCCAAGAGGTTGATGGTGCTCGCACCTCGAATCAGGATTGGGGCACCGGCTCGCCGGCATATGCATAAGCTCTCCGACTTTAAGGGAGAGGCTGCCATTCAAGGGGAATTGATTACATAATTGCAGGTTACTGTGGTGATTTTTACGGCACCGTAATGATAAAGGTGCAGGGGACTGTGACTACTTGTAACTAGTGCATAAAAGACTAAAACAGTCCAGCACCGGGGAGTCAGCGTTCCTTCATGCAGGACTGTCCTGAATACGCCTCAATATCACCCCCATTAACGTGGGCGGAGTGCAAGAGAAACGACCCCCCCTCACTGGCTAATTACTACGGAGCCCCATACACGATAAAAGATCTACGGAGAGCCCTGACGAAGGCTGTCCTAATGTGCTCCAGTCTGCAGCCTAAAAAGGCGCGTGTTGCTGCGGTGATGGGGGGTGGGGGAGAGGAGTGTGATGCCAAACCATTGCGCAAAAAAGTCAGCAGCCAGTAGTCACGGTACAGCATCACGTGTGCCATATCTACAGTATTTATTTTCAAATTCAGCATCCCGAGCTCAGCAACTGTGTCCAGGGTAACTCGTTTAGTCAATCCTCAGGTATTGCAACTGGCGCTATGCGCTCGCATTTGGAAGTCTAATTCTCAAAATGTTCCTCATGTAATACAATTGGTGCTTGGGTAAGCGCTCTAAATTTGTAAGTCTGATTTTAATGTTCCTCATGTAATGCAACTGGCTCTATGCTAACCGCTCCCATTTAAAAATCTGATTTCAATGTTCCTCGTGTAATGCAAATGGTGCTATGATAAGCGCTCTAAATTGAAAGTCCGTTTTCAATGTTCCTCATGTGCCATGTAATGCAACTAGTGCTATGCTAGGTGCTCTCAATTGAAAGTGATTCCAATGTTCCTCATGTAATGCAACTGGTGCTATGCTAGGCGCTCTCAATTGAGAGTGATTCCAATGTTCCTCATGTAATGCAACCGGTGCTATGCTAGGCGCTCTCAATTGAAAGGGATTCCAATGTTCCTCATGTAATGCAACTGGTGCTATGCTAGGCGCTCTCAATTGAGAGTGATTCCAATGTGCCTCATGTAATGCAACCGGTGCTATGCTAGGCGCTCTCAATTGAAAGGGATTCCAATGTTCCTCATGTAATGCAACTGGTGCTATGCTAGGCGCTCTCAATTGAGAGTGATTCCAATGTGCCTCATGTAATGCAACCAGTGCTATCCTAGGCGCTCTCAATTGAAAGTCTCATTTCAATGTCCCTCATGTAATGCAACTGGTGCTATGCTAGGCACTTGCAATTGAAAGTCTGATTTCGATGTAAGTTTAAAAAAACCCAGCTTCGGGTCAGCCAGCCATCGCAGGCTGAAGTACATTCATGCTTCAGGTAAGCGTGGGCCGGTTCAAAAGAAACGCACGGTATATATTCGGTAGGTTACCTGTTGCTCTTATGGTTGTTGCACGAACATATCCTTGCTAAAAGCGAACATACCCTTGCTAGCTACAGACTGACAACAACCTGGCTAGCTCGCCTGAATTTTGTTTTGAACAGTTATTTGCTCGTGGACTTACGATTAACGGGAAAGTGTGTCTGGTGAACCAGAGTACACAGAACTCAATGTTACGCTGCCCTGGTGGTTTTTTAGTGTTCACAGCTTAAGTGTGCCAGCCACAAATCTTCCTTTTTTTCAGCACTATTTGATAGTGTTGCACTCTTTTATGGGCGCTCAGTGCAGAGCGCTGCTCGTGTCACGGTACACTCTTAAACGGTTTACGGCTAATTCCCAAAAAATGGCAGGCATTGACAAACTCGGGGAGCCCAGTGTAAGGTTACACGAAGACGCGTGGGCAAGTGAGTGGCCACGGGCCGTTTGACTTCAAGTCACCATCTAGCGGGGGTAGGGTCAGAAGTTAAGCTGGGTCTAGCACCTGTCCTTTTTATGGGCTCTCAAAAGGCTGAGAATATGTTTATGGGCCTACTGCTGTAACTAGCATGATTTGAAGGCAAGTATGGTGAAACCACAATTTAACGTGAGACCTGCGGAACAACCTTCAGTGACAGTACTAGCCACCACTCTCCGTGTGTCCTCGCACTTCCCTTCACCTTTAGGTAATGAACCCAACATGGCACATGAACTACAGGGTAACGTCACAGCCTCCAGTTACCTTGTTGTCACTGCACACCGGCTTCTCATACTATAACTAGCTCTTGGGGTTGCATCACCGGATACGAGTACAACCTGTTTTCACTGTTATTAGCCTTCTTTATGAGTATACCACTTGAATTCCCGTGGGTGGGATCGTAAGGGGGGTACAGTCTCATGACGTTGTCGAAGGGGCTGGCGTTTAAACTGTATCTCTTATCCAAAGGCTAAGAGCATTAATCATCTGTGTTTTGTGTTCCTTTATGTATGGTTAGACCCCTGACTCTGGTACCTGGGAGGTGATCCACACCGCAATGACGGCAAGACGCCTGGGAGGTGATCCACACCGCAATGTCGGCAAGATTTTGATAGGAAGTGGGACCGGAAGATCCGGAACGGGTGTGGCAAGCGGAGGCATCACATGTGATGAGCGATCAAGAGAAGGGCTCGGAGGTGCCAGCATGCATGGGTGAGATGCTGAGGCCCATGCACTGTCTTGTGTTTGTATAGTTATAGACAACCAGAACTTGCCACTAGCAGGGGAATTTAGCAGTCCGCTGTAAGACAAGTGCATATGTTTTGCCAGCTTGGCCAACACCAGGGGTAAGGAACAGATGCAACACCTCAAACACCCTTTGTTTTGTAATAGCATTCGGCTAATAAGCAGCATCTTACGGCGCTTGTACACGCAGGTGCCATCTTAGTGGGTACTGCGCGGCATTGAGATGCTCCGTAGTAATGGTCAAGGAAGCAAGCAAATAGTTAGTAGGGGGGAGGTTTCGTTCAGAGCCTATCCCAGAACCTGCGGGCCAGGCCTTTGCTATGCTTATGGGAGATATTGGGGCCTGAAGGGCCTCCAAAGATTTGTTTGATTTCATGGATCAGCCGATTATCCCGATATGGCACCAACCCCGTTGGGATGGGTGCAGTTACATTAGCAATGAGTCCCATGTCTGGAAGTGAGGTTGTGGCCTAATGGTCAATGCCACCGACTGTAGAACTGCGGAGCCGGGTTTGAATCCCGGCGTCGATCGACATTCTAAAAATGCAACATGTCTGTAGGGCGCATCGTGCTTCTATCAATTTGAGGCCATTTATTGGCTCCCAGATGGTAGGTTAATCTCCTCTTAGTTCACCCCAAGTTTAAGGGGACGGGTGCACAGCGGGTACCGAAGTCCCTTACGGAAGCCTGCGCAATCAAGAACCAGGCAATATGCTTGTCCATAGTATTCGATAGAGGCACCCTTCATATAAGTCTTGGGCAAACTTTCCTGTCATGGACCAGAATGCCTATTTATGCATAAAGTAAGTTGGAACCGACAGGGCATGGTTAGTCTCAATGGGCCGGGCATCCTAGCGATAATAAGATCTATTGTGCTATGGTGTACGCCTAGAAATGCCTTTTACACCACCCTAGACGGGCCAATGGGTGTTTTGTGGAAGGCCTACTGGCATGCAAAAATTAGGCACTGGACATAGCCTGACCTTTCTTGGAGTCGGGGGAGGCCAGATAGTCGGTCAACTATACTGGCCTGTGGCGGTAAGGTCATGATTGGTGAGCTTAAATTTAAGGCCTTTGGGGGCGCCGCCATTTTTTAATGGGGACGCCCGGGGGGCAGGGACAAGTGGTCTCTCATAAAACTCCAGGGGCAGTTACAGCCGGATGGCTGGAAGGGTGCAGGGGGAGGGGAGTTATGCTTTCCGGTAGGCTGGTTGGCCACCCCACACGCGCACAAGGGCGCAAGTAAGCTGCGCATGACTGCATGGGCCCCTTATGGAAATAATTCTCTGGGCGTAGGGGGTGTTCGGGGGGAAGTACCCTCCCGGGGAACCGGGCCCCCTGCGCATGCGCACTCCGGTTATGGAGATAATTTTCTGGGCGTAGGGGGTGTTTGGGGAGGAGTACCCTCCTGGGAAAACGGGCCCCCTGCGCATGCGCACTCCGGTTATGGAGATAATTTTCTGGGCGTAGGGGGTGTTCGGGGGGAAGTACCCTCCCGGGGAACCGGGCCCCCTGTGCATGCGCACTCCGGTTGGAGTGCAGGCATAGTTTGATCAGGATCTGGGGGCCAGTTATGACCTTGCCGTGGGCTCAAACAGGGATCCGCAGAAAGATAATGATATTTGTTTTGAATGTTTAGTTTAGGACAGGAATGTCTATGTATTAGAAACTTGTTAGGGTTAGGCAACAAGACATATGTACCTATCAATATAACTGTTTGGACTTTCTGCGTATTGTATACTGTAAATATACTGTATTGTTTGAATATTAATTTTTAATATTAATTTTTATTTTAATAAATACGGCCGGGGGTTTACGACCCCTAATCCAAAAAGTTGTGTTTTAATGGATTGCTCGCTTTGGCGGAAGATGGGAGGTGAGCAGTTTGGGACACCGAGGTGGGCCCCATCTTCACACAGGGAGGGGTACACAGTTAGAGGGGGACTAGGCCATACCTGGCCATAGTGAGAGGCAGGGAACGGCATCGGCCATGCCGAAATTATGGCGGTCGTGCCGGTCCCCTGCCAACAACCAGGGAGGCGGGTGGGCGCAGAGCACGCCCCCGCCTCCCTTTCCTTAATTGGCTGTTTTCAGCGTGTCACCCGGAAGTGTTTGAATCACTTCCGGGTCACACATTTGTTGAACGACGCCGGGGGCCCGTTTAAACTGGCCCCCGGCGGAAATTGGCCATAAAAGGCTCGGGGAGCTGCGAGAGCATCCTATTTGCTCGCGGCTCCCTCAACTGATCGGATCTCGGACCTCGCTAGGAGGTCCTAGTCAATTTCTCCCACCCACCATCCCTTAAAGCAGAAGTTGTTGAGTAATGAAATGAAATTTGTACTTGTAAAGCGCACTGTTACCCTAGGGTGTCCTGGCGCTGTACGCATACCGCTGTGGAACCCTTCCTGTCTTTTCCCTGTGAAATGTCCACTCCTGGGCACCCCCAAGGTGAAGCCAGGCATCCCAGCGCTGGTGGGGCCGTTGTGGAGATTAAGCAAGCTATTGCCCAGAGTTGCAGAGTGGGACCCATGATTAGAATAGGCACCGAGGCGAGAATTATCAGGTCCGAGGAAATTGAGCCCAAGACCCGCCGAGGCGGGACTTGAACCCTGGTCCCGGGCCAGATCTCTGCATCAGGGTCTGCCGCTCTAACCATTGAGCCACACTTCTCCACAATGTGTTTGTTGTTTGCGGTGTTTTTTCTCCCACAACAGGATAATAATGTTTTGTGGTTATGATGTTTTCTCCCCTAAAACAGGAATGTATTATTGCTTATTTTACAAGTTCACCACTTATTGTCGTTCAATTTTGCTTTTAATTGTCTTATTTGATAGTGCTATTCCTTGGTCGGCGGGAAGGTCATGATTGGTGAGCTCAAATTTAAGGTCTTTGGGGGCGCCGCCATTTTTTAATGGGGACGCTCGGGGGGAGGGACATGTGGTCTCTCATAAAACTCCAGGGGCAGTTACAGCCGGTTGGCTGGAAGGGTGCGGGGGGAGGGGAGTTACGCTTTCCGGTAGGCTGTTTGGCCACCCTGCATGCGCACAAGGGCGCAAGTAAGCTGCGCATGACTGCATGGGCCCCTTTATGGAGATAATTCTCTGGGCGTAGGGGGTGTTCGGGGGGGAAGTACCCTCCCGGGGAACCGGGCCCCCTGCGCATGCGCACTCCGGTTATGGAGATAATTTTCTGGGCGTAGGGGGTGTTCGGGGGAAGTACCCTCCCGGGAAAACGGGCCCCCTGCACATGCGCACTCCGGTTATGGAGATAATTTTCTGGGCGTAGGGGTGTTCGGGGGAAGTACCCTCCCGGGGAACCGGGCCCCCTGCGCATGCGCACTCCGGTTGGAGTGCGGGCATAGCTTGATCAGGATCTGGGGGCCAGTTATGACCTTGCCGTGGGCTCAAACAGGGATACGCAGAAAGATAATGATATTTGTTTTGAATGTTTAGTTTAGGATAGGAATGTCTATGTATTAGAAACTTGTTAAGGTTAGGCAACAAGACATATGTACCTATCAATATAACTGTTTGGACTTTCTGCGTATTGTATACTGTAAATATACTGTATTGTTTGAATATTAATTTTTAATATTAATTTTAATTTTAATAAATACGGCCGGGGGTTTACGACCCCTAATCCAAAAAGTTGTGTTTTAATGGATTGTTCGCTTTGGCGGAAGTTGGGAGGTGAGCAGTTTGGGACACCGAGGTGGGCCCCATCTTCACACAGGGAGGGGCACACAGTTAGAGGGGGACTAGGCCGTACCTGGCCATAATGAGCATATGAGAAGTAACGAAGTACTGGTACCACATTCCTGACATTCGGCTCTGCAACAATATTTATTGATTACTACATGGCCAGTGATGAAAAAAATGGAACAACATGCAGTTACTTCTTTTTAACTGTATACCTTAATGAAGTTACCTATAAAGCCACAGTAGTTATCTGCAGGATAATCCATAAGGACAAAGGGAGAGGATATGCATTACAGCTAGAACTGCTGACTTTGGAACTGGGGAACCAGCTTCCAGTTTCAGCATCAGCTCAATATCTGTGATTCTGGGCAAATCTCTTAATGAATCTGACCTTCAAACTCCCCTTTTCAAATCTTTCTATCCGGGGCACAAGTCAGGGTTATGCGTAGGTATACAGCATATACCACTCTCTTCACAGGGTGGATGCCGTCCACCCTACCAAAAAATTGGGCCCGATGAAATAGGTTGAACTCGTCCTGGTGTAGCTCCGGGACACATTCAGCATTGCCTGCAGGTTGTCTGTTGTCATTTGGAGCAGAAACGTGCAAGTGGTGAGGGGTCATTCTTCTTTTAAATTTCATCTGGGACCAAAACAAACGCAAATTTAAGGGGCCTTCAGATCTCATTTTGTTGGAGTATCCTGGCTGGGAGCAGGGACATATTAAGGATTTTGGGGGCCTTGGGTCAAACATATTTTTGGGGGCCCTATTCGGAACAGCCTTGAATTTATTATCCAATTTCCGCTTTTTCATGCCCTCTTTCGCCTGGTCGCTGACACTGCCCTGCAAACTGGTTCAATTTCTAAATGTGTTTCCATCTAATACTTAGGGATAGTGATGTGCGGTTTCAATATTGTAATACAGCAGCAGTTCACTAATACTATTGCAAATAATCTCATCGACCCTCTGCCATTTCTTACATGTGAGGTCCTGTTTTGATCTAAACTGAACTTTTTAAAGAATGTTGCATGGTGTTGAAAAACAAACACAACATCTATTTGCAAAATGTTTCTAATAAACTCCCACACATTGCCCACATGAAAGGTATATCAAATGAAAATGATATTGAGAAAAATCTATGTTTAAAATTCATTCAAGGACATCAGGGCAGGACTGTGTGGAGAACAGAGCCATATCTATCAGGGGCCCCTCTGAAAGGCTAGGGCCCTGGGCCAAAGCCCACACTGCTCAGGCCTCAAGACGTCTCTGGCTGGAGCTATCTAGAGTCTCACACCTAGATTCAGAGGCTCACAGGGGGATACTCTCAAGAACGGGAGATAATTATCGCCAACCTAGGTTAACGCAATTTTACATAACGCCGTCTATCGCTGGAAAATAACGCTGTGTTAACGGCGTATTCTCAACACGCCGGCAACAGGCGATAGTGTCCCGATAACGTGTCAAATGTCCACGTTAAAATTACCGGGACGGCGATAAAAAAGGAAACCCGAACGTGAAAAAAGTGGCGATGGGCCCAACAGCGATAAAAACATCAGTGATAAGCAGCACCAGGCTTGCCATTCCCACGTCAGGCGGGAAAAATCACCATAAAAGCTGCACAAAAAAAAAACACAAACTACTGAGAAGCACCATGGAGGAAGCTGGAGCAACTACAGAGGCCAACCAGAACCCCACAAACCCCCCAGAGGACCAGCCAAGGGCAAGGAGAAGAAGAAGAGGAACCCGCGATTCAGTCCGCAGAAAAACAAGATCCTGATTACGGAGGTGATAGAACACCACCAACAACTGTTCATCACCTCCACTGTGTCATTGGCAACTAAAAATGCAATATGGCAGTCCATCCTGGCCAAGGTGAATGCAGTCGGAGTGAAGAGAAGGGAAGTGGACGACTGCAAGAAGCGCTGGAATGATGTGAAGCACAAAACCAAGCTGAAACTCGCTAACAACCGGAAAGCTGCAATGCAGACTGGAGGTGGGAGTCCAGCCCCACAGCAGGAGCTGGATGAGATGGAGGAAATGGTGTCCACCGTCATCAGTGGGGAGACGGTGGCAGGAGTTGGGGGACCGGACACTGCTCAACATGACCTGACCCAACAGCAACAGGGTGAGTAACGACCAGGGACTGGGGGGACGGGGAGAGTTGGGCACAATGGCACACATGCACAATTAAGTATAGCACAGTGCACACCCACAATGACTCTGGATCATGTCCCTGATCTCCTTGGCATACTGCAGCACACATAGAAACAGCAAGTAGGCCCCCGTCAACAATGTGCCCAGAGGGGGCCCTCCCCACACATCACCAATCTCACAACCAACCCATGCACATGTGCTGAACCCAGCAAAGCTGCGGGTCCGTGAGCCACACTGACAATGCAAGTGACACTGCATGACGATTAGCATGGCTGCAGTCCAATTATCATGACATGGTGCATGCCACAACACTGAGGTGGCAGAGTGTGGACCACTTCCGTAAATGAGCAGGTCACACTCTGACACATCCACGTGCACAAACAACCCCTGACGTCAACAAGACATCTGCGGACAAACCATGCCCAAGAGTCCCAACTCCCACCAAGAGCCCAATTTACCCAAGTCTGCAACATCTCAGCACTGTATAAGCACAGAAGTGAAAGGCACACCGCCTGAAAGGGATAAGGGCCAGCAAAATCAGAGCTGCAGGGGCGACTCTCCCACAATGCAGCAAACAAACATAAGAAACAGAGCACATCAACATTGACAACAATGTGTTACAAACTGCAACACTTTCACAACAGAACAGAGGACACAACTGCTGCCGCTTGTGTGTAGAAACTGGCCAATCACATTTGGCATAGCAGAAAACTGTGAGATGATAATGTACAAGTACAATCCCACATCCCTGATGGTGTAGAAATGTCCACTGTCCCGCATCAAATAGGCATCTCCTCCCAAACAGACACAATGTACATTGTCATGCAGTCCGTTTGTAAACCTGTCCAATGCGTGAACATACATGGAACACACTGTTAAACTGCATCTCCTCTTCACATTGCAGAGCGAGATTCAACACCTCCTGCAGAGCAGACCGTACAACTCTTCACTGATGATGAAGAGGACCTCCACACCATCGACACCGACGCCCTCCAACAGCTCATGGACACCCTCAGCACCCCACCCCCAGGAGCAGGGCAGCCCAGCTGCATCGAGGAGACCCCACCCCCTGCACAGACCACACAGCAGGAAGCACCCCCCACCACGGCTGTCTCCCAGGACCCCCACGACCAACACATGGCATTCCAATGCCGTGTGTTAGAGGGCCAGAAGGAGATGGCTGATCAGGTGCGGGTGGGGTTCGACCTCATGGCAGCCAAACTAGATGCCATATGTGGGTGTCTAAGTCCCATCAGGGACCACTTACAGTCTGTAACAGACACCCACAGTCCGCTCCATGCTCTCCAACAAGCCATGGCTGACATCGCTGGAGTCATGACTCTGAGACAAGAACAACTCTCTAGTCAGAGTGGCTCCAGCGATGACAGCCGGGAGTTGGGCCACATGCGGAGGATCATGGAGAACATGGAGCGGAAGCAGACGGAAAGAATGGCTGCCACAGCTGCACACCAGCGAGATGTAGCTGGGATCTTCCATGCCCTGCAGATCCTCATCATGGCATTGCTGCCACAAGGCCTGGCGCAGATGAATGCTGCTGATACTACTCCATCCACATCTCCGCCCCCTGATGTGTAAGTGCCTCACAGTGCGGCAGACAATCCACCTCCGGCCCCTGATGTGTCACTGCCACACAGTGCGGCAGACATCCCACCTCTGGCCCCTGATGTGTCAGTGCCACACAGTGCTGCAGACAAAACACCACCACCCACATGTGAGGCACATCACACATCAGAGGACGATGATGTGGATGATTCTGCCTTTGTGGTAAGAAGGAAGCGGTAGCATTCATCTCCGCCATATGGCCTGTTTCAGCTTGGCTCTGCCCTCTGCATCATGCCCTGGAATAACACCTTCCACTGTCCCCCGATACACTCTGCGACACTCACCTTGGCCCTCGACATGGACTGCCATATTTGGTTTGGTTACCAATGACACAGCAATCAGACTGCGAACTGCACTCTTCCTCTTCTGATGAACTTGTCAATCCCTAAAGGACGCTGGCTGGCCCTCCACGGGGCAACAATGTAAAGTGGGGTTTGCATGGCCATGTACTGGTCCAGCTTCAACACTCCACCGAATGTGATTAAAACATTCTAATTCACACAGATGTGTCATGTCTATGATCAATCAAGTATGAAAGTATGGATGAATATAGGGGCAGTGATTCCATAAAAAGGTACTCCCTGGGAACTGATATCAATGCGCATGTTTGACCGTGACCCAGATAGGCAGTGAGATGACTGGGAATGTGTGAACTAGCTGTGGCCCTCATTGCTCCTAAACAACAAACTCGCAATTTCCCAACTTAGCCCCACGTCAATGTAGGAAATAGAGCTGTGTGTAAAAAAGTCAAAGTCAAACTTATGTGGATGCCACAGCTCGGAGCAATGATTTGTTTGAGTGTGCAGCGGTTGGACTCCTGGGATGGTCTGTGCATAAGTGTGAAGGTCATTCCATGCAAGAGAACTGCGAGCAAGGAATTCTGTGTGTGGGGTGTGTATACGTTGGTCTTTGGTTAGCGCTGTGCGTAGTGTGGAGTCGTCATCAGCTGCTATGGTATCTCTCAGGGGGTGCCGGGCGCATGCAATTCCAAGGTCGGAGGTGCAGATGTGCTACCGCCTTCTAGTTCAGACGAAGGAGCTTTCATCCCTAATGTTAGTTTGTCATCGGCTTGCATTCTGGAAATGTGATGTGGATTTGGGGGGGGGGATGTCACTGCTTCGCCTTCCGGCACAGTTGGACCCTTACCAGCCATATACGTGCCCTCACGGTCAATTTTGCATGCTCTGATGTAGTAGTGGTGTTTTGCTGCAGTCTGACAGTGATGGGTACAGGTAGCTGTGAGGAGGCGCGTGACTTCTCACCTTGCACCTATTAGCTGACACTGTTCACTACTATTGATGGATGACGTCCGTGTACACATGTGATCTGTACATGGCACATATGTCCAGGGGACACCTTGGTGTGTCCAATGCAAGGTATTCCTGCTGGCTTTTTGGCTGGTGTGCATCTCCCATGTTGCTGAGGTGTTCATTGTGCCCCCATCCCCCTCACGTCCATGTTGCTCATGTTGCTCATGTTGTGGGACTTGAGTCACAGGCTGCATCTCTGCATCAGGGTAGTTCATATTTGACCCCAAATGACACCCGCAATTCCATATTTGACCCCAAATGACACCCGCAATTTCATATTTGACCCCAAATGACACCCGCAATTCCATATTTGATCCCAAATGACACCCGCAATTTCATATTTGACCCCAAATGACACCGGCAATTCCATATTTCACCCCAAATGACACCCGCAATTTCATATTTGACCCCAAATGACACCCGCAATTTCATATTTGACCCCAAATGACACCCTGTTGTCCTTTTTTGAACACCTATGACAGCCTTCATGTCATGTTTTTGTACACATGTGATACGCTGATGAGTGGGATTGCGTACTACATTTGACACCCTGAAATGGCGTTCCGAATACGTGACACCCTGAACAGCCTCTCTGTGCAGAGGTGACATACCCACCATCTATTTGCTATTTGTGAGATTGTTAGCACTTAATGTTGCACTTACACTTGTCAGTGTGATGTGCTAATGCAGAGGACTGACATGCACACAGGGAATGTGAGTTGCAATGAATTTATTTGCACATGCTGTTCATGTGGTCATTTTGTACTGTTCCATGATTGCTAAGGCCAGTCACAATGTGACGTGCTCATGCGAAGAAATTGTTAATGATTGTGTTCCTTCGGGCTATTCCTGCTGCAGCTGCAGTGGGGTGTGGTCCACCTGCCTCATCTTCCTCATCATCGTCTGGTGCATCTGGCACTCGGATCCATGGGGCATTGGTGCGTACACATATGTTGTGCAATACACAACATGCAATGATCATCTTGCACACTATTTCTGGGCTGTACAGGAGTCTTCCACCTGTGATGTCCAGGCACCTGAAACGTGACATTAACATGCCAAATGTGTGCTCAACAATGCCCCTGGTGCATTTGTGGGCCACATTGTACTGCCTCTGGGCCGGGGTGTTCGGGGCTCGGAGGGGTGTCATCATCCACGGGCAGAGTGCATATCCTTGATCACCTGTGAGAGGTAAGTGAGATTAGTGTAAATTGGTGGTTCTGCATGCTGTGTTGGCAGACTTATAAGTATTGTGCTGTGTGATTTGTGTGACTTTGAGATTCATATTTGCCATGTATTGCTTCTGGCAAATGTGCGGGATCAATGTATATTACGTAGCCTCACAGCTGCTCCTCCCTCCCCCCGAGCCTATTTACTTGTGTGCGCTGCGCGGTTGCATCACTTGCACTCCTACGGCACACCATTGTCATGCTTGTCTGCGCATGTCCGCAAGCCTGACAACAACACTGTAATGTTGGCCGTAGAAGGTGGGCGGCCACATGTGTGTAGGCCTATGGTAAGGATAGGGCGGACACAGATGTGGAGTTCAGGCCTGGCACAACTCGCGCTGCTATTGAGGCTAGGCCTTTGGCTTATGCTGTGGCAATGAAGATACACACACAGCAGTTGGCATGTATGAGCCAAGACCCCGAGCGGTCTTGCGCTCCTTTATTTTTCCATTCCGGTGAGCCCGCCCTCCGGGTGCATGCTACATTGCAAGATTGTCGATTAACGGCCGGGTGGCGCCGACACAACACAGAGACACATGCCATATTTACTTTTGTGGTCAGCCCGGAACTGAACCACGCCCAGAGCCCCGGGCCATTTCTTCACACTCCTCACACGCTGCTGTGGCGCTGGGATGTCGTGCGCTTTGGAGTACGTCTCCAGCGGCCTGCCTGGGATGGGGGTGACCCTGTGACTGTGAAGGGCTCCAGTGGCGATACCGAGGACATGCTGTTGGCTGCTGGAGGCGGACTTGTGGGGTTGCCCCACGGGACGATGACTTGCGGTGCACTGAGGTAGGCCCACCTGAAGAGTTGAGCGGGTGTGCAGCCTGCGATGATGCAGTAGGCCTGGAGGCTGGACGGTGACTTGTGGTGCACAGAGGTAGTGGCACCTGAGGCACTGCGTCCGGCATGGGCCTACCGCCACGAGGCGATGACTTGCGGTGCACTGAGGTAGGCCCACCTGAAGAGCTGAGCGGGTGTGTAGCCTGCGATGATGCTGTGGGCCTGTGGGACAGACTCGAATGGATTTGTCTGAGACCTGCTGGACCACAGTGTAGGCCGGAGGGAGCAGTCAGCACACACAGAACTCTGCAGTGCGGTGCCGCAGGGTGCGCTGGGTGCCTGTTGCGCGGAAGCCAGCGATCAGCTGATAGGCTGCCAAGCTCACAGGCCTCGGCCTTGAGGATTGCACCAGCACGTGGTGGGCCCTCTTGGAGACACGCCGGTGGCGGCAGGTGAGCAGTGAGGCCTGGGTACGCAGGGGCGGGCAATCACCGCTGGGCGCCGGACGGGTCTGGGGCCCAGCGGGCTGGGGTGCAGCAGGCTCACAGGAACCCGCAGGCACCACCAGTCACGGCGGCGGCCTCGTGGCAGGGTGAGGGGCACCGCCCTGGCAGACACGTCCCTGCAGGCAATGACGAGATGTGCGCCGGGTGGCGTGTGACGTAGCCACCTCGTCGCCAGTGTAAATTTGGCCGTGGACAGTGGTCGGCCACGTGTGTGTAGGCCTATGGTCAGGATATGGCAGACACAGAGACACATGCAGTAGTTACTTTGGTGGCCATCCCGGAGGTGAACCACGCCCAGAGCCCCGGGCTATTTATTCACACTCCTACCCTGGACTGGCGTACGCCGGCCCAGCCCACTACGCTTACGCTTACAGGGGGGGCAACATAGCTACATGTCCAAGGTCTTCCCCACTGCCTGAGGTAACATGGTTGCGTCCACTGTCCACAACACTACAAACACCAGCAGTATATGTCCACCTGGACATGTCTGTGCTCTGCATACTCAAGACTGTCCAGCACAACACCGCCACACTTGGCATTGTGTACATTCTTATTCATGGGTCCATTGCCTCCTTCGCACATTCTTGGTTCCCACCTCTCCCCACATTCTGCAATTGTGTGGCAGAGGGGCTATGCCTTTGTGGATGGTTTGTCTACATGTCTGGCCCCTGTTACCACAGTTACTTGTGTTGTCGTGTCTGGTAGGTGAGCATGTTGGTTGGCATGTTGTATGTGATTTTGTTACGTGTGCATTCACACAGTTGTGAGTTGTATGATTGCGGAGTTGAGGTGTGTGGTGTGTTCCATTGGTGCTTACCAACGAGCAGTGCATTTCCATAGGTGCCATCCTGAAAGCGCTGGTTGATGATGGACTGTCGGAAGATGTAGGAATCATGCACACTACCTGGGAAGTTGGCGACGACATTGGTGAACAGTCCCCGGTGGTCCACTATTGCCTGCACATTGATGGAATGCGTGTGCTTTCTGTTGCGGTAATTGTGTGCAGTGTCGGCAGGGGGCACAAGTAGGACATGTGTGCAGTCAATTGCCCCCAACACGTGCGGGAAGCCAGCTATGGCGTAGAAGCCTTGCTTTGTCTCCAGCTGTTCCTGCGCAGTGTGGGGGAAGTGAAGGTGCTGGGGTATCAAGCTGATGATGGCATCCAAGACAGGTGTGAGGAACTTTGATAGGGCTGGCTGTGAGACTCCTCCGACTCTGGCAGTTGTTGGTTGGAAGGTACCAGAGGCCAACAAGTGCAGCACAGTCAGCAGCTTTGTCTGCGGAGGGATGTTGGTTGTCCGCTGTGTTGGCACTGTCAGCCTGTGGGCAATGTGGGTCAGGATGCAGAGGATGGTTGTCCTTTTGAGCCTGTAGTGGGCAATGACATCCTCTGGCGTGAAGTCTCTGAGGCTGGTGCATTTTTGGAAGGTCCGCCGTCTTGTTCTGTGCTGCCTCGGTGGCAGTCCGGGGGGGGTGGTCCTGGGGGTGGTGGCGGTGGGTGTTGTGGCCCTCTTGGGTCTCCAAGCTGCATGATTAGTAGCTCCATGGCATCTGTTGGTCTTCAGATGTGACTCTGGGCTGGGCTCCCTTTCACTGCAGGTTTTCGTCCTACATAAGACCAGGAAAAAGCAGGTCTTAAGTCCCTGCTGCTAACGTGCCTTATCGCCTGTTTTTGGACCGCATCGCCGTTCTGGCTGGTCGTTGAGAATATCGCAAAGTGTTGTTATCGTGAGTTTTTGCACGGGAACGCCTATTCTGCATATGATTAGCGTTAGTTGTCGCTGTCAGCCTTGGCGATGTTTTTAGCGGCAGCTATCGCAGGTAAACTGACGATGTCGGCTGTTAGCGCAGGCTTGTGAATTGGGCGATAAATCTATCGCCAGTTTAGTGGCGGAAAAGTGCTGCTAATTCGGCGATGAGTCATTGAGAATATGCCCCACAGTGTCTTATCACTGTACAAGTACTTAACAGAGGCATGCTTTTGACTTTCTTCAGTCCCTGTATAGAAGACATATGCATTCACTGTAATAATGACAGCAGTGTTGGTCTGTCCCAGTATTTACACAAATAACAATTTAAATACCACTATTGTGCTTTATTTCTTTTATAGAGCTACTCATCACAATGCAGGGTGTCAAGTGCTTTATATCACACATACACATTATACATTGACAATAAATCATATAAGTGTATAGATCAATGTACAGGATTTGTTACATAAGACAGTGAGGTTTACCAGGTGTAGGAGTAACGTCCTTCATAGCTCGCTGTCCTATGTTAGAAGGATTACAATTTATGTTCTGCAAATTACAAAAGGGCCTGTCTGTTAAAAGCAGTAACCCACTTACCTATCTGCGTAAAATAAAAAATTGTCATCTGCATGTTACTCAAAATGCTTTGCAGAAGACATATTAACCCTCAACGCTACTTTGATTAAAAACTGGGACTAGGCAAATGTGTTAACCTCCAGAGTTATCCTACCATTATTATTATTCCCTGAGATATGCTGAGCACACAAAGATCTCTGCAGTAGGTGCCTTGACCCCATAAGATATTTTCAAATGCAGACTTTGCAACAAATTAAGCGGAACAAATTTACTGTCACATTTCTCCTTTTTGCCAGTTTCTTTGTGGCAGAGTTTAAAAAGCATAAATGTAAAAGTTGAAGCCCAGATACTGCATCAGAATTACATCACTTTTTGCCACAACCCCCATGCAAAATCTCCTTTGTTAAATGGAATGCGCTCATATGTACTCAAGGGAGACCTGCTAAACATATGTGTTTGGGGTCTTAAGATCTGATGTCACTTCTTGTGATGTCACTTCCTGTGGGGTCATGGTTTGTGATGCCACTTCCTGTGATGCCACGTGTGATATCATGCGCTGTGATATCACTCGCTATGATGTCACCTGCATAGTTTCTGACTTGGTTAGATCGCTACTTCTTTTTTTTGGGACTTGTGCCCTGATTCTATTCCTACTTTAAATTCTACTAGACATATATGAAATCAAGAGCACAAACGTAACACAACTTATGCACAAGATAAAAACAAACAAAGGAAATTCTACTAGCCTATTAATGAGCAATCTTGGGTCCCAGAGTAGCGTGTTACGTGCTGAAAAAGCGCTTCAATGGCTCGTAACGGTTCGCAAGCGCTATATAAATATATTTAGAATGTACTTTTGTAATGTAACTGTGCTTAGGTAAAGCGCTGCAATAACTTCGGGTCGAGTTCGCGCAATATAAAACTGCAACAAAAAAATGCGAAACACTGTCTACACTAGAGGTACATGTTTGGTGAATTGCGAACGTTTTTAGGTGATTACTGTCTACTTTTAGCTGAAAGCGCGCAGTTATACATTTAAGAAAACACGGAGAACCGGAAAAATATATGGTAATTCAGTTACTGAATGTTTCAGCATATATTCCAGAGCTGAGGACCTATGAAGGCAAGAATGAATGCTAGCGCTTGCACTGGCTCAATAAAAGTTCAAAGAATCCCAGGGCTCAAATAGTCTTTTGAAGAAAGCCTGTGATATCTTTCAGGGAGCTCGGTCATGCCGTCTGTCCATTGTTGACTAGGTTGAGGCGGGGAGTGCGTCGGTCAACTGTGGTAAATTATACGACGGAGGCATGCCTGGACCTCCCCTGAAACAGACACTTAACTACAAGACCCTTATCTAGCCACAGCCCTCCAAAGTAGAGGAGGGGCGGGTTTATGGCTGTGGTACAGTTTGGAATCACTTAACGAGTCTGGCAAGTGGAGATGAAGGCCGTCTTCACATGCTGCTCACACAGAGATTGCTTTTTGAATGCCTGGGCGTGCACCGTCCTGCAGCAGCATACCGCATAGACAGGGAGATATCATCTCTAGGCAAAGCGCGAGAGATGATGTTTTGAAAAAGGTGATTATCGGGTCCCTATCGTAATGATTCAATAATCTCTTTTGATTTTTTTGCAGTGTGCTGCGTCCTACTTCCTGTCCGACCCAAAGGGCCTTTAAGGATGTGAATCAAACAGGTTAAGCAATTCTAGCGTGCTCCATGGTTTGCGCAGTTCCTCCAATTGTGTCGAACTTTTCTTTCAGATTTTCCTCATAAATCTACCGAAGCATTGACGAAGACACCTTATTGACTTCCGCTTAAAAACTGCCTGAGCATTGACAAAGACAAATATAAAACACCCACTTAGACATTTAGATAATATGTTTCAGGCACGAGAATTTATAGTCAGAGCAACATATGTTAAGGACGTTAACATCTTGGCTGCTAAGCCTTTTCCTCCCTAGAATGCTAACCACTTAGCAGCGCATGCGATGTCTGCAACAAGACATTTGGTGGGCTTACCAAGAACGTACAGGGACTTGGAGCCTGCCCATTGCTTACCAGTGGTTGGCTCTCCTATCTCTCTCATTTGCCTGCTTCTTATTCATATCCCCCTTATCAATTTTGTTTTTGCTCTCCCATGGCGCACAGCCTCTTAACCATCTATTATGACTGGCTGGCTTCTAAACTTCCACTGCTTGCTTTTCAACCACTACTTTTTAATTTTGGATTAAGCACTCCATAAGAGTGCATACGTTCTGCAGCTGCTTTGTCGCCCGTAGCTTCTCCTCACCTCTGCTGCCATAAATGTTGCTTTCCCCACCCACACCTGCTTTCGTTCTTGCCTGTTACTTCTCCTCGCTCCCTTTGTATTGTTTTTCCCATCCACACCCTCCCCTCTCCACCCTCTATGTTGCTTCGCACTCCAGCGCTCTCCTTATATCTTATCTGTTGCTTCTCCTTCCCTTCCCACCACTGCCCTCAGTGTTACTTTCTCCACCCTGCCCTCCTCTATTGTGCATTGCTTCTCTTCCACGCGGCCCTCCGCTCCGTATTGCTTCTGCACAATCTCACTAAGCTTGCCCCAACCTACGCTGTTCATGTTGCATTCCTGTGTCCTGGCCCTGTGTTGCAAAAATAGATGGATTTGAACTATTTTTTTTTTTTAATTTACTTGTCCAACTCATAAATAAAAATATGATGACTCATGTCATAGTGTAGGAACAGGCATGCAGACACGTGTGCTATGTCATAGAGCTACAGGGATGCTGTACAGCATGGCTAAAAATCGTTAGAGCCAATAAATCCAAATGGTGAGACCTAGCGGCTTTGTCAATGCTTGTTTAGGCATTTGGGGTAGGTCTAGCTTAAGCCTTCATAACTTTTTTTCTAAAACAAAAACTCTCTATACGTAAGTTGAGTCTTCTTTTCCCATATTTTGCATATTATAAAACCACCCAGGATTTGTGGAGTCCCAGGAGGGAGGGAGAAAATAGCAAAAATATAGCAATATTTTTTATTTTTTGGGGATAAATGGGAAAGAAAGTGCTTTGCAAGAAAGCGTATATCATTTTTTTAAAGAAAACGGAATCAACAAAAAGTTTGCTATGGTAAGATCACCGTCTTCTAAGCCTCCAGGAACAAGAAAAGGTATAAAAGGAAACTGTAGGAAATTGGGTTACTGGTTTAGGGGGGGCTTACACAAGCAGCAATCATAGTTTTTGTCAGGGTAAAACACAAGCAAACCCCAAATAAACCTGTGCTCAACCCTCTGGTACCTTGGTACAAAAGCAATCCAGCTTAACTTAGAGGCAATTTGTAGTGTTTATGCAGCACAAAAATAGCAATACAGTGAAAACAAAAGACAACAAAAATCCCACACCAATTTAGACCAAGCATTGGCAAAGAAAATAGGTCTAGACTATGTAAGAGCTATTGGCTTTGTCAATGTGTTTTAGCCATGTTACACCAGCATGGCTGCTGTTCAGCACGGCTAAAGGTTAGTGATGTAGAGGAGAGTGGCATGGAGTGTTGTAGAGTGGACAGGCAAAGAGTGGAGCATAGTGTTATAGAGTGGAGTGGCATAGAGTGTTGTATATTGGAGTGAACTCGCATAGCATGGCATGCAGCGGAGTAGAGTAGATTGGACTGGTGTAGAGTGCATCGGCGTAGAGTGTTGCAGAGTAAAATGGCAACGAGTGCAGTGGCATAGAGCGCAGCTGTATAGAATTCAGTGGGGTACAATGCAGCATCTTAGAAAGCAGTGGTGCAGATTAGAGTGTTGTCTAATAGAGTGCAGTGGTGTAGAATGCAGTGGTGCAGAGTAGAGTGGCATAGAGTGGTGCAGAGTAGCGATGCTTAGAGTAGTGTACAGTATAGTGCAGTGGCATACAGTGCAGTGGTATAGAGTGGAGTTCTGCACAGTGAAGTAATGTAGAGTGGATGATGCAGAGTAGAGTCGCGTCAAGTGTAGTGGCAAAGAATGAAGTAGTGCAGAGTAGAGTGGCATAGAGTTCAGTGGCCTAGAGTGTAGTTTTGCAGAGTAGAGTGCCATAAAGTAGAGTGGCATAGAGTACAGTGGCGCGGAGTAGAGTGCAGTGACATAGAGTAGAGTGGCGTAGGTTAGAGTGGCATAGAGTAGAATGGTGCAGAGTAGAGTAGAGTGCAATGGCATAGTGGGTAACAGTGGAGTGGCGTAGAGTAGAGGAGATAGGATTGGTGTAGGTTGCATTGGCGTAGAGTGTTGCAGAGTATAGTGGCATAGAGTGAAAAGGTATAGAATTCAGTGGCGTACAATGCAGAGTCGTAGAATGCAGTGGCATACATTAGAGTGGTGCATAATAGAGTGCAGTGATGCAGTATAGAGTGGCATAGAGTGCAGTGGCATAGAATACAGTACAGAAGCGTTCAGTGATACAGAGTAGAGTGGTCTAGTGTAGAGTGGTATAGAGAGCAGTGGTGCAGAGTGGTACAGAATAAAGTGGCATAGAGTGCAGTGGTGTAGAGTGGTGCAGAGTAGAGTGGCATAGAGTGTGGTGGTGTAGAATGGTGCAGAGAAGAGTATAATGGCAAAGAGCGGAGTGGCATAGAGTGCATTGGGGTAGAGTGGAGTGCTGAAAGGTGCAGTGTCATAGAGTGCAGAGTAGAGTGGTGTAGAGTACAGTGGCAGAGAATGCAGTGTTGCAGAGTAGAGTGTCATAGAGTGCAGTGGCGTAGAGCTGAGTGGCGTAGGATGCAGTAGTGTAGACTTCAGTGATGCAGATTAGAGTGCAGTGATGTATGGTGCAGTGGATTAGAGTGTGGTGGCATAGAGTGGAGTGGCACAGAATGCAGTAGAGTGCAGTGGCATAGAGTGCAGTGGTGGAATAGATTGTTTCAGAGTAGAGTGAAGAGGAGTAGAGTGGAGTGGTGCAGAGTAGAGTGAGGTGGCATACAGTGGAGTGGTGCAGGTTTAAATGCAGTGCCATAGAGTAGAGTGGCATAAAGTAATTGTGTAAAGTGGTGTAGTTTGCAGTGGCATAGACTGCAGTTGTGCAGAGTAGATTGTGCAGAGTAGATTAGAGTGGCGTAGAGTGGATTGGCATAGGGTGCAGGGGCGTAGAGTGGAGTGGTACAAAGTAGAGGGCATTGGGGTAGAGTGCATTAGCGTAGAGTGTATTGGCATAGAGTGCAGTGGTGTAGAGTGAAATGTTGCAGAGTGGCGTAGAGTGGAGTGAGGTAGAGTAGAGTTGTGCATAGTAGAGTAGAGTGGCCTAGACTGGAGTGGTGTTCAGTGCAATGGCAAAGAGTGCAGTGGCAAAGAGTGTAGTGGTAAATAGTGCAGTTGTGTAGAGTAGAGTGTAGTGGTGCAGAGTGCAGAGTGCAGTAGCATGGTGTTAAGTGAAGTGGTGCAGAGTAGAGTGCTCTGTTGTGGAGTCGTGCAGAGTAGAGTGGAATGGCATAGAGTGGAATATACATGCTGTGGTAGCACACTTCCATTAGAGACAACACATCTTCAATTGAAATCACCATTACATTTGCAGACATTCAGTTTCACTGATGAAATTATACAGTGCACAAACGATAATGTGTGGAAATGTCATTACCTAGTGTATCAAATTGTTTTTATTATTTTAAAATATTTGTTTCCACCACACTTCAGACTTAGCCAAAAATGTGCTTCATTTTGTTTTTTGAAATTCTGAAATATCTGCACAGTTAATTTACAGACATTGGATTTTGTTGTGTGATAGAAAAAAAATAACATCGTACAGCCTTCCTCAAGCCCTACCATGGAGCCAGCATGATTGTCACATACATCCTCTCGCTTTGAAGTCAGAGAAAAGAAAGTAAACACCAAGCTCCCTGGAAGAAAGACCCTGACATTTGACCCCTGTCTTTGAATGCACAGCAAATGTGACAAGATAAGAACAAGATTTAAAGGCCTATTTACAGAAATCAAGCACTGTTGGATGAATGGAGTAAATAGGGTTTGGGCAAGAAAGGGACAAACTCCAGCTGGGCAACCTAAAACAAATAGATCCAGCAAATAGAAAGCAAGCAAATCTGAGTTACAAACCACAAAGCCAATGGTAAACAGTGGGTGGAATGCATTCCCAGGGAGCTTTTTGAATGTCCTCAAAATGTTGTTAGCAAACCAGATGGCTGTGCTGTCTGGTAGGCTTCAAACTAAAATTAGAATAAAATGTAATAAACTATTTAACACCAAAACAACAAAAATCCAATTAGTAAGGCTGGGGATATCCTAAATAAGATAAATATTAGGCAGAAACAGTGCCTTAAACCACAAAGCGTGAACTGTGGTTGCCTGTTCGCGCCGGACTGGGATAAAGCCACAAGTTCAGGCAGATCATGATGGAGTGCTGGACGGTTACAGGGACCAAGTTAGGTCTGCGGAACAAAGTATGTTAAATTCTCCTTACGGAGCATTGCACAATCCCACATTAAGGATGCGTCACACATTTATTTATTTATTTAATGTGATTTTATATAGTGCGAACATTACCCGAAGGTGTCAGAGCGCTTTACAAAAGAATCAGTTGCGCATAAGGACTTTGGATTACATGAATTACATAAGAGATACAAACAGAAAAAAATATCAAATGTACAAGTTGTAAAGTCACTCAAGGAAGAGATACAAACAGATAAACTCTAAAATCACATAAGAATGGTAGTAAGTATAAAGGTCTACTACATATACTAGTGGTTAGAGTTATATATATACAAATTGCACATTCACTCAGGATTACATTTTAACAGCGATTAGGCTTGTTCAATTATATATTACATATTTACAAAGCAAGAAATTCTTGCCATCGTTCAGCCAGGTGTTCAGGTGGTGTTGCACTCAAGGGTGGTGGTCTTGGGTCTGGAGGGATCCCCGAGGTGGAGGTGGAGATGTCCATAGGGGTAGAAGGCCGGATGGTGGTGGGGGATGCAGCATGCTGCTTGCTCTTAGGGTCAGGCCTTACAAGCAAAGCTCGCCGGAATGAAGATGATACTGTATATCATATATATAGTTCATATCCTACAAAAACAGGTACCACAGCTGAGATAGTTTCCCAGGACCATAGGATTCCAACGTGAAGACCAGTAAGAGAGGGAGAAGCGCTACCCGAACTTCTCAAAGGACGCCATCTTAGGGTCAGGTCATAAAAGCAATGCTCACCGGAGCGAAGACCATACTGTATAAAAGCGGCGGAAAACTATACCTTAGGGAAGAGAAGAGAGGTCGCCAAGAACATCCGGCAACGGGCACTCGGAATGGAAATTAGGCCCCTATCTGTTTTGACGGCGATGCAGCCTGCACTGTTGTTGTTCGTCAGACATTTAAGTCCATCGCGTTTTTGAGCAGTCGCCATTTTAGGGTGAAGCTGGGTTAAAACTGGAGCGAGCCTCTGAAACATACAGGGCTCAGAGAAACCGAAATAGCAGAGAGCCTTGTATGGTGCATGCCCGTTGAGTCTCGTGTTGAACTCTGGTCGAGATCCCTGCCCTAGGAGGGAAACCGGAGCTCCGGTTTGCAGCAAGCTCCGCCGATGAGCACTCCGCCATCTTGTGCTCAGTGAGAGCGCCTCCGACTCGGGCAACTCAAGGATGTTCCACTCGATCACCGCCCCGCACAACCGATGTCAAAGCACATTGGCGGTTCTGAAGAGCTGCAGGGTCCTGTGTTGGGGATGCAGCGGCCCATACAGAAACTCTGCCCATAAAGACAGCAACCAACAGTAGTCACTGACCGCTGTCAGTGTCAAAAGTCAGGCCATGGGTTATCCACTGCTAGGTGGAAGCGCCAAGTGGGGAAATTGGGTATGCCTAGCTTCCAGCCTTGGGGCTGAAAGAGGTTCTTTATGGCTGCCTGAGGTTCTCTGGCCTCTGAGGTTTCTCAGAGTGGAAGGCACCCTCCCCAGGCATTAGGCATCCTACTTCTACTCACCCTCTCACCATTCAAGGGGTGGCTTCCTGAGAATGGCTTTTCAGCCCAGGTACTGTACTCTGAGACTGAACAAGGGGTAGGGCTGAATCCTCCCTCACCATGTCCTTCCATCTGGGCTCCCATATCCCCTGCTTTGGAGTGATACCCTCAGAAAACTGAACTGCCAGGGCACCCTTGGCGGCCGCCCCTCTCAGCTCTCCTGACAGTGGGGGTAACTTATTTTCCAGAATGAAGTCTAGGGGCATCTGGGGACTAACTAAGAACCTTCTCTGGATCACCTCCCACCCCACTCCAGGGTTACCAGGACCATGGGGCAGAAAAAGTCCCGCCCATGGACCTGAGGTACCCTACACACCTGGCCGGTGTACTGCTCTAGAGAAACCAGCCTTTCCACTTTTCCTGGTCTGGCTAACCCCAGTGTCCCTCAAAGCAATATCAGGGATCTCATTCATTTTCCCTTGGTGAAAGTGACAACTTCTACTCTCAGGGGGTCACAAGCACACCCTCTGAGTCTATCTCCCAGCTAAATAAGATCATGGGATGGTCTATGAAATGCCCATGAGGGTTACTTCCCCCTAAGGCCACATTGGACACTCTTATAGAATTCCCCCAAGTGGAAGGTTTCTTAGAACAGACAGAGTCCCACTGCCTATGTCCTAACTGGGAATACTCAAAGCAGCAGGGTTGGAAATGGGGTGTCCTGGACCACCACCCACCAGAACCTACCCAAGTTTCTCAGAAGGGGCATTGGAACCCTTTCCCCCCAGCCCTTATTCTGGGACTTGTCTGTGTGTTTCTTGACCATCCGCTCACTCGGCTGGGGGGAACCTGAACCACCATTCTTGGGGCTACATCTTGGACACCCTGTTACTGACCCAGATGGCCGGTTCCTTTGCAAGCTCTCAGGGGTCAGTGAGCTTCCTGTCAATCAAGTGCTGGTGCAGCTTCACAAAACATGTACTGGACATGTGCTCTCTCAAAACAAGATTGTACAACCCAGTAAAATCATTCACTTTGCTGCCTCGCACCCAACCACTCTTTGTGGAATAATCAAGGCAATCAACCCGACTGGTTTAGAAGTTTCTAACTGTTTCTAAATCTCATGCTGTCTTTCTTTGTGGTGAGTCCAAACTTGGCCACAAGGATGGCTTTCATGGAAGCATACATCATCTGGTCTCCTATTTCTAATGTGAGCAGAGCAGCCTATGTTTCCACAGACTTGCCCCCTAGACCCTGTGTATTCTTAGGGCTACATCATAGGCTGAGAACCACTTGTCAATATTATCCCCCACCACATAGCTAGGCACCAGGGGGCATATTTATCAACATTTCACACAGTGCAGTGCAGCTAGCCACCTTGCTGTGTTACGCTGCGTGAAATGGCAGAAATGCACTTTATTTAACATTATACAGTGCATTCCTGTCCTTTCCTTGTGCTGGCGCAGAAAGTGCTGCTTAGTGCCAATGCAAGCACCCTTACGCCATGGTGCAAGGCTGCCTGCGTTGCAGATAGGATTGTTTTTGTGAAGGAAGGGGCACATTGCTGCAGAAAATAATCCTCTGAGGCATACGCCTCACATGGGAAGGCGTAGCATTTTGACGCATTCTCAGGCCTACCAGTAATGCACCAAAATCAATGGGTCGATGCGTGGGAACACCCACAGTCGACCCATGGAACACCTCCCTGGGGCAAAGTAACGCAACACAGTGATTTACATTGCATTGCGTTATTCTTGATTTATCAAGCCATGCAGGGCCATGCAAGATGGCTTTGCGTGGCTTGATACATTTGACTTAGTATTTGCGTCACTCTTGTGCCCCATTGTGTGGTGCAAGGGCGAAGCAGCTGAATGGCAAATATAACCACAGGTCTTTAGAAATGTGGATGTTTTTATCTTCATAGGACACTGCAATATCGCTGCCACCATTACTGCTGAACTCTGCTTGCTTAGCTTTGACCAACTGTCTCATGCTTCTCACTTCATGAGCTAGAAGCAATTACTTGTCATCTAAGGCTCTTGCTGCCTCAGCTTTCTTTTGTTGGCTCAGCCTCCATGGTCAGTTTCTTTTCCTCCATTCTGAGTTGGGCCATCTCTAGCCTAAACTCCCTTTCAGCTTTCCTGTCCCCAGCTCCTCTGGAGACAGGCCTTTTGAGGACACACTGCTTTCTGCTCTGAGAGGGAGTTCCAGTTCAGAAGACAAGTTATCTGCCTCTCCTGTGTGTTGCAATCTCGTACCTGTAACCAGGTCCTCCTCTTGCTCCTCCACATCACCCCGCCCCTCCTGGTCCACTGCTGCTGACAGTGATTGATGAACTTCCGCCCATGCCCTCAGAGCCTTCTGGAACTCCAGCTTCCTGGTGTTCCTCTTGGCTGAAAGTCCCCTCTCCTTACAGAACCTTTTGAGCTCAACCACAGTGTAGTTATCCAGGTTGCCAAGCTCAGACTCCATCCTTGCAGGTGTAGCCAAAGGCACAGACAGTGAAGTAGAATGAGGGTGAATTTGGAAAAAGCAAAATAGCCAATCAAGAAGAATTTGAAAAGGAAACGGTATCAAATTATTTACCTGGGATTTTAGTGTTACACAAAATCACTGTATGGCACTGCACAACCACAAGTACTGAATCTCACAGCTGAACACCAATGTAAGAAATTGGGTTACTGGCTAGGGAGGGACGCTACTCAAGCATCAACCACAATTCTTGTCATGATGAAACACAAGCAAACCCCAAATTAACTTGTGCTCAACCCTCTGGCAGCTTGGCACAAAAGCAGTCAGGCTTAACTTAGAAGTAATGTGTAAAGTATTTATGCAGGACACAAACAGCAATACAGTGTAAACTTAGCACAGGAAAAATCCGGAACCACTTTAGAGAAATAGAGTAAAATAATAATAAATTATTTGACACCAAAACAACAAAAATATAATTTGTAGAACTGGAGATATGCAATTTTTAAGATTTAGGTAAAAATAGTGACTTAAAGCAAAAGCACCAGCTGTAATTATCTGGCCACACTGGACTAGGACAAAGTTACAAGTTCAGGCTGACCATGTTGGAACACACCGGATACAGGGACATTGAACAAACTATCTTAAATTTTGGATCCTGAGCATTGTGAGATCCCACGTTGAGAATGCCATGCAGAGCAGCAGTTCCAAAGAGCTGCGGGCTGCAATGCAAGGTGTTGCACCCAGAAGGCGTCGTGCAGCAGCTCTTTTGAAGACCTGCAGCGTCCTGTGTCAGGGATGTGTCATGCAGCAGCAGTTCTGGTGAAGAGCTGCAAGGAGATGTGTTGCACTGCATGAACTCTACTCAAACACCACAGCTGATCTGGTGCAGCACCTTCAGGCCCACTTCCAAGGGTCCAGGACTGGGGAGGCACATGGAAGGCAGGACTCATAGTAGGCAGAATCTAGGTGCAGGGTTCAAGGTGATTGGAGCATTTTCTGTCCCTGAGCCTCTGACCAGGAGGCCAGCCATCTAGCTCTTGGAGTCCCTCTGGTGGTCTTGGGTTCAAGGTGCAGGTCCAGTCCTTCTCACTCAGGCAGCAGGACAGCAGGGCAGCAGAGTAGCAGTCCTTCTTGCAGCAGAGCTGCACAGCAGTCCTTCTGAGTCTACCACAGGTCCAGTGGTGTACTGAAGAGTTGGTTTTGAGGGTCCAATATTTACACCTGGCGCTCACTTAGAAGTAGGAGAAGCTTCTAGAGTACTCCCCCTACAGAGGTGTCTGTAAATTCATGTCCTGGCCCCATCTTCCCTGGGGGCACAAAAGGCTAGTATGAAACCCTTTGTGAGTGTGCTGAGGCAGGGTCTTAGTAATGTGCAATGTGGTTAGTGACAGTTCTGCCCCCCTACCAAGTCAGAGATGGTCCATCTTGCTAACACCTATTTCCCCTTTGTCTCACTGTCAAGGAGTAATACAGAAGGACCAATTGCCAGTTACACCCAGTCATGTGACCTGGGATACAGGTTGCAGGTACCAAGTGGTTAGGACAAGGAAACACCAGCTTTCTAAAGTGGCATTTTTTGAATTGTGACTTAAATATGACTTTACCATTAAAGCAGATTTTAAATTACAATTCTTTAGAGACCAAACTCAACATTCCTACCTGCGCCCAAATGAAAGTTATCATTTACTAAATGTAATAAGGTAAACCCGTAGAGAAAAAAAAATGTAAACGTTTTTCACCACCAGGACATGTAAAAGTTAAAAGTACATGTCCAACTTTTTAAATACATTACACCTTGTCCTATGGGCTGTTCAGGTCTAACCCAAAGGGTGACATATATGTATTAAAAAGGAAGGTTTAGGTATGGCAAAAGGTTTATTTTGCCAGGTCAAAATGGCAATTTAAAACTGCACACACAGGCTGCAAATACAGGCCTGCAACATGTTTTAAAAGGTACTTAAATGTGTTATTTGGCTGTAAACCAAATTCCACCATGTTTAAAGGAGAGAGCACAAGCACTTAGCACTGGTTAGCAGTGGTAAAGCATGCAGAGTCCTAAAAGCCAACAAAAATGGGTTCAGGAAACCGGAGGGTGAAGGGAAAAAGTTTGGGAATGACCCTGCAGAGAAGGCCAAGTCCAAAAGAAAGCATTATTTACCACAGTTTTTGCATTTTCTCTTAGAGAAAGGCCATTTTCCCCATTTTATGTGCTTTTATCCTACTTGAAATCCATACATTTCTGACAAGTAGACAAAATTGTAAATGCGGCTAAGTGCCATCTGTTTAGAATCCACATGGTTTTCCCAAATAAACTAACTGTTAAAATAATAAGAATGAAAGGAAGTCGGAAAAAACAGCAATTGGTGACAACGTTTTCTTTTTTTGTACAGATTTACAAAAGTTACATACCAGTTAATCTGTGCAGAGTTGTAGCCCATGCGGCCCCCCCTCCTGGGCCATATATTGACCCAGGGACCACCACCTCCCCGGGGCAGGCCCTAGAATAACAAAGGAGGCGGGGACATGTGCCCCCCCTCCTGGAACCACATACAGCCCTGTGGTCCACCACCCCCCAGTGTCGGCTCCATCTATCTCCTGAGGTGCCCAGCCTTGGGAGATAGCTGTTTGCTTTTGTTTGGCGGGAGCTGACAGCTCCCACCAAGCAAAAGCAAACACTCCACTCCCAGCAAGCGGGAGCTGTCAAACTGCTTCTGCTTGCTGGAAGCTGAGTTTGCATCTCTTTCCCTACCCCTACATGCAGGCAGGGAAAGAGATGAAAGTATCGCTCCTGCATGCAGGGAGCTGCATTTCCAGCAGCTCCCTGCATGAGAGAGCAATCCCGGCTCCCACAGGAGGAGAGGAGTCGGTTTGGACCGCGTAAGCCTTTATGCTGCCCCCGCAGTCCCATAGCACACTGGGCGCTCTGGGTAGGCTCCAGGACACCCAGGGAGATGTGGCCGGGCCCCAGGCGATTTCAACCCGGGACAGGGGTTGCACGGACCCCCTCCCTCATTAAGTTTTGACAGGGCCATTTTGGCCCTAATGCACATTTCGCAGAAATTAAACCTCAATGGGAGGCACTTACAAATATATACATAGCAGGTTACCCTGTTACAGCTCCACTTCTGTAAAGGACAAATGACCCTAACTCCTGGGGTTGGTGTTTTCTTGGCAATTCCAGGTTGAAAAATGACATGAAATCCTTCATGGACGTGACTGCATTGTTGATCTATTGGAGTGCAATCTGTATGTGACTGTGAAGAGTGGGTTATTTGTTGTCCTGTCCTGCTGAGAACATGGTTCTCTCTTTAAATTACTATGACTTTGCAAATGTGCAAATCACTTTAAAGCATTCCTCGTTTGGCCTCGCCCACCTTAGTAGTTTGCAAAGGACTTCCTGCCTTTTGCCAGAATAAAGGACAGATTAACAATTGCACCCCCAGCGCATTTCTCAATGATTTTGGTGAGAAGTTCTTGATGCTGAGGAATATGAGGACATGTCCACCAAATAAAGAGGCCCTTACTTGATATAGTTAAGAGGAAACACCCTTGTTTGGTGAAGATTTACCTCTTTCTAGTCTCGTTGTCTTCTATATAGGAGGATTCATGTTATCACATATTTCTGGATAAAGACGCACTAGGAACAATCACATTGCCCAAATGCACACAAAGTCACTGGTAACATTTCCTTGTGCTCCATTACTCAGCTTCAGTGTAGAATACATACTGGACATTTCAATAAGGAGGTAGCACTTAGTAATCAACCAGTAGAATGAACTCCACTTGGGTAGATAATTTGTGCAAAACTGTGGACCCTTGGGCGATAAAAGGGCAGATGCTGTTCCTTTGTGGCCGAGTTACTCAAACAGCTACTGACACATCCACACAGACATTTAGACACCCACTCACATACTCAGGCACTCACACACCCACTGACAGATGCACTCAGACACTCAACCAGACACTCATGCACCCACTCACAGATCCATACAGCCACTCACACAACCACTCAGAGACCCACTCTGAGACTCACACACCCGCTCACAGACCCACTCAGAGTCTAATGCACCCACTCACAGACCCACTCAGACACTCATGCATTCACTCACAGACTGAATCACACACATATGTAGGGACTTGCCAACCAACTCAGACACTCTCACGCACTTACAGACCCACTGAGACACTCTCCTCTCAGACACTCATGCACCCACCTAAACACTCATGCACCCATTCACAGACCCACTCATACACTCACATACACACTCACACACCCAGTGAGACACTTATGCACTAACTCACATACCCAATGAGACACTCATGCACTGACTCAGACACTCACTCTCAAAGGTTACAGGCCACATTTAGGAAATAACATTAAAAAAAACCTTAAACATTGACTTAAAAAACCAAAGGTTACATTATAGTTAGGAAACAACATTAAAAAAACCTTTGAAATTCTCGGAAAAAAACAAAGGTTACAGGGACATTATAGTTAGGAAATAGAATTAAAAACAAAACCTTAGAAATTCACTGAAAAAAAGGTTACAGGGACTCTATAGCTAGGCTCAGAATTCACTCGTGCAAAACCAATGAAATTCAGCATTTATAGTTAGCTGAGCTAACTATAAGTTATGTACCCACAGTTCACTTCTTATGACCTCACATATTACATCACTCATGACATGGACAGTGACATCACGGATGACATCTCAAATGACATAGCTGATTGTTTTTTGTAAAATATTTTTATTAGCATTTTTATATTTTAGTTAAATCACACATTAGTACATACAAATCATATTTGTTTCATACAATTCTTGCTTTTTTCCCATATATCGTTTGTAATTACAACAGTTCGTTTGCGATAGTACCTACGTTGTGTGAGATATAAATGTATGTATGTGTGTAGTCACGTTGTAATATGCTCTTTTGCATATGGAAATGTACCTCCTTCCTCTAAATTACTGGCCTAGTAACTACCGATATAAGTTCTCAACCATTAACTTGGGAGTCTAACTGGGGTGGTTTTCAGGAGAGCTGAGGATTTTGTTCAGACGGGACGCTGTATATATGGGTCAACATGCCTATGGCTTTATGCGGCTACGTATATCCGGGGCGGCTATATCGGTCTCTACGTGTCTACCCACATGTTTAGTGTTTGACTGGATCGTCGTGGGATATTATGTGTTTGTGGCTTCTTGGAGATTAGAGCTTGTGTCTGCGATCAGGGTCTGTGTCTCTGAAACTGTGGGGGTCTGAGATGGTGTGTTAGATTCGTCTCGTGTTGTCTGTTGTTTAAAGTGGTGTAAGAGTAAAGTCCACTCCATGGATATGTGGTGTTTGCGTATTCCTTTCACTTCTTCGTGTCTTATCGCCTCTTCTTCTGCTGCGACCCATTTGTTCACTGCTCCCACCCATGCTGCTATTCGAGGTCCTGTCGGGGCTCGCCAGTGCATAGCTATTTCTCTTTAGGCTATTATTGTTGCCAGCTACGCAAAGCGTATCTGCAATTTGTGCTGTTTCCGCCGCCGGAACACTCCGAGTTCGCAGGCCTCCCATGTATTCATTTCTGGTAGGCCTGTGAGTTCCCTCAATGTCTCATGTAGAAAGTTCCAGTATGGTTGTATTGTGGGGCAGTTCCAAAACATGTGTTGGAAGTCTGCGTCTGATGATTTGCACCTGGGGCATAGGAACTGCGTGTCTGGATAATATCGCTGAAGACGCGCCGGTGTTAGGTATGCCCTATGTAATATATAAAATTGTATGTTTTTAAACCGTGCATTGCGGGACAGCTTCTTTGGATATTCAAGTGCCTTTCCCCACTCTTTGTCATGCATTGGGCGCCCGATTTCTTCCTCCCATGTGTCTCGTAGTGTGTTTAGTGGTTTGTTGATGAGTTCTCGTATGGCTTTGTATAGCCAGTTAACTAAGTGCCGGCCTGTTCCCTTATGAAGGATTGTATGTATGACCAGGTGTGTTGCAGGTTCCCCCTCTGTTAAGTTGTGATATGGGAGATAACTGGCTTTGATCTGCCTATGAAGTAGGAATTGCCTGGGGGGAAGGTCATACTCATACATTATCTGGTTGAACAGTCGTAATTGTCCATCTTCAAATAATGATTCCATCTCCGTAAGTGAGTGTTCTGTCCATACCTGTAGCATGCAGGTTGTGTAGTATGTCTCTCATCTGGGCAGACCTATCAACGGTAACAATGGGGAGTAAGTAGAAGGGCTTCCCTGCGGACATGCGATGTATCCTCTGCATACATGTGCGGGCTATTGACACTTGTAGTGGGTATGTTCGCCTAGGTTTTGTACCGGGTAGAAGCAATCGGCGGATCTCCGGTAGTGATATTGGGCCGGTCTCCGAGTGGGTCTCCCCTATGTGTCGTTTCGCAGTCCAGTAGGAGAGCCACTGGAGTTGCGCAGCTAAGAAGTATGCCTCAAAAGATGGTGCCCCCAGTCCGCCATGGTCGGTGGGTAGCTGTAGTTTGGCTAGTGCGACCCTGTGTCTGCCTGTTCCCCAGATCAATGAACTCAATAGAGAGTCCAATTCCCGGAAAAAGCCTTGGGTTGGGACAACCGGAAGGTTGGTGAAGTGATATAATAGTTGTGGTACTATTATCATTTTGGCTAAGGCCACTCGTCCTATCGGGGCTAGGGGAAGGGTCTTCCAAAAGCCTACCGCTGTTATGATCCCTACCAGTGCTTTGCGGTGGTTGCCCTCAAATATGTCAGCGGGGGAGTGATATAACCGGACCCCTAGATATCAGGGGGGCGCTCTCGCTCCAGGCTATACCTTGTTCTCCTATGCTGATGGTCTGGGGGGCGAGGTCCGGGCTCAGTGGGTATGTTGTGGATTTATCCCACTTTACCCTAAGTCCTGATGCCTCCGCAAATTCTTTGAGTGTTGTCCATATTGGAGTCAAGTCTGCTGTGGTGTCTCGTACATATATTAATAAATCGTCTGCGTACATTGATACACTGTGCATGGTGCCCGCTATCGGGATACCCCAGGTTTCTCCCTCCAGACGCAGGCGTATTGCCAATGGCTCTACCGCTAGAGCGAATAGTAGGGGAGAAAGTGGACAACCTTGTTGTGTGCCTCTTTCCACCTGAAATGGAGCTGATATGTATCTCCCCATACGTATTCGTGAAGTAAGATTAGTATATAAGAGCCGTGTGTATGCAAGTAGAGTAGGTCCTATCCCTACCCGTTGTAGGACCGTGAAAAGGTATGGCCATGTGAGAGTATCGAATGCCTTCTCTAGGTCTAGGATGAGGCAGGCAGCTCTGGGAAATGTGGCGCTCGCTTTATCTTGTATGTGAAATAGCCGGCATAAGTTTTGGTATGTGTTCCTTCCCGGAACGAATCCACATTGGTCCGGGTGATTAAGTGGTGGTAGGATTTGAGTATAACGGTCTGCTAGTATCTTCCCCAATATCTTGCAGGCTGCCGACAGCAATGTGATGAGTCTTTATGAGGCTAGCTGCTTTGAGTCTCGATTTGGTTTTGGGAATGTCATCAGAATGGACTCCCTGAGGGAACCTGAGAGCTCCCCTTTCTCTAAAGCTTCTGCAAACATTTCTGCAAGGCAGGGAACCAGTAGTGTGGAGAAGGTGGTGTAGTACTCTAGGGGGAAACCGTCCATTCCCGGTGCTTTATTGCGTGCTAGGGCGTGAATTGCTAGGGTTATGTCTGCTGATTTTATCTCTGTGTCTAATGAGGTTTTATCTGCTGCTGAGATCTGTGGTATGACCAGCGGGTTTAGGAATTGTTCCATTGCTCTTTGCATGTTCTGCGCTGGGTTCCTATATACTCTGGTGTAATAGTTTGGGAATAGCTGCAATATTCCTGTTTGTGAATGGACTGGGTTTCCGGCTGGGTCTAGTAGTTCAGTAATTGGTTTGACCTCTGTGTCCTGTTGGGCCAGCCAGGCTAGGAGTGTCCCAGTCCGGTCTCCTCTGTGTGCCCTTGCGGCATGTACCTTAAAGTTATATCTGCGTAAATCTAATACGGTTGCTGCGTATCCTGTTTTAGCTTCTGCCACTTGAGTTATGGTTGCTCTGTTTGCGTCCGCTACTTTTGTCAGGGTCGCTAGCTTGGTTTCGGCCTGTGTTAGTGCACGTTCCAGCATCCTCTTGACCACCACTATCTGCTTTATACATTCCCCCGGGCTACCACTTTGAACGCGTCCCATTCCAGTAATTTGGACATTGCTGTACCTGTGTTTTGGGAAAAATATTCCTGTATACGTTGTCCCTGCTCGTGTTTAAACACCTGGTCAGTCAGGCACTCTTGCGGTAGTCTCCAGGTAGGTACTGGAGGGTGTGGGGGTTTCCATCTGAGGGTTAGTATGTGGGCGTCATGGTCTGAGAGTACCCGACCTAGGTAAAAAGTGTTGTATTTTGGGGATTATCGTTGCTGTACAGAGAAATCTGTCCAGTCTCACCCGTAGATTGTGTGGGATGGAGTGGAACGAGTATAGTTTGGTTTGTGGATGTCTTGCTCTCCATGCATCCATAAGCGCCCAGTGTTTGACCCATGTTTGATATCGCTATGTCTGTTTGTGGGCAGGAGAGTGTGCGGGTGGGGGGTGGGATCTCTCCAGGGTGAGGTTCAGCATGCAATTATAGTCTCCCCCTAATATCCATGGTATGGATGTGTATTGGGCTAGGACTCCCGTGAGGTGAACCCAAAACTTTTCCTGGTCAGTGTTTGGGGCATATATGCTGCCCAAGAGTATCGGTTGTCCCTCCAAGAGTCCCTCCATAAGAGCATACCTCCCCTCTTTATCCACCGTCCTCCTGAGGGGTCCCCGGTCTGACCCAGATCAATCGCCTCTCGCGTAAGCAGAGTATGTTGTGGCGCATATGGTTCCTCGCCATCGAATACGCAATCTGTCTAGCTCTCGTGTAGTTAAATGTGTCTCTTGCAGTAGAGCTATCTGGGCGCATTGTCGTTTGGTATAGGAGTATATGGCGTATCTTTTACTGGGCGTGTGCATGCCTCTGACAATTAGTGTTAAGAGGCTGATGTCGATGGTCATAGTCCTGTTAGCCATTTTATGGTTTCTGTGAGGTCTGGCGCGTCATGCCCCGGAGAGTTAGTGGTGCCCGGTGTTTCCCCATTGTGTTGGTGGTCAGGATTATTTCTGTGTGCCACCCGCCTGTATAATGCTCCTGGTAAATGTTGTGCGGTTCTGTGGGGGGAAGGGGTTGAACGTAAAAAGGAGACACAGTCCCAACTTTGAGGACCTATCGCACGAGGCGGTACGTCCAAACTAGACATTCTGTAATTACGTTAATTCATTGTAAAAAACGGGGGGGGGGGGAGTCGTGGTTTCTAACTCTTGTGGTGTATGTTCTCTTTAGCCGAATCGGCTAGTAATATAATCGTGGTGCTGGTGGTTCCTTCTATTAATTTCTCATTGTCCCCACTAGTGTCTGTGTTTTCCATATGTGTTATACGCTTGGCTGTGGGTGGGTTGGAAAATGTAACTTTGGATCTTCGCCAGGTGAGGGGGGAGTTTGTGAGGTGTATTAAAGACTTCATCATATCAATACTGTTCTTTCAGATGAAAGTGTCTGCAATTTGTGGGGTCACCTCCGGCGGGGTAACCGAACCCTCCTGGGAGGTATTAGTGTCATCCACTTCTTCTTCTGAGGAAAAGATATGGGGACCTCTTTCTCTGTCTGAACTCCCCAAGGTGGGGCCCAATTCTGCCGCCGCCTGCAAGACTTTCCGGCGCTCTGCGATTATTTGCTCAAGGTTTGTGGGGCCCCTTGTTGGTGTCCCTTTTTGAGGCTCAGTCTGTGTTTGGGTAGGCTTTTTCAGTTGTCGTTGTTTGCCTCTGGATTCTTGCTGTTCACGCATGCTTTCATGAGGTCTCATATTTTGTAGGTGCTGTTCTGCCCAGTAATGTGCATCTTTTGGGGTTGTGAAAAAGTTAGTGCGGCCTTCATATATGAGTTTGAGGCGTGCAGGGAATAGCAAGGAGTATTGGACTGCTTTTTGCCGTAGCATGCATTTGACTTCCAAGAAAGAGGCGCGTTGTCGCTGCACCGCCTGGGAGTAATCTGGAAATAGCATAACTGACTTGTCCTCTACTCGTATGGGTCCTTGTTGCCTGGTGGCTCTAAGTACTGCATCCCTGTCTCTATAATGTAAGAGTTATAATAGCAGAGGTCTGGGTGGGAGTCCTGGGGGTGGCTTCCGTGCTGGGACTCGGTGCGCCCTTTCCACCAAAAAGTAGGGAGTCCGTTCCGATTCCAGGGTAAACGATCTGAGCCAAGACTCTACATATTCAATCGGGTTAAGGCCCTCCACTCCTTCTGGAAAATTTATCACCGGAATGTTTCTCCATCGTGAGCTGCCCTCCAAGTCATCGTTTTTTCTTCTAGGACCTTAACTCAGAATTGGAGGTCTTTCAGTGTTTCCTGTTGGGTTTTGACTTTGGGATCTATGCTCTGGAGGGTTTTGTCTCCTTGTGCTACCTTATCTGCCAATTTCCGGTGATCATCCCTGAGTAGATTGAGATCTGTGGCAAGCGTTCCGAACCGGTCCTCCATCGTAACTCTTGAATGTTCTATGGCCGCTAGCACTTTGTCTAGCTTATCCGACATTGATGCTGTTGTCATTGTTTCCCCTTCAGTTCTGGTGTCTTTAGTTGTGGGGGAAGATTGCCTTGTGTGGGCTGGTGTTTGCAAGTTCCCGGTTGTACGTTGTCTGCCCATCCTTAGGGTGGGTAAAGGGCGCGTCTCTGGCCGATCCGGGTCGTTCGTGTCCGGGCGGTGTGTCGGATACCTGGGTACTGTATTGAGATCCCTGATTTCTTTTAGAAGTTGTTCTGATGCTGTCAATCTCAATCCGTCTGTGGGGTTCTTCTCTGGCATTTTATTACTGGACGCACTTCACTCTCATCAGCGTAGTGACTCTGATTGTTTGTTCCACTATCCGGACCCCTATAGCCTTGTACTGTACAATGCTGAGGGAAAGGCCTTCCGTAATGTTGCGATGTCAGGATTCTTCCCGTGGCGTGTCACAGAGTTTGGAGGGGGCCCTGTGTGGGCTCCTTCTACTTAGTTCTTTTCCCTCTTGGTGCCTTCAGCCGGGTGCTGCGGCAGTATCTGGCCGCACCGGTGCCGCTCACTGTTGTGTGTGTGCCCAATAGGCCCTCCTCGCTGCTGGCTTCCCACCCGGGGTGCTCACCTCGGGTGTTCTTGTCGTCACCTGCGCTGTAGGTCAGTGAGAGTTGCCTCGGCTAGCCTAGGCATCGGGGTCCATCTTATAGTGTCTGATTATGTTTTAGAGAGGCCTTTGTCTAGATTCCTTCTCCTTGTTTCTCTCCCTCCCTGGGGGGTGTGAGTGGGGGGGAGGCTTAGCTCCTCCCATGGCCTGTTTCTTTTCTTTTTCTTTTCGTTCTTTTTCCTTTTCTTTTTTGTTATTGGGGATTTTCTTCTCTCTTTGCCTATCCCCTTGCCTCTGTTCTCCCCTGCCTTTGTGTGTCCCCTCTCCCCTGTGCCCCTGTGCCTCGAGTCCTGGCGCCGATTGCTGGAGCCGCCGCACTCAAGTAAATGTAGGAGGGGGAGAATGAGGGAACCTTAGTGGCTTCTTTGCGATTGCACCGCTTTTATAGATGTTTATTTGTGTGGGGGGGCCGGGAGAGGTTGGGGGGCACCCTCCTTGAAGCCTCCTGCCGTATGCCGTGGTGACACCTTGCCGCAATGATACTGCTGGTCGCTTTATATGCTCCTGATAGGCTCTCCTCACTGCAGGCTTCCCTTTCGGCTCTCCCCTCGGTTGCTCTTTATCCGGCCTCCTGCCCCTGGCAATCTACTCATTGGACGCTGGTGTGGGGCCTTCACTGCTGCGTTGCGGTTGTAGGAGAGTAGGATCTGCTTCACATGGGTACCCCCACTTTTTGCTGATGCTTCACTGTTTTTCGACCTTAGTCTGGCTGGGGCCCTGCTAATCAGAACCACAGCCTAGCTGCTTCCTCTTTAAAATGGTTTCCATGTGCCTTAGGCACATCTCTGATTGGAATCTGGAGTGCCCTTATAAGTCCCTAGTATATGGTATACTATGTACCCAGGGCATAGGTACCTCAGAGGCCTACCAGGGGCTGCAGCATGTATTGTGCCACCCCTGGAAGGCCATCCAAAATGACACCACAGGTCTGCTACTGCAGCCTGGGTAAGGTGGTGCATGCACCCCTTACTGTGATATAGGCTACCTATATCACTACATACATACACACATATAAACCTATAAGTCACTCCTATGGCAGGCCTTATCAATCCTGAAGGCAGAGTGCGTGGTTCCTATGTGAGAGGGTGCCCCTGCATGAGCAGGGCCCCTCTGCAGCGTTCGGAGACCCTTCTCTGATGCTGTTTGTAGTGCAGCCTGACCATATACTCTTAAGCGCATTATAACCTCGTGATAAATGCTAACTTTGGGATGGCTGCACGGAAACATGTCGTGTTTGGTGTCAAACATCTTGGAATACTACCCCCTGCCAGTTCTGGCGGCGGGGGTAGCATTCCACCCTTCTAGAGGGAAAGACATGTACAAACCGGTACACCCGGTACTGACTTTCCAGAGCCCTGGCATCACAAAATGGATGCCGCTGCCACAGACACGAGTCTGGCCTCCTGCTGCTGACCGAAACTCTGGCAGGGGAGGCCTGGACAATAGGTTTCCTGTCCCAGGGAGGTGTAACCACCTCCCCAGACAGGATAGTGTGTATTGGGGCTGGGCGGGAGCACTCTCTGGTGCTTTGAAGTCCTGCACTGGGTGCACACTTGGTGTCCCTGTGCATACCCCAGTTCAAACCGGCTCAGGGGCTTCCAGCCCCTGCTCTGGCGCGAAACTGGACAAAGGGAAAGGGGTGTAACCACCCCTCTGCCCTGACCCTCCCATAGGTGGGGCCACAGAGTATGTCCAACCCCCTACCTTAGTATAAGTAGGGGACCCCAGTCCTTAGGACTTTAGATTTACCTGGACGAAACTCTGACACAGAATCCTGGACCTTCGACGCTCTACTTTAAGATTAGAGGACTGAAGAATCTCCCTTGGGGTCAAGGAGTGACTCCCCTGCTTGGCAGGCACCAAAGAAGCAATTGTCCGGTCTGCATCGCTGAAGCTCCCGTCGGACGCCAAAGTCTTTGCATCACCAGAGGTGGATTTCCAGACTTCCCCGAGGCTGCCCTGAGTCCCCAGCAAAGCTGAGGCCCGTAGCTGTCGTGGGTAACGTGGAACCGTGACCCCTGGACACCAATCACATTTGCAAGTGCATCATCTTCTGGGTCTCCCACGAAGTCGTGCTTTGGGCTCCGAGTATCCTTAGCCTCCAGCACCAACTGCACCGAAGATCACTGGCCTCCACTCCACGAGTGTCCTGTGAGCGAGCTCCACGTGCATCGACTCGAGGCTCCTTTGCGGTCGCTAGTCCGTTGGCTAGTAGGCCCTCCCGAAGGTCAATCTTTTTCTGCTTGGGCTCCCTGGTTGCTCCAGGCGTGCCCTGACTTACCCTTGCTGGGTGAGTCCCACAGACCTTGCTGGTCTGTAACATCGTCCTTCTTCCATTTCCACGAGACTTGCCGTTGCCAAGGTTTGTTGGGTCCAATCCGGTCGCCGACACCCCTGCAAACGACAGACGTCATGGGACAGCTCGAATCCAGCTCCTGGTTATCGTCGACGCCTCCTGGACCTCGTGGCTGAAGAGTCAAGATGACCGTCAACCTACCTGAAGCATTCGACATCGGTGGGCATCTGCTCATCGCCTTCCTGGTCACTGGCTAGTGACCCAGACTCTGTCCCCTCTGCTTTCAGGTTCTTCAGATCTTCGATCCACCTTTGGATCCACCCGAACACTTTCGACTTGGCCGCCAGCAGCACTTTGCAGCAGATCGCCACTGAAAGCGGCACGACGAAACCCGACTCCGAAAGACACCTATGCACCCGGCTCCCCTGGGTGAGGTAACTCGAGTACTCCGGTGCTCCCGTGGGTATTGACACTAGAACAGCCTAGTTCTCAAAGGGTTTGCTCCAAGTCCTCCTCTAAGTGTCCCTTTTCTTTTAAATTCAAACCGCGACTTTCCCCATAGAAGTTAACGGCGATTCGCGGCTGTGTTCATACACTGCACGCGTCCCCCGTGGGTCCCCTGTGTCACTACCTTGGGTGGTTCCTTGTGGTCCAAGCACTTCTACAGGCTCTAGGCCTTGTGTCTAGCTCAGTCGTGGTTCTTATACCACTTTATTGGTATATGGTTTGGTACGCCCCTAGGGCTCAAACGTGTATTTGTGCTATTACTGTAGATAACTAACTTATAATTTATGTACTTCGAACTCTAGCCTCATAAAGAGACTAGAGGGGTGTGTTTAGTAATAAATACATATATTTTGAATATATACCTGGTGTGGTCCTCCTTCATTTGGTCATCAAGAGATTATAGACTGGTAAAACAAGCTGCTTTACATTCCTTCAAGACTTAGCCTGAAGGCTGCTCTCCATAGCTACCACTAGGATAGCTTTCAATAAAGGTTGTCTTTAACCTATCTCCAGTAAGGGGTTGTTTGGACTGGTGCAAGGTGCCCACTACAAATAGTGGACAGCATATGCCAGGCCAACTTCTCACATTGGTGTGCAGCGTGTGGGATTCCAGCTTGCTATTGTTTTACCAGATAATCTCAATTGAATTGATCAACTGAAAACCACTAAGGGTACCTAAGGTACATATAAATCAAGCTTAGTAATACAGTAAGTTCTACTGAACTTAGAGTTGTGTGTTAAGGGATAGCACACCCTTTCTACAACTCAAGAGAGTTTAGTAGGCCACACTAGAGTAGGTAGTTCATACACCACACCTCACTAGTAATGTCTTCAAAGCCAGGACCCAGTGAGTCCTTGCCAGAAGCCAGTGGGCTTCTTCCCTCCAAGTATGATAAACTCCCATTCTTGGAATTGAGAGCATTATGCAATACTAGGAAGTTGAAGGCAGGCAAAAGTGCCATCACCCAACACCTCAGGGAGGTGTTACTAGCTGATGATCTCAGCAGGCCCATAGGGTCTGAAGGGGTAGGCAAAGAGGGTGGGGCAGAAGATGAGGAAGGGGCCAGGGGTGAAGAAACCCAGCCCCCCCCCCTCTGAAACTGGCCAGGAAGGTGAAAATGACCTTGTCCTGGAAAACCCAATTCCTCCTGTGGAGGAGGAGGAGGAGGATCAGAATGACCTCCCCTTTGTCCCCCCAGGAAGAGTTCTGAGTGTGCCCAGAAGGTCTAGGTCTCCTTATCAGGAGTCTAACCACTCTGACACCTCAATAGGGACCTCTGTCTCCTCTCATAGGAGGGAATCCTCTCAGGAAAGGAGAAAAAGACTGATTCAATATGAGCAAGCCCAGCTTGAACTCAGAAGACAGCAATTGGCTATAGACAGGGAGTCCCTAGATCTCTATAGAGAGAGACAAAAGATGGGACTAGAGTCCCATGGTGGCAGCAGTTTCCCCAAAGATAGGGAAAGGTCTTATGACCATAGAAACCTGAGCAAGATTGTCCCTCCCTACCAGAGTGGGGATGACATCCACAAATGGATAACTGCTCTAGAGGGGCCTGTAAAGTACAGAGGGTCCCTCAGGAGCAGTGGGCAGCAATCTTGTGGCTCTCCTTTGCAGACAAAGGTAGAGACAAGCTCCTCACTGTTAGAGAGGAGGAGGCTGATAATTACAAAGTCTTGAAGAGTGCTCTCATTGATGGGTTTGGCCTAACCACTGAACAATACAGGTTAAAGTTCAGGGATACCCAAAAAGCACAGACTCAAGACTGGGTGGACTTTGTTGATTGTTCTGCCAAGGCTCTGGAAGGTTGGTTATTGGGCAGTAAGGTGTGTGACTTCACAGGATTGTACAATCTGATCATGAGGGAGCAGATTCTTAATAACTGTCAAAATATGCTGTTTCATCAGCACCTGGTGGACTCTGATATGACCTCTCCCCAAGAATTGGGAAAGAAGGCAGACAAATGGGTCCGAACCAGGGTGAAGCAGAAGGTACAGAACCAAGGTGGTGACCCTAAGAAGCAAGATTCGAAAACCTCTGATAAGGGTGGGAGAAGGGTAAAGATCAAAAGTATTCACAAGGCCCCCAAAAATCTTCTTCAGGTGGGGATTCACAGTCTAAGAAAGGGAAAGGCCAAAGGAAACCATGGTGCAAGGTCTGTAAGCAAAAGACCCACTGGACCAGTGATTGCACCAAGTCCAAAGACTCTACTCCAGCCCCCACCAATGCCCCTAAGGCACCTGCTCCCCCTAGTGCAGTTACAGTTGGTGGTGGGACTACACAAGCCAAGGGTTTAGTAGGGTTGACCCTGGGTAAGGAGATGAGCTCTGACCTAGTCAGAGAACTCACTCAGGCTGTCCTAGTCTGTGATGGAGGCATGGATGTGACCTCCTCTGTGAGTCCCAGTAATCTGGGCAAGTACAGGCAACAGCCCTTAATCAATGGAAAAGAGGCTTTGGCATTTAGGGACACAGGGGCAAGTGTCACCATGGTGACACAAGACCTTGTGAATCCTGGGCAGATTATACTTGGTGAAATGTACCAAGTGACCAAAGCTAGCAACGTCAGAACAGACCATACTCTGGCAGTTGTTAACTTCTCCTGGGGAGGGGTAACTGGCCTTAAGAAGGTTGTGGTAAGTGCAGACCTACCCGTTGAATGCTTGCTTGGCAATGACTTAGAAGCTTCAGCTTGGGCAGAAGTGGAGCTCAGGACCCATGCAGAAATGCTGGGCATCCCTGCAGATGTGTTTGCCGTGACCAGGTCACAAGCCAAAATGTCTAACACTGAACAGGCCTTGGATTCTGGAATAATGGACCAAGTGCCCTCCAAGAAGAGGAGTAGTAGGGTAAAGGCAGTGCCTTCCCCCTTGGCTCAGAAGGAAGATCAGTCTCTTGAGGGGGATGATCTCAGTCCTGAGGAAGGAACTGTCCCAGAGGAGCTTGAACCTGACCAGGTTGAGTTCTTGGGGACAGGGGCCCTTCCAGGGCAGATCTGAGCCAGGAGCAGGAGAGCTGCCCCTCTCTTGAACCCCTCAGACAGCAAGCTGCTGCTGAGGCTGCTGGGAAAGCTAGTGGTCCCCATACTGTGTATTGGGATGATGGACACTTGTACTCAGAGTGTAGAGACCCCAAGCCTGGTGCTACCAGGAGGTTGGTTATACCTCTGAAGTTCAGGGGCTTCCTATTGACCCTAGCCCATGATATTCCCTTAGCAGGTCACCTGGGCCAGAACAAGACTTGGGACAGAATTGTCCCTCACTTTCACTGGCCCCACATGTCTGAAGACACCAAGGAGTTTTGTCGCTCCTGTGTAACCTGCCAGGCCAGTGGCAAGGCAGGTGGCACTACAAAGGCCCCCTGATACCACTACCTGTGGTGGGGGTTCCCTTTGAAAGGGTGGGGATTGACATTGTTGGTCCCATGGATCCCCAAACAGCATCTGGGCACAGGTTTATCCTGGTGGTAGTGGATCATGCCACCAGGTACCCAGAGGCTATTCCCCTTAGGACCACTACAGCACCTGTGGTGGCAAGGGCCCTCCTGGGAATTTTCTCAAGAGTGGACTTCCCTAAGGAGGTTGTATCAGACAGGGGTGCAAACTTTATGTCTGGATACTTAAAAGCAATGTGGAAGGAGTGTGGAGTGACTTACAAGTTCACCACACCCTATCACCCACAATGCAATGGTTTAGTTGAGAGATTCAACAAAACCTTGAAGGGCATGATTAAAGGGCTCCCAGAAAAGCTTAGGCGAAGATGGGACATACTCTTGCCCTGCCTTTTATTTGCATACAGGGAGGTGCCTCAAAAGGGGTTGGCTACAGCCCTTTTGAACTTTTGTTTGGTCACCCTGTCAGGGGTCCATTGTGCTTGGTGAAGGAAGGATGGGAGTTACCTCTCAAGCTCCCAAAGCAAGACATAGTGGACTATGTACTTGGTCTCCGCTCCCGGATGGCTGAGTATATGAAAAAGGCAACTAAAAACCTTGAGGCTAGCCAGGAACTTCAAAAGCCTGGCATGACCAAAGGCTGTACTGACTGTTTACCAGCCAGGACAGAAGGTGTGGGTGTTGGAGCCAGTGGCCCCAGCAGCTCTCCAAGACAAATGGAGTGGACCCCATACCATTGTTGAACAGAAGGGTGAGGTTACCTACTTAGTAGACCTAGGAACACCCAGGAGTCCCCACAGGGTTCTCCATGTCAACAGGTTAAAACCATATGTGGACAGGGCAGACATGGGCTTGCTCATGGCTACTGATGAGGGACAGGAGGAAGAGAGTGACCCACTCCCTGACCTGCTCTCACAGAACCCTGATGATGGGTCAGTGGATGGTGTAGCCTTGGCAGGCAGCCTCACTACCCAGCAGCAGACTGATTGCAGACAGGTGCTCAATCAGTTCAGACACATATTCTCACTGACACCCAGTCAGACTACCTGGTGCACTCATGAAGTGGACACTGGGGACAGCCTGCCTATTAAAAATAAGATTTATAGGCAACCTGACCATGTCAGGGACTGTATCAGGACAGAAGTCCAGAAGATGTTGGATTTGGGAGTTATTGAACCCTCAGATAGCCCTTGGGCTAGTCCAGTGGTCCTTGTGCCAAAACCTCACACCAATGGTGGGAAAAGAGAGATGAGGTTTTGTGTGGACTACAGGGGTCTCAATGCTGTCACTAGGACTGATGCCCATCCAATACCTAGGGCAGATGAGCTAATAGACACTTTGGCCTCAGCCAAGTATCTAAGCACATTTGACCTGACAGCTGGCTACTGGCAGATCAGACTAGCTGATGATGCAAAGCCAAAGACAGCATTCTCAACCCCTAGTGGGCATTATCAATTTGTGGTGATGCCCTTTGGTCTGAAGAATGCACCTGCCACTTTTCAGAGGTTGGTGAATACAGTCCTTACAGGTCTGGAAGCCTATAGTGCAGCATATCTAGATGATATTGCTGTCTTTAGCTCCACCTGGGAGGATCACCTGGTCCACCTCAGAAATGTTTTACAGGCCCTGCAGAAAGCAGGCCTGACTATCAAGGCCACCAAGTGCCAGATAGGGCAGAGTCAGGTTGTGTACCTGGGCCACCTTGTGGGTGGAGGCCAGGTTCAACCACTGCAGAGCAAGATCCAGACCATCATGGACTGGACTGCTCCAACCACCCAGACTCAGGTGAGAGCCTTTTTAGGCCTGACTGGGTACTATAGGAGATTTGTCAAGGGGTATGGATCAATAGTGACACCCCTGAATGACTTAACTTCCAAGAAAATGCCCAAAAGGTTCAGTGGACAGTTAGCTGTCAAAAGGCATTTGATGACCTAAAGCAGGCCATGCGCACTGCTCCCATTCTACAGAGTCCTGATTACTCTAAGAAGTTCATTGTTCAAACAGATGCATCTGAATTGGGGATAGGGGCTGTACTGTCACAATTGAATGATGAAGGTCAGGATCAGCCAGTAGCTTTTATTAGCAGAAGGCTGACCCCTAGAGAGAAACGTTGGTCAGCCATTGAAAGGGAGGCCTTTGCTGTGGTCTGGGCTCTGAAGAAGTTGAGGCCATACTTGTTTGGTACTCACTTCCTTGTTCAAACAGACCATAAGCCCCTCTTATGGCTAAAACAAATGAAGGGTGAAAACCCCAAACTGCTTAGGTGGTCCATTTCCCTACAGGGGATGGACTTCACAGTGGAACATAGACCTGGGAGTAACCATGCCAATGCAGATGGACTCTCTAGGTACTTCCACTTAGAACATGAAGACTTAACTGGGCAAGGTTAGTTTAATGTCCCTACGTTTGGGGGGTTGTGTAGGAGAGTAGGATCTGCTTCACATGGGTACCCCCACTTTTGCTGATGCTTCACTGTTTTTCGACCTTAGTCTGGCTGGGGCCCTGCTAATCAGAACCCCAGCCTACCTGCTTCCTCTTTAAAATGGTTTCCATGTGCCTTAGGCACATCTCTGATTGGAATCTGGAGTGCCCTTATAAGTCCCTAGTATATGGTATACTATGTACCCAGGGCATAGGTACCTCAGAGACCTACCAGGGGCTGCAGCATGTATTGTGCCACCCCTGGAAGGCCATCCAAAATGACACCACAGGTCTGCTACTGCAGCCTGGGTAAGGTGGTGCATGCACCCCTTACTGTGATATAGGCTACCTATATCACTACATACATACACACATATAAACCTATAAGTCACTCCTATGGCAGGCCTTATCAATCCTGAAGGCAGAGTGCGTGGTTCCTATGTGAGAGGGTGCCCCTGCATGAGCAGGGCCCCTCTGCAGCGTTCGGAGACCCTTCTCTGATGCTGTTTGTAGTGCAGCCTGACCATATACTCTTAAGCGCATTATAACCTCGCGTTAAATGCTAACTTTGGGATGGCTGCACGGAAACATGTCGTGTTTGGTGTCAAACATCTTGGAATACTACCCCCCACCAGTTCTGGCGGCGGGGTAGCATTCCACCCTTCTAGAGGGAAAGACATGTACACACCGGTACACCCGGTACTGACTTTCCAGAGCCCTGGCATCACAAAATGGATGCTGCTGCCACAGACACGAGTCTGGCCTCCTGCTGCTGACCGAAACACCGGCAGGGGAGGCCTGGACAATAGGTTTCCTGTCCCAGGGAGGTGTAACCACCTCCCCAGACAGGATAGTGTGTATTGGGGCTGGGCGGGAGCACTCTCTGGTGCTTTGAAGTCCTGCACTGGGGGACACACTTGGTGTCCCTGTGCATACCCCAGTTCAAACCGGCTCAGGGGCTTCCAGCCCCTGCTCTGGCGCGAAACTGGACAAAGGGAAAGGGGTGTAACCACCCCTCTGCCCTGACCCTCCCATAGGTGGGGCCACAGAGTATGTCCAACCCCTACCTTAGTATAAGTAGGGGACCCCAGTCCTTAGGACTTTAGATTTACCTGGACGAAACTCTGACACAGAATCCTGGACCTTCGACGCTCTACTTTAAGATTAGAGGACTGAAGAATCTCCCTTGGGGTCAAGGAGTGACTCCCCTGCTTGGCAGGCACCAAAGAAGCAATTGTCCGGTCTGCATCGCTGAAGCTCCCGTCGGACGCCGAAGTCTTTGCATCACCAGAGGTAGATTTCCAGACTTCCCCGAGGCTGCCCTGAGTCCCCAGCAAAGCTGAGGCCCGTAGCTGTTGTGGGTAACGTGGAACTGTGACCCCTGGACACCAATCGCATTTGCAAGTGCATCCTCTTCTGGGTCTCCCATAAAGTCGTGCTTTGGGCTTCGAGTAGCCCCAGCCTCCAGCACCAACTGCACCGAAGATCACTGGCCTCCACTTCACGAGTGTCTTGTGAGCCAGCTCCACGTGCATCACCTCGAGGCTCCTTTGCGGTCGCTAGTCTGTTGGCTAGTAGGCCCTCCCGAAGGCCAATCCTTTTCTGCTTGGGCTCCCTGGTTGCTCCAGGTGTGTCCTGACTTACCCTTGCTGGGTGAGTCCCACAGACCTTGCTGGTCTGCAACATCGTCCTTCTTCCATTTCCACGAGACTTGCCGTTGCCAAGGCTTGTTGGGTCCAATCCGGTCGCTGAGACCCCTGCAATCAACAGACGTCATGGGACAGCTCGAATCCAGCTCCTGGTTGTCGTCGACACCTCCTGGACGTCGTGGCTGAAGAGTCAAGACGACCGTCAACCTACCTGAAGCACTCGACATCGGTGGGCATCTGCTCATCCCCTTCCTGGTAACTGGCTAGTGACCCAGACTCTGTCCCCTCTGCTTTCAGGTTCTTCAGATCTTCGATCCACCTTTGGATCCACCCGAACACTTTCGACTTGGCCGCCAACAGCACTTTGCAGCAGATCGCCATTGAAAGCGACGACGAAACCCGACCCCGAAAGACACCTATGCACCCGGCTCCCCTGGGTGAGGTAACTCGAGTACTCCGGTGCTCCCGTGGGTATTGACACTAGAACAGCCTAGTTCTCAAAGGGTTTGCTCCAAGTCCTCCTCTAAGTGTCCCTTTTCTTTTAAATTCAAACCGCGATGTTCCCCATAGAAGTTAACGGCGATTCGCGGCTGTGTTCATACACTGCACGCGTCCCCCGTGGGTCCCCTGTGTCACTACCTTGGGTGGTTCCTTGTGGTCCAAGCACTTCTACAGGCTCTAGGCCTTGTGTCTAGCTCAGTCGTGGTTCTTATACCACTTTATTGGTATATGGTTTGGTACGCCCCTAGGGCTCAAACGTGTATTTGTGCTATTACTGTAGATAACTAACTTATCATTTATGTACTTCAAACTCTAGCCTCATAAAGAGACTAGAGGGGTGTGTTTAGTAATAAATACATATATTTTGAATATATACCTGGTGTGGTCCTCTTTCATTTGGTCACTCAAGAGATTATAGACTGGTAAAACAAGCTGCTTTACATTCCTTCAAGACTTAGCCTGAAGGCTGCTCTCCATAGCTACCACTAGGATAGCTTTCAATAAAGGTTGTCTTTAACCTATCTCCAATAAGGGGTTGTTTGGACTGGTGCAAGGTGCCCACTACAAATAGTGGACAGCATATGCCAGGCCAACTTCTCACAGAGGTCTGTCTCCTTCCCGATGCCATTGATTAGATTCCGGGAGCCACCATTTTGGTGCGATCCCCCGGTTCAGGCTTCCCCCTCAGCGCTCACCTCAGGCGTTCTTTGTCAGGTCTGCTGCTGCTGGCAGTCAACTTGCTGGGCACTGGTGTGTGGCCTCACTGCTGCGCTGCGGTCTGCGTTCTTCTCGGGCCGTTAGTCATACTCCGGGTGCCGCCATTTTGGTGTGATCCCCCTGTTCAGTCCTCCCCGCCGCAGGCTTCACCCTCAGCGCTCACCTCAGGCAATATGTGTTGGGTCTGCTGCCGCTGGTTGTCAACTCACTGGGCGCTGGTATGGGGCCTCAATGCTGCGCCAAGGTCTATGTTCTTCCCGGGGTCATTGGTCAGGCTCCGGGCGCCGCCATTTCACTGCGACCCCCTGGCTCATCTGTCAGCTCTTAGACCCGCGGCGGTTATTCCAATCCTTGGATCTTGTCGGGCTGTGGATAATTATGTCGCCATTGTCCTTAGCTCCTTCTCATCGCTCCGACAGGAACCCACCGGCACCAATAATTGCCGATTTTCGAGCCGCCTGCCGGAGCTCTGGGCAGACACGTCTGCCATCATGGCTTTCGTAGCCACGCCCCTCAAATGACATCACTGATGACATCATCCACAGAACCACTCAGCCACCCCCACACAACCTCTCATACACCCACTGACCTACCCATAAAACCACTCACAAACTCACTTAGTCATTCACAGAGCGACTCACACACACAGCCATTTACCCAGGCACTCATTTACCCATATACCTGCTCACAGAGCCACTCACTCACCCATACACTCACTCACACAGCCACTCACTCATCTATACAGCTACTCCCACTTATTCACCTTTGCATCCATTCATATACCCAGTCCCTCTCCCATATAGCCTCTCCACAGAGCCACTCACACACCCACACAACCACTTATATACCCGTTCATGTATCCATACAATCACTCACATGTCCACTCACCCATACAGCCACTCAAACAGGCACTCACTCTCCAATACAGCCACTCACACACCCACTCTGTTAATGAACACCCATTCAAACAGCCCCCCACTCACCCATGCAGCCTCTTACACACCCAGTCACTCACTCGTACAGCCATTCAGACCCCACTCCCTCACCCATATAGTCACTCACTCACATACCCACTCACTCACCCACCCATACAGCCACTCATACAGCCACTCAATCACCCATACAGCTACTCACACACCCACGTATACACCCATAGGGCCACTCACATACCCACTCACATACCCTTACAGGCACTCAGACACCCACTCACAGACGGATACACACATTTACACAGCCACTCACATGATCTATGTTAAAAAATTGAATCACTCAGTAGTACAGAAAGTATACTAATTTCACTTTTGTGGTACCTTAGTATATATGTTTAACACTCATAAACCTTTAGAAAACACTCACAGTCACTGATGATGTCATCAGTGATGTCATTTGAGATGTCATCAGTGATAACACTGACCATGTCATGAGTGATGTAAGATGTGAAGTCATAATCAGTGCATTGTGGAGGTATAGTTATAATTAGCTCAGGTAACTATAACTGCTGAATTTAACTGGTTTTGTACAAGTGAAATCTGAGCCAAACTATAACGTCCCTGTAACCTTTGTTTTTTGCAGTAAATTTCCAAGTTTTTTAAAATTCTATTTTCTAACTATAACGTCCCTGTAACCTTTGGGTTTTTTTGTGAATTTCTACAGGTTTTTAACATTATTTCCGAATTATAACATCCCTGTCACCTTTGTTTTTTTCAGCAAATTTCTAAGGATTTTAAAAGGTTATTTCCTAACTTTCCTCTGTAACCTTTCAGAGAGGGTGTGTGAGTGCTTGTTTAGGTTGGTGAGTGGGCGTATGAGTGCCTGAGTGGATCTGTGAGTGGGTGAATGAGTGGCTACATGGGTCTGTAAGTGAGTGAGTGTGTGAGTCTCTGAGTCGGTCTGTGAGTGGGTGCATGAGTGTGTGAGTGGGTCTGTGAAAGGGTTCCCTTAGTATCTCTGTGGGATTTGTGAGTGGGTACATGAGTATCTGACTGGTGGTATGAGTGGGTGTGAGAGTCGCTGAGTGGTTCTGTTAGTGGGTGGGTGATTCTATGGGTGGGTGTGAGAGTCTCTGAGTGGGTGTGTGAATGTCTGAATGGATTTGTGAGTAGGTGTGTGAGCCTGTGAATGGGTCTGTGAGTGTGTGCATGAGTTTCTGAGTGGGTCTGGTAGTGGATGTGTGAGTGTCTGTGAGTGGGGGAGTGGGGATCTGTGAGTGGGTGCCTCAGTCTCTGAGAAGGTGTGAGAGTAGGTACATGAGTATCTGAGTAGGTCTTTGAGTGGGTGTGTGAGTCTTTGGGTGAGTCTGTGGGTAGGTTTGTGAGTCACTGATTGGGTGCATGAGTGTCTGAGTGGGTGTGTGAGTAGCTGCATGAGTGTCTGAGTGGGTGCATGAGTTTCTGAGTGGGTCTCCAAATGGGTGCATCAGTGTCTGAGTGGGTCGGTGAATGGGTTTATAAGTGTCTGTCTATGTGTGTGACCGGGTGTGAGAGTGTCTGTTTGGGTGTCACAGTGGGTGTAAGCGCATCTGTCTGGGTGTAAGAGTGTCTGTTTAGGTGTCACAGTGGGCGTGAGAGTGTTTGTACAGGTATCAAAGAGGGTGTGTGAGTATATAGTTTTTTTTTGATTCATGGTGAGATTTGCGGATCTGTCGCGGATTTACATGGGGCTACGCTGTGCCCAGCGACAGATCTGTGGATATCGCATGTGGCAATAAAATAAAACAGTTTTCTGGCATTTGATGGCCCATGGTCCATGCTTTTCTCACACCTACTACACAAACATGGGTCAGGAAAATTCTAACCTGACCCCTCCGTTTATTTTAGTTGTGACTTTTCAGCCTCTGGGACCATTTCCTGATGTATAATATGGGGGCCACAGCTTTTAGGTGAAGTTGCACCCAGCCATCGTGGGTGGATTCGCAGAGCGTCCACATCCCTAGATATACAAATTTGTTTTTATTTAATATCTCTATAACTACTTGAACAGATTTACACAAAATTACAAAAAGGCACTTGCTAAACCAAGAGCTACTTTCTCCTAAATTTGGCGTAATTCCGTCCTGCGATTCGGGCTGTAGTCGTGTCTAAACGTTTTTTTGACCCCGATCTGTTTCTCAGCCCACACTTAGTGGATTACCCTGAAACTTTCCATGCATTATAAGAAACAGCAGTGCACTTTTTTTGGAAAAGTTCGTGAAGATTTGTCAAACAGAGGCAAAGTTATGGGCAAGACAATGAATCTCAAATGACATAATTGATGACATCATCCAATGGGTGTGCTAGTTTTTTTATAGTTTACATAGTGGTGGGTAACTACTATATTACTTTTCCACTTAATTTTGCAAAGTTTGGGTGTAGCTAATGGGTGTAAGTGTTTACAAAATGCATTTACTCGTAATGCACCATAGCTGTATAGAGGTACTGAAATCTTATAATTCTTTGAATTCAAGAGTAATTCTGTGTGCAAGTGACAGTTGACTTGTGTTAAGCATACTCCACACAAGTTTTTGGTTTTGTAGCAGGAGAAAGATTCTATGTAGTAGATGCTAACTTTTGTAAGGAGCTTTGAGTTATTATACCGAATTGTCTCAGCATGACAATTTCTACTTAACATAGAAAATTGTGTGCACCAGGTAATAAGCTAAGTACATGTGCTAATTTTGCTAGAAAAGATAATCTATCTGTAAAGTTTTCACCACAGTATAAAGGGTGCAGGCAGTGTGTTCTTTAGCACTTACAGATCATGGTTATTTTAGAAAATAGTGGATTTTTGATAACTGTTTCATAGATTATACACTTTTCTTATTAGATTTTGTTAATACCCTCTGATGTATTTATCATGAGTTTCGCTGTCTGTGAACAGTGTGGTACAGAGTAAACTCTCTTGATAGAGAGAATACTGTTTACGGAACCCACTTCTCTACTCATTGTTAGGAATGAGGTCTCAAGTTGGCAGTGGTTGGCAGGTAGGGACCCTCACTCTAGTCGGGTTAACCTGTGCTCACCTCCTTGGTGGATTAGCAAGGGAAGTTAGGCTTATCCCCAAAGGAAATGTGTAAGGTATTTGTACACACACAGTGACAGAGTGAAAACATCACAAAAGGACTCCTTACCAGTTTAGAAAAATAACCAGCATTTATCTGATTAAAACAAGATCAAAACAACAAAAATTCAACATATACAAGTCAAGATATGAGTTTTCAAAGATTAAATCAAGTATAGCTTTTAGAAAACAATAGGTCCATCAGGGCTATCTGGTCACTCTTGACATCAACAACTTCACCAAGTCAGTCCAGCCTCAATGGTGCGAGGGCTGGTGGCAGGAGTCACTCAGTCTCCAGTACAGTAGCTTGTAGGCATTGGAAATCAAAGACAATGCAAGATGCATGGGAGGTGAGGCATCGGAGAGGCAAGTGCAGCATCGGTTCCTTACTGCAATGCAGGTCATTGGCACATCAGCACTTGTGGACAGTGCATTACATGAAGTGCGGTGAGGCGCTACTGAAGCAAGTGAGGCATCGGTTCCTGGTGGCATCGCAGAGCTAGCTAGTCATTGACGCCCGAGGATGTTGCGGGACACAGGGGAGGTGATGCGGCAGTTGCCGAGATGACCCTCGGTTCCCCACTGCTGGGTGGCGTTGATGAAGTACTGCAGTTCCAGCCACTAGGTTCAGTTTCTCGGCGTCGAGGTCGAACTACTGGGCCACAGCTGCGGCGACGGAGCGGTGCATCACGGACGTCAGTGACGTGGTGCTCGGACTCCCCCAGTAGCGGTTCTGCTGAGTGCTGTGGTGTTCTGCTGAGTGCTGTGGTGTCATGGTAGACTGCGTTGTAAGTCACGGTTCTTGCATGAAGAGGGGACCACAGCTTCAGTGCAGACAGCAGGCAGCAGCACGGCATCAACGTTGCAGACAGGCACCAGCTCGGAAGTTGCTTTGCATCGGTTTCTTCATGTAGCACTGAAACTCATTTCCAAGGGCCCAGGAACTGGATTCAGAACCACTTGGCAAGTAGGATGCTACAGGTGAAATATTTCAAGGCCCTGAGACTTCCAACAAGAGGCAATCTAATCTCATGTCCTTGGAGAAACTTGGAAAGCAGAATGTAGAAGACAAAGTCCAGGCCTTTCTCTCCTAGCACAGAAGCAGCAAGCTGCACGCCAACACAGCAAAAGAAACAGCAAAGCGTCAGTCCCTCCTGACAGCAACACAGGTTTTCTTCCTTGCAGAATGTCCTCAGTAAAGAAGTGTTCTGAGTATATGGTGTCAGAGGTCCAGTACTTGTACTCAATTCAGCATTTGAAATAGGCAAACTTCAAAGAACGGTCTCTTTAGTGCACAAGACCATGCCCTTCCCTAGCTCCAGACACACTACAGTGGGTTCAGACTTTCTTTGTGTGAGGACAGGCACAGTCTTATTCACTTTGCCTTCCGGCTTTGCCGTTTTCCCTAGCGTTCTTCTAGCTTTCTTTTACGGGTCCTGCCCCCTGGCAGCACCGGGATCCTTTTCCCTGGTCATACGCGTCTGGACAGTTTCCCCAGACTCCAATCCTTCTCGCTAGACGTCCATTACTTTCCTTACGTCCAGGTTTTCACCACCCGCTCGGCCCTGAAGAGTCACGGGAACATTCCCTATGTGACGAAACACGTGTCGGCTGGTCATTTTTTTCTTTATTGCATCATTAAATATTCCTGATATACTCTACTGATGTCGATCTTACATTGGGCAACCTTTGAGACTTTGCTTTGATCTATTATCCCAATTACGTGTGCACAGGATTGTGTCCATATTACTAGTGTGGGTTGTTGACTCACACAAATTACGGGGTTATTGGGTATTTCCCCGACCTGGCAGCACCGTTCACATACTCCGGCTATTGTTACATAAACGCGTACGAGTCTGAGCGCCTACTCCCTGTTGTACGAAAAACCCTACACAGTCTTATTCAGGTGACAGTGTCAACTCCTCCCACCACTCTACCTCAGGAAGGCCAATCAGCCTGGTGATGGGCCATCAGGATATGCAGGGCTCACCTCAGCCTCCTTTGTGTGACTGCCTAGAGTCAATGCACAAGAGCCCAACTGTCACTCTGACCAAGACTTGTATTCAGAGGCAGGCAGAGGCACAGAATGATTAAAGTAAGAAAACACCAACTTCCTAAAAGTGGCATTTTGAGACCTGCAATTTAAAAACCAACTTCACTGAAAGATGTATTTTTAAGTCCAGAGGCATCAAATTCCAATTTTCAATAAGCTCCCAATTGGAAGATACACTTGTAGGATGTCACAACGTAGCTCCAATGCTACCCTTTTGGAGAGATAGGCCTTGCTGTGGTAAAAAACTAATTTAGCAGTTTTTCACTACCAGGACATTTAAAACTCACCGATGCACACTGTATCTTTTAAATACACTGTACTCTGCCCTTGGGGCTATTTAGGGCCTACCATTGGGTGCCTTGCATGTAATAAAAGGGGAGAATTGGGCCTGACAAGTGGGTGCACTTGCCAGGTTGACATGGCAGTTTAAACTGCACATACAGACACTACAGTGGGAAGTCTGAGACATTGTTGCAAGGCTATTGATGTGGGTGGCACAATCAGTGCTGCAAGCCCTCTAGTAGCATTTGACTTACAGGCCCTGAGCACACCTGGTGCACTATACTAGGGACTTACTAGTAAATCAAATTAGCCAATCATGGAAAAACCAAATACCATTACATTGTAGACAGGGAGCACTTGACCTTTAGCACTGGCCAGCAGTGGCAAAGTGCCCAGAGTCCTAAAGCCATCAAAAAAGAAATCCAGCACACAGTCAAAAACAGGAGGTCAGAGGCAAAAAAGATAGGGGAAACCACACCAAAAGATGCCATGTCTAACACTCATATTAACTTTGCTTCTCAATATAGGTTTAGTGAGTATCATGGGTTTGATACAGATTAAAGGTGTATGTAGTAGGCTATTTTTGTTTGAACTGGCATTCATTATTTTGGCTTTCTCTTAACAATTGTATAGATATTGAACATTGCAGTCAACTAGTGTTTCCCGTATAACTGTGGTTGATTGTTGATTGTTGATTTGATCTATGCTACCTGTAAAGTTTCTGCTATAAGCTCAATGTTGCAGGGCCCCCCTCCCCGGGCAGATTTTGGCCTCGGGGATTGCATCCTCCAGGGCCTGGCTCTATATTGAAGAGAGAGGGGGGACACAGCTCCCCTCCCCAGGCCGATTATGACTCAGGGGATCCCAACCCCTGGGGCCTGGCAGTATGGTAAAGTAGGATGGGGCACACCCCCCAATCCCGGGTAGATTTCAGACCTGGGGACCCCATCCCAGGCCCAGAACTGTTTTCAAGGGGGAGGGTGACTCGCAGCCCCCCCTCTCCTGGCCAATTTCGGCCCCGGGGAACCAATCCCGGTGCCCAGCACCATACAAAAGTTGTTTGCCTGGTGCATCACTGCAGGCTGGCACATAGATCTAACGTCTGCTCCCAGCAGGCGGGAGCATTTTTGAAACTCCTGCCAGCTGAGAGCGGATGTTGTGTGTGAAAAATGCTCTTGCCAAGCAAACGTAAACACAGGTTTGCCTGCCCGCATTGGTGCAGGCAAGGAAACTGCTATATCTTGGGGTGGGCACCCCAGGACATATCCTGTCAGCTGGCTCAGCAGAATGTTGCCCCACAGGGCCATTAATGGCTCAGGGAGGGGGGCAGCCCTCCCTTAAAGGGATTGGCCCAGAGAATGGGCTCCTCAGGGACCGTTCAGGCTTGGCAAGGGGGGGTAAAGCAGCGCCCCTCCCTACATTGTGTATTTTTGGACCCGGGGGTGGGCTACAGCCTTGGTGATGGGGGCCCCCACCTTAAAATGACTGCCGGCCCTGGCGGTTGACTCCCCGGGCCTCTTGAGGCATGGGGAGGGGGGCTGCGTGGCCCACATCCCCATATGATTTTGGCATCGGCCCTGGGTGTGACCTCCAGCACCTCTGATGGCTCGTGGAGGGGGCAGTGTCCCCCCAAAAGCACACATTTAATACTAAAACAGCAACACATTTAATACAAACATCTGCTATTGCATTTTCTATAAATGTTTCACTGTCTGTGAGTGGGTGTGTGAGTGACTGTGTGGGTATGTGAGTGGGTGTGTGAGTGGCTGTATGGGTGTGTGAGTGGCTATGTGGATGTGTAAGTGGTTCTGTGATTGGTGTGTGAGTTGATGTGTGAGTGGCTGAGTGGGTCTGTGAGTGTGTGCGTGAGTGAGTGGTTTTGTGGGTCTGAGAGTGGGTGTGTGAGTGGCTGTATGGGTGCGCGAGTGGTTGTGTGGGTGTGTAAGTGCATATGTGAGTGCTTGAGTAGGTTTGTGGGTCTGTGATTGGGTCTATTTGTTTTTTAACTGAGGTCTGGATCTTCAGATCCACTGCAGAGCACACAGGGGGTTGTGCCGAGCACCATGGCAGATCCGTATATCCTATTACGCTAAAAATGAACATTTGTGGACTATTTCTTGTCCAGGAGGGGTCCCTCACATACCCCTCCATCAATCCCATGGGGTCAGGGTACCTCTACCTTGACCCTTTTATCACTTTTACATTTTATTTTCCCTGCTGGGAACCGATACCTGATGCACAAAATGGCAGCTGCAACTCTCCTCTCAGATTGCGGACAGCGAATCAAGGCATTGCTGTTGGTGCATAGATCCACTGATTCACCACGGTGGATCCACATCTCTAGATATACATAAATCTTTTTACTTTAATAACTCCAAAACTACTGGACAGATTTACACCAAATTACAAAAAGCAATCTTTCTCGACCAAGATCTAGCTTTCTGTCAAATTTATTGGAATTTTGTTCTGCAGTTTGGGCTGTAGTCATGTCTAAAATCCCTATGGGAAATTGAATGGGGAAATAATGTTTGGTACCCCCCTTTTCCTCGGTCCCCTCTTGACGGATCATCCTGACACTTTTCAGGCAGCAGCTAAGTGAGTGGCAAATTACTTTTGAAAATTTGCTGAAGTTCATCAAACGGCGCCAAAGTTATTAGCAAAACACAAAACCCTATTCCTATGGAAGCTAGGTCCTAACTTTAACTACCTACTGGTGACCTAAAACTGTTTAGAAAGTATCCCAGTTGTGTCTGTACCTGTTTTTCAACAAAATCAGGAGGTGGAAGTATTATATATTACTTCCATCTTCTGCTTTCGCTGCAAAACAGGTACCAACACAACTGGAATCCTTTCGAAACAGTTTTATTTTCTTGGATCACTATGGCATAACGCGTTTTGGCAGTCTCCACTGCCTTATTCACATACGTAGGGCCTTATTTATGAGAAAGTGACTCAGCGTGGTGCCGCAAGCCATTTTGCTGCACTGTACTGAGTCACTTTCAAAGCACAGGGATGCGTCATATCTACAACTATATGACAGATCCCTCTGCCCCCCCCTACTCTGGCACACAATTGGCTGCCAAGCGCTGACGCTGGTTTGCTTGGAGATTGCTTTTGTGCAGGAAGTGACACCTTCCTGCACAAAAACAATCACAAGAGGTGTTTTCCTCTTTCTATGTGTGCTGCATAATGCAGCACGCATTGCAAGGGGCTGCAAGGGGCTTGTAAATATGCCTCGTAATGTTTAACGGGACGATATAGTTAGGTGAAAATGTCAGTTAAAGCATACCATTTTAAATTAGCAAAACCACTAAAATTCACCAGTTATAGTTACCTCAGGCAACTATAACTAGCGCCCCCACCATGCACAGTGTTGTCATCAATGCTGTCATTTCAGATGTTGCAGTGATATTGTCAATGATGTCATAGAAAATGTCATGAATGTTGTAATATGTGAGGTAATTAGTAGTACATGGCGAAGGGGGAGATATTGGTACTTAAGGGCATGAGTTATAGTTAATTGAGATAACTATAACTGGAAAATTTCAGTGATTTTATTCATTTAAAACTTTATGCTTTACTGACATTTTCATCTAACTATAACATCCCTTTAAGCTTTGTTTTATTTCAGTAAATTTCTAAGGATTTTTAAAAATATAAAGTAAGATATTACTACAATTGCTGACTATACCGCCACTTTCACCTATGATTTTTTTCAGTAAATTTTTATGTTGTTTTAAAGTAAAGTAAGATATCCATCACCATGTGTAGCACGGGGTTGGTCGCAGGGCCAGGCCGCAAGTTGGTGCCCAACCCCCTGTGGCACCCAAACCCCAGCTTTGCACAGCCTTTGGCCATGAGTGTCATGGGGGTGGGCACAGGGCCGGGCCTTAGGCCAACTCCCTGTGGGTGCCCAACTCCAGCAGGCATACAAACCCAAGCAGCGCATAGTCATTGGCTCTGTGTGGCATGGGGTTGAGTGCATAGCTAGACCTGTGGCACTGTTCCCAACCCCTGAGGGTGCCCTGCCCTCCACTATGCACGGCCTTCAGCTGTGTGCAGCATGGAAATGTGCACTGGGCCTGGCCTGTGTCCAGACCCTGTGCCCAACTCCCCTGAGGTATCCTACTACCCACTGTGCACAGTCTTTGGCCATTGGTGCAGGGCCTGGCATGCAGCCAGGCCCTGTGCCTCACCCCAGTGTGCACCTAACCCCCTGCGGCCATGCACGGCTAGCTATGTGACATAACAATATAAAGGGTGTCATTTTAAGTAAGACAGACCTCTTGACTTTATCAAAGAGTCAGAGCACCAAAGAATAAGTGAGCCTAATGGCTTTATCAAGGGGTCAGCACATCAACATACATAAAGCAGACCTCTTGTCTTTGTCAAACAGTCACCAATATCCAAAAAGACAATGCTCTATGTCAACTTACTTCACAAATGCATCTCCTAAGGTGTCACACAGAAAATCATATTTATTTATTTATTTTATTTATTTATTTATAAAGTTTTATATAGTGCGAACTTGACCAATGAGGGTATCAGAAGTTCATAGGAAAAATCCCATTTTTATGGATGGCTCTGGTAGAGAGCCCCTAGCGTGATTAACTGGATTAAAATTCAGTAACTCACTGCTCAACATAAATATTGTGTGCTCTCAATTCCCGAAGAAAAATTGTAAGAATATCACATCTTGAGCAGGACTCAAACCCACACTGAAACTCTGTTTTCAAATCTAACAATTGTTAATAAAAAATGTACGTGTTTAATCCTCAAAAAGCTCAAATTGCAGGTCACAACACCTATCCCTACACTCTTGACCACATTTATCATGGGGTTGTCTCGCTTTTGCACCACTGAACGGGATGTAAAAGTGATGTAACCGTTAAGAGGCGATTTATTAAGAAACATAAGGCCACCTTGCATAGCCCTGAGTGGTTTGATATATCCAGAGTAACTCAACTCAACTCAACACAAATCACTGCGTTGCGTTATTCTGCCCCAGAGAGACATTCCATGGGTGGTGCGTAGGTGTTACCATGCGAACCCATGGATTTTTATGCAGTCCCAGATTGACCGTAAACGGTAGTCCTGGGAATGCGCCTAAACTACTATACCTCCCTAGGTGAGGCGTAATGAGGAGAAATATGCTTATTTCTCCTCATTTCCTTTCCTCTTTCTATGTTTGCTACATTCTGCAGCAGACATAAAAGAGGAAAATGCCTCAGGAGCTTTTTTTTTGTGCAGGTAGGTGTCCCTTGCTGCACAAAAACAAACCTGCTTACAACTCTGGCACCCTTGCACCATGGTGCTAAAGTGGCTGCGTTCGTGCTAGGCACCAAATTGTGCTAATCCCAATGCTTGAAAAGGTCTTCAATGCCTTTCTGAACTCCAGCTCTGAGTTCAGCATGCGTAGGTGGAGAGGCAAGTCATTCCACCGTTTGGTGGTTCCCACCTCAAACGATCTACCCCCTAGCCTGGCTTTGGCAAAGCGAGAGACAGTGAGGTAACATTTTTGGTTGGCTCTCAATGACCTCTCCTGCTGGTAAGGGAGAAGTCTCTTCCTCAGGTACCTAGGGCTCGTGCCTTGGTAGGCCCGGAATGCAAACCAGGAATGCAAATGCAAGGGCCTTGAATTCAATTCTCTTGTTGACTGGGAGCCAATGGAGTAGTCTGAGATGAGGTGAGATGTGGTGGCGGGGTGGAACCATACGGACCATCATCGGGGCAGCATTCTGCACTATCTGCAGCCTTCTGATCAGACAGCTGGAAAGGCCTAGGTAAAGGCCGTTGGCATAGTTGAGGTGCGAGGTCACCAGGGCATGCACAACGGTTCTTCGGAATTCCTCCGGCAGAAAGTCATTACATTTTCTGATAGTTCACATCTTTCCGAAGCAGACCGCCGAAACTTGCTGGACATGGGTTGAAAGAGACAGGTCTTTGTCCCATCGGACACCAAGGTTCTTAACCGAATCCTTAGGCACTGGTGGAGCACCGAGTTCTACCGTCCACCAGAGGATTGCGGGGGAGTGGGGGTAGAAGCTTGGTTAAAAAATAGAACCTCCGTTTTATCGGTGTTGAGCTTTAAGAAGATACTGTTCATCCAGATGGCAATGTTTTTAAGACAGTCTCTGAAAGAGTCAAAGACTGACGACGAAACATCTCTGAAAGAAAACATCAGCTGGGTGTCATATGCGTAGGATATCACCTTGACCTCATTCTTAGCGATAAGATCCGCCGATGGCGTAAGATAGATGTTGAAGAGTAGTGGGCTTAAAGCTGAGCCCTGAGGCACTCCACATCTGAGTGGTTTTGCAGCGGAGGTGTAGGGGTGGGGAAAGACTTGTTGGTCTTGGCCATGGAGGTAGGAGATGATCCATTCTAATGCCGTCCCTCGGATGCCTATTTGCTTAAGTCTGTCAAGCAGAATAGGGTGAGAAACCATGTCAAACGCTGCCGACAGATTGAGGAGTACCAGCATGGCCACAGAGCCTCCGTCAACCGCCCATCAGATGGAATCTGCAACTTCAATCAATGCTGATTCCGTACTGTAGCCAGTGCGGAAACCAGATTGAGAATCAGGCAGTAGCAGATTAGTTTCTACAAAGGCGGCCAGTTGCTGATGGGCCAGTTTCTCCAATATATTTGCAGGAGCTGATAGTAAGGAGATAGACCTAACGTTACTGGCTACTTCGGGGTCGGCGTTGGGCTTCTTCAGGATAGGTAAAAGGAAAGCATGTTTCCAAACGGAGGGAAAAATCCCTAACCTAAGTGAGAAATTCCAGATGGGGTTGAGGGCTGGGTTGAGCCATTCGGCTAGTAAACTATACTGTCGTGCTGGCCAGGGGTCCCCTGGTGACCCAGATTTGCATTTCCGTAGTTCCGCCAGCGATGCCTCCGCGGGCACCAAGGAAAAGTCGGTGAACACCGGCTGGTTTTTGATAAGGCAATGGGTGTCCCGCTCCGCACTGGGGCAGGAAGACGGGGGAAAGGCGGCATAAATCTGCAAGATTTTATCCTCGAAAAAATTCGAATTGCAGAGGTCCAGAGAAGGGATAACTGAGTGCACAAGAGCAGTGGGATTAGTGAAAGATTTCACAATCCTAAACACTTCCCTGGAGGGATTTTTAGCATTCGCGATGCGGGCAGCCAGGAAGTCCCTTCTTTTGTTGTCGAGTAATTTATGATATTTTTTCAGAACTTTTCTGTAAATAATTTTGGCATCATGTGAGTAGGTCTTTCTCCTCTCACGCTCCAGTCTTTTGCAATCGCTTTTTTTGGCTCTGATATCCTCGGAGAACCGTGGTGCGGCGGGGGTAGCTCTGGAAGAGCTGACGGGTCTCTATGGTGCAATTTTATTGAGGGACTCCGTAAACCAAGCATTCAGGTTCGCAATTCTGTTGTCGGGGTTATCCGTAAGGGGGGGCCTAAAGTCCTTCAGTAATGGGTCTAAAGCCTCAGGTGTGACCCTGCTCCAGTTTCTCCTAGTTTCCTTAGGAGGGGGCTATGGCCCTAGAAGTGGCCTTCAGGTGAAGCTGAAAAGGGACCAGGTAGTGGTTAGACCAGATAACCTGTATTGGCTTGTCCACTTTTACCTACTGCAAATTAGAACAGATGAGGTCAAGCGTGTGGCCAGCTTTGTGAGTACGGGAGGAAACCAGTTGGGTCAGGTTAAAGCCAGCAAGCGACGAAATTAAGTTCATGCGAAGCGTACAGAGAGGGTCATCAACATTAAAATTAAGGTCTCCTAGGACCGTAAAGTTAGAATAGTGGGTACAAGCCTGGGCGATATAGTCTACCAAAATTGACGTGGCACTGTGGCAACAGCCCGGGGGCCGGTGAAGGAGAAGCCCCGAGAAGGAGGCAGTGGGGGACAGTTTAATACAAAAAGGGAGTCCTTCTATACTTCCTATAAGACTGAATATGGTCGTGGCCATCTCCCAAATGTCTTTATGGATTATCGCCACTCCACCCACAAGTCTGTTGTTCCCCCTATTAGCACAGACTATGCGATAGCCCTGGCGGATCGCCAGGGAGACCGCCGGGTTAGGGTCTTCACGTAACCAAGTCTCAGTGAGAAACATTAAGTCCCAATCGTTATCTACGAGGGATTGGTGTATATCGAGTGCGTGTTTAGGCAGGGATCTAGCACCGCGTTTATGAGGATAGAGATTTACGAGGAAAGATGAATAATATTGAGATACTGTAATACGTCAAATACAGCATATTTTGGCTTGTGCATATCTTCATAGACTTCAACTATTAAGTCAAATTAAATCCTGCTATGTTGTTTTGGTCTAGTTATAGTGGAAGTAAGGAGGCTCAGCCTCTTTGTCCTGCAAGAAGTTTTTTTTTTAAGTTCAAGAAAAGGTTTATTGAAAATATTAATATGATCATACAAGCAATACTTCGTAAAGATAGTTATTTACCAATGCATAAGTACACGACTGAATAATAAAGAAAGACAATGTTATACAGTGAACGTTAATATAGTGAAAAAATAACATAAAAAATGATATGAATGCGATCAAAGGTTCACGAGGATCACAGATAATGGTATATGTACATGTCAAAGAACAAAAAAGAAAAAAAAAAAAGTACCACAGAGACAATAAGCTAAGCAGGATTATAATCAGATAATGGGAAGTCAAGGAGGCTTGGTAACTTCTTGTAGTGAGGGAACAAGTGAAAAAGTTCTCTTTGCGTAATCATTTAGAAATTGTGTAAGGGGGGACCAAAGGTGTAAGCGTTTCGTAGCAAGAGAGATAGGGTGAACAAGTGCTGTATCAAGACGGTGATTATGGCACACAGCATACCACCAGGCTAAATAAGACAACTTAGAGGAATCCTTCCAATTTTTGATATCTGCTGGAAAGCTACTGCTAGTAACAAATCAATGAGCTTTAACTGGGATTGTCCCTTGTTCCATTCTGGTGATAAACTGCCTAAGAAAATATTTATGAAGGAGAGAGGAACTGTGGTGTGAAAAATACTGTTAATTTGGTTCCCTACCTGTGTCCAAAATTTAAAAACGTGTGTGCAGGTGAAAAACATGTGTTTAAGATCCGCATCATCCTGGAAGCATGTCCAGCAAGTATTGGGATGTGTATTATGTATCTTGTGCAGGTGAATGGGGGTGAAGAACAATAGATTTTAAATAAAAAAAAGTGTTTGTGTTGTACTGGCCGCTCTTGAGGATTTTCTGAGTTTTGTCCAAATTTTGTTCCATAAAGAAATGGGCCAATTCGCTTCTAGATCCGATTCCCATTGGAGTTCCACTTTAGTTTTGTCACAGTTCTCTGGGGATGTCATTAGACGGGTGTAAATAGTGGAAGCTTTGGGGCTTATGAACAAGAGATTATGCCATGGGAAGAGGTGTTGGGGAGGTAAGGCAGGTGAGATGTTGAGTTTAGCGTATACATCTAATATTGTGTTCTGCAGAACCAAACATTTTGATTTAAAGGAGGAAGGCAGATGGTAAAGGGTTTGTAATTTTGTAAACTGAATAGGTATACCTTTATCAAAAAATTGATGAACCCAAATCAGACCTTTGTTCCTCCATGTCTTCCAATATATAGGTTTTCTGTTGATCAGGATTTGTTTATTATGCCAGATTGTGGAGTTAAGAAAAGTGTCTAAGTCGTGTTCGGCTAAACGAGGTGCAATGGATAGTAATTTACATGAGTGTTTAATTATGGGAGTAGAGATTGTTTGTGGTTTACGGGTAAAGGAGAGGTATTCCTGAAAGGAGAAAGGAGTTAGAAAAGAGGTTTCAAGATCTACCCAGAGAGGTTTATCCTCAGATGGGTTGGTGATCCAATTCGATAGTTGTCTTAGCTGAAAGTCTTTGTGATAATTGAAGAAGTGAGGGAAATTAACACCACCTTCAGATTTTGGTCTTGTTAGTTTCTGTAACGCCATTCTTGATTTTTTAGCGTTCCATAAAAAGGAAATTAAAATGGAGTTTATTTTCTGAAAAAATTCGGATGGAATGGATAGTGGTATGTTAGATAGGGTGTATAAAACTATAGGGGTCAACATCATTTTAATTGTATCAAGGCGACCCCACCAAGAGAGATGTAGGGGATGCCATCTTGCAGTTAATGTTTTAAGTTTGACAGAACATTTATCCATATTTAAAGAAATAGTCGTCTTTATAGAGGGAGAAAACCATATGCCAAGATATTTTATGTATTTAGAATTCCAACTAAAATTAGAAGTCTTAAAATCATCCTTGAATGTGTATTTGGTTAGGGGAAGTATCTCGCATTTTCCTCTATTTAGTTTGTATCCAGATACTAAACCATAAGCTTCCACTTCTCCCAAAAAAGCTGTGAGTGAGGATTGTGGCTGGGAAAGAAAAACTAAAATGTCATCAGCGTATGCTGCTAACTTAATATGTTGAGGGTCTGAGATAAAACCTGTGATTAAGTGGTTCTGACGAATTCTTGACAAAAAGGGTTCCAAAGCCAAATTGAAAAGAAAAGGGGACAGGGGACAACCTTGACGGACTCCTCTATTAAGCTTGAAATAGGAGGAAGTGAGACCGTTGGCGGAGATTGCGGCTTTGGGTTCAGAGTAAAGTAGGGCAATTAAAGAAGTCATCTTTGGACCAAAACCGAACCATTTGAGAGCGTGAAAAATGAAAGGCCAGTACACTCTGTCGAAGGCTTTCTCTGCATCTAACGCGATAGCTGCCAAAGAATCTGGATAATGTGATGATTTAGATAAAATGTCAAAGAATAATCGTGTGTTATCTGTGATGTTGCGACCCTTTACAAAACCTGATTGTTCTTTACCAAGCAGCAGGGGAAGATGTTGCTCTAATCTTAGAGCTAAGGCTTTTGAAAAGATTTTATAGTCTACGTTGACTAAGGATATAGGCCTATAGTTCTTACAGAAGCGTGGGTCCTTATCTGCCTTCGGTATGAGACAAATCAAGGCTTCGGAAAAAGAGCCAGTGGATTTAGAGGAGGTGATGAAGGAAGAAATAAGATGGTGTAGGTCCGGGATTAGTAAATGGGCGAAATGTAAATAAAATTCTACTGTGAATCCGTCGGGACCAGGGGCTTTGTCTTTTTTAAGTATTTTTAAGGCGTTCAGGAGTTCTGTTTGCGAAATGTCAACTTCCAAAGGAGTTAAATCTAATTGGGGATTAGTGTGCTTCCGAATTGTGGAGAAGTATTGGGAGAGGTCTGTAGCTGAAGGTGTGACCGTTTGTGTGTAAAGGGATTTGTAGAAGTGTACGAATTCTTGAAGTATTTCAGAGTCTTTAATCTTTGGTGTTTGGTTGTCATCTATTATGGAATCAATATGGAGTTTGTGTTGTTTAATCTTTAGATAATTGGCTAGAAGTTTGCCCGCTTTGTTTTGACCCCTATAGTATTTCGCTGAGGATTTTAGTAGATAGAGGGAGGCCTGTTCAGTAGTGGATTCATTAAAGGCAATTTTTGCATTAATAAGGTCCTTAAGGGATTCTTTCGATTTGGAGGTATGAAAAGAGTGTTCAAGTTGTTTAATTTTAGTAAGGAGTGCGGTTTGTGAGATACGAGAGGCTTTACGTTTATTTGACACAAATCGTATGATGAAATCACGGGCAGTGGCCTTAAAGGCATCCCATATTGTATGAAAGGAGACATCTTTTGTTAGATTAATGGAAAGAAATTCCTGAAAAAAAGATACAAAGGATGAATTAAAACCAGGATCAAGAAGTAAGGAGTTGTTGAAGCGCTATTTTTTTGGTGATGTAGATTGGTTCAAAATGTCTAATTGAATCGAAACAGGTGCATGATCTGAGATGAGAATAGGGCCTATGTCAGCAGAACGTATGGATTGGGAAATGTTTTGTGAAATAAAAATATGATCTATTCGGGATTGTGTTTGATGTGGAGGGGAATAAAAGGAATATTCTCTTGTGGATGGATTGCATAGTCGCCAAGAGTCTAATAGATTCCTTTGTTGAATAGTTTGAGGGAAAGCTTTGTGTGACGCATTCATGTTAAAGGGAGATTTAGAATTTCTGTCCATATACGGGTCCATCACTTGGTTGCAGTCACCTGCAAGAATTGCATTTTCTGATGGGTATTTAAGCAATAACTGAGAAATACGAGACCAAAATAAAGCGTTACCTGTTAAGCAGGGATAGGGAAGTCTTCCCCAGCAAGAGATTAGTGAAAATCCATCTGCCCTCTGTGTCTAATTCCTGAGAGACAAGCTTGACATTTAGTGTTTTATGGCAAAGGGTTACAACCCCATTCCTTTTTCCGTCCCCTGGCGAGAAAAAAACTTCACCAACCCAATTACGTTTGAGTTTAAGTGATTCACTTTCGGTGAGATGAGATTCTTGTAATAACGCAATATTAGCATTTAGTTTGGAGAGGTGGGATAAGACTCTCTGTCGTTTGATGGGGAATTCAAGCCTCTGACATTCCATGTGACAATATTTAAAGACATGTATGAAATAGAAATAATAAAGATAAACGTGAACCGGTAAAATACTGTAAATCGTGAACAATAATGCTTATCAAAAATTCAAAAACGGTAACTATACAAAACATTGGAGAAAACCTTATATTAGGTATGAAAATGTTAATAATTAAAACCAATTGAAAGAAGTGGAAAGGGTATGACAGGAAAAGAAAGAGAGATATAAAGAAATATACATTGAGAAATGATGTATAAGAAAAGGATATAGGATAGAATAGTACACAGGGAGAGGAAGTAAGAAAGAATATAGAGGAGGTGATGAATACAATAAGAAATAATAGAGGTAAATAGGACATACCTACAGGAAGTTCAAAACAATGAAGGGGTGGGGGGGTGAGACCACATGGACCGATGACAACGTCCAGACTCCATGAGGTAAGGCAAGGGAGACATCAGGATGTAGACAACATATAGGACATACTCGTAGGATAAAGTGAGACGGACCCTGTGAAGAAAAGGGGAATGATTAGTAATGATGAACAAATTGCGGTACAGCGCACTTTGAGTCAGAAATATAAAATGAATGGCCTGAAATGTGAAAGTTAATGGAGACAGGCAGAACTAAATAATTCTTAAGAAAGTAGCTCTATTAGCTGCAATAAAGGTGATACAATAAGATAAGAAACTACAGAATTGTAAATAACAAAAGCAATATCATTTAGAACGTGCATTAGAAGTGTCCATCTGATCTGGGCAGTGTACATTGAGGAAACTTTGCAATTTAATTGGATCCTCATAAGTCGTAGTCTTATTGTTGTGTGTGACCTTGAACAAGCAGGGGTGAAGAAGACCAAATCTAGCACCAATAGAGCGTAGTGCCGGTCTCATGGTAAGAAATTCTCTACGCCAATCCGCCGTTGACTTAGCGTAGTCCTGTGAAAAGAAAAGTTGAGTTCCTGAATATGATATCCGTTTCATGAGCTTGGCTGCTTGCAAGACTTTAAGGAGGTATGTGTATTCGAGAAAGTATAGTATACATCCTCTTGGTTTTTTCGTGCTCGAAGTTGATAGATGCAACGGGCCGAGACGGTGAGCTCTTTGAATGTTGAGGATGGTACCTTCAGGTAAGTTGAGGAGTGATGGTAGGAATTTTTGAAAGAAAGAAATAGGGTCAGGAGCTTCTGATCCTTCTGCCAAACCATAAATGCGGAGATTATTTCTCCTATTTCTATTCTCCAAATTTTCAACTTGCTTTTGGAGAGCTGTAACTTGGGTCTGAAGAACCATCGTTGCGGTAGCAGAAGAATGTAGCGTCTCGACACTATGTTCAATTTTAGTGACCCTTTCTTCTAATTTTTCCCATCCATCTGTAAGAATTTGGATTTTAGAGTTCGTTTCCTCTACAAATGGTCTCAACGCGCGTATTTCCTCTAGAAGAAGATCCATGGACACTGAGGAAGACTGTTTCGGCGGTGAAGGAGGGTCCTTTTTCAACCACTTTGTTGTAACTTTATTGCCTGCTGATGAACCATTAGCGACAATTGGAGCTGCCATTTTAGGGGATGAGCTCACTGTTGGCTCCATTTGGGCAGAGTAGGAGCGAAACTTGGTGCGTACCAAAAGTGTGCGCTTTGAAGCTGCCGGTAAAGAAAAAACTTTTTTCAACCTGCCCATAAAAAGAGGTAAGTTCAATGTCAATCTTAATGTTGATAAAGATGTAGCAGGTCACCTCATTCAATAATATGTATGCTGAGAAGTGGCGCCATAATGCTAAAGTAACATATCATGGAGCAATAGTGGAGAGTACAAGCGTTCAGGGAAGCTCAAAGCACATTGAAATATCAGGTAAAAGCCGTTTGAATAGGCTAAATGGGAATGCCAAAGTCCTGAGAGAAGTAAAGAGCATTGAGCTATTGAAGAAACACATGAGGTGAGGCGCGGTGATATTTTATTATTTCCATGACTGAGGTAACGCGCAACACAAAAAGTGCTTGAAGAATAAAAAGAATTTAAAATACAGTAATCATTTTCTTACATTTCCTTGTGGCGTGTAGCTTTAAATGTTATGCAGTTCTCGAGCGCGGTGCGCGAAGGCGATTCACTTCATGTTGCGCGTTGCGTGAAGCGGTAAAATGGCGGCCGTCAAAACGGCCAAGTTGAAAATACTGAATAAAAGGCTTAAAAACGCCTACAAATAGTTTAGTCCCGTTTGACTTGATGGAGGACAGGTTACGACGGCTGTTCGTCCTGCAGGAGGCAATTCACACCAGGAATTGCATACAGAAATCCGTCCGTCTCCCTGCCGTCCTCAGCCGAGTCACGGAGGCGCTGCCATCTCCCTCGGGCATTAACCACGCCCCTTCCCTGCAAGAAGTTTTTAACATGCTAAATTAGTGCTCCTATGTATATCAGGCCTGAGTGTTAAGTTAAGAAGCATGATGCAATATAATCTGCACATAGAGGGGGGATTATGCAAGAGCGTAACCTCAGGTTTAAGGTTAGGACATACATACAAGTATGAACAGGATTATCGCAGTGAGAAAACCATTTTCTGTTGCTCTGGGTGGTAACAGTGCTTTCAATCTATATTTACTATCTGAGTCCACTACTCCTTGTGGTGCTAGTGCTTGTTAAAATAGGGACTGTAATAGATATGACTAATTTTGAACAATTTGCTGTGACTAAGGGATATGAGCTCTGTAAGCAGGGTAAAATGAGATTATAAGGTAAATCATGGCTTAATTAGATTGTGCTATTTATCAAATTGTTTGAGAGCCCTGAGGAAGCGACAGGACTCCATGAAACAAATGTTGGCTCCATCTTGGCTTTCCTTATTGGCCACATAACATTGTTCTTACAATTGGGCCTTTATTTAGGTTGCCCCTCTTTACATTAAGATTGGATTAATGATTTTATCTTCTTACCTATAAATATGGATAAAGGACATTTGGTGCTTAAACCGTTTAAACTTCTGAAACAAAAAAGGACTGTCAGATTGAACGATTGCTGAAGGAACAATTTTTTATGCGTAAGGATCTTTTTAATGTGTTGTGAAAGGAGGAATAAAATATTTTTGTAAATATATTTCCAAATAACATTTTGATACTGTGCAATAACGATTACATGTTAGAGTTGCTCTTTGTAAATAGTACATTATGAAATGTAAACCAGAATGGATTACTTAACTAATAGTGTGGTTTGAAAACCTACCGAATTGTCCTTGTGATAATCCTTCACAGCAAAGTACAGTACATTTTGTACCACATTTATGAAAATTGTGGCCCAGGGCAGCGCAGGAAGACACCTTGCTGCACTGCCCTGCGTCACAGAGAAAGGGCAGGGATGCACTGTATTTATATAATACTGCACATTCCTGTCCTTTCCCCCTGCGCTGGTGTTGTTTTGGCAGCCTAGCACGAGCAGGCACCCTTGCACCATGTTGCAAGGGTGCCTGTGTTGCAGGCAGGATTGTTTTTGTGCAGGAAGGGGCAACTTCCTGCACAAAAATAATCCTGAGAGGTTTTTTCCTCTTTCTATGTGTTCTTCGGAATGCAGCACACATAGAAAGAGGAAAAAATGAGGAGACATATAAATAATTCTCATCATTACACCTCACCTGCGGAGGCATAAGATGTTGTCACATTCCCAGGCTTACAAGTCTTTGTATATCTGAGAATGCATCAAAATCCACAGGAGTTGCGTGGGAACATCCACTGCAAAACCCATGTTACGCCTCCCTTGTGCAGAGTTAAGGCAAAGCAGTGATTTGCACTGTGTTGCTTAACTTCAGATTTATGAAGCCAATCAAAGCCACGCACAGTGGCTTTATGGGGCTTCATAAATCTGACTTAGAGGCTTCCGTCATGCATGTACCACTTGGCGTGGTGCAAACGTGATGCAAGCCTCTCATAGATAAGCCCCTTTATGCTGTTCTACTCTTTATATGAGGCAGATTTATGTCCTCTTAATTTTTAATCGTACAAGAAAGGCATGTCATATCTACAGCAATTTGGCTCAGCACAAGTCTGTTGTGTTTTTATCACTTTTATTAGAAGCACGTTAATTACGAGGAAAAAGATATTCTTAAATAGACCATTTTTTTGTGTGTTTGTCACAACACTTTTTTTTTTATATAGTACTGCCTGCTGATTTTTAGGGCTGCTATTTTTGTTTTTGATTGTTTTAATTACTCATGAATTATGGACTGTTCAAGTCTTTGTTTGGAAAAATACAATTTTAATGATTAGTTATAATTGCTGAATGCAATGAGTGTTTGAAATATTGAGTGATGTACGTTTATGGCATTATTGCAAAATAAGGTTTGATGACTGACTGACTGATTACTTGAATTAAAGGGTTTGAGTAGTAGTGCAGGGCCATAGGACCAAAATAACTGTTTGTTTTCTGCAAAAATCATAACATGGTGCCTGGCAGCGATGTGGAGCATTAAGTAGTCCTGGGTGGAACACATAACACTTTACCAATAATTATGAAACATGGATAAAGCATTAGACCAAAAAAAGAAACAGACCGCAATGATCTAGGGCAGGCATCTCCAACAAGTAGCTCATGAGCTACTGGTAACTCTCCAGCTGCCTCTAAGTAGCTCTCCTGTGCGTAGCCCAGTCTACTAAGTTAGAAGCTTTGTCTAGGTGGAGTTAATAATTGTGCCCAAAATTGAAAAGCGTGTACTCAAGACAAATATTTCTGTATTTTCACAACACATAATCTGATGTTTGGATAAAAGTTGTTGGATTTCCTAAATATATTTAATATATTTAAAGCTGATATCTGAGTGATAAACCCAGAGGCGTTGGGGAGACTTATTACTAATATTATTACTTTGGTGGCAGGGGCATTGCAGCTATGCTGTCATTTTTTAACCATGCAGATTCATTGCAAATCATTGAAGCCTTTTTTCAAATTAATGCTGGTAACCCTGCTTGATGCACTAAAGTGATCACTGCTGGTAATATTGCCTCTGGTGGCCACTAATGTAATCTTGTTTGACATAATCACTATTACCACACTAATATTATTAGTAGGTTTGTATAATTCTCATTGAACATAAGTAGCTCTTATTACGGTAAAGGTTGGATACCCCTGATCTAGGGCGTAGAATCGCGCCATGATACGGCCCTGGTTCTTCCTATCTATATAATTTTCAAAAATTGATGAATAACCACAGTCATAACAGTGACTTTTCTTTAACACTACAGTTATCAGTTCACCACATCATGTTTAGGAAGGTCTCAACACCTCATGCAGCTCATCAAACAATGCCACATAGGCCTAACTACAACCATCATGATATGAACCATGCACTTAAAAAATGAGACCTAGCAACCTGATGTAAATCAAAGGACTTCAGAAGCTTTTGAGGGGTGTGAAGAGCTATCTAAACTTTACAATACAATAAAAATATATTGTGTTATGCAACAAGAGGTGCTATCCCACCACTGAAACATCAAGCAAGCTAACATAGGGTCTGGTTTAGAATTTGGTTGAGAGTGTATTCCATCACAATGGCAGCACGGTACCCTCTAGGCCAGATTCACGGTCCGCCCACTCTATTTAGAAATGGCCAGACCAACAGTATGTTGATGATACAGACATGGCTGTCGGAGGCTAACCATACAACTGTCTGCCTGTTGGATGGGTTTCCTTTGCTATCTGCCACTGCCACGTACAACCTGGTGGTGGGGGACAGTAAACATAAAAACATGACCATCACACCATGGTAATAGCTTTCCTTGGTATCAAGGTTATTAGTTTACTTTTATTTTAAAACAAAAACATTTTGGGAGTTTCTTTTAGAAAAAAAAACTATGTAAAAGTTTGATGAACAAATGTACTGCTTGACAGAATCGTTCATCAATCTTTTTCAGCAGTGACAGGACCACTATAACAGTGGTTCCAGACAATGTTAAGAGATATTCACTGGGCTGGTGGATATCTCTACATTTGAGAGATGAGATACCTTCAGGTCGATGGAGTGATTTAATTCATTGCCCTAATGGACATTACTTCTTCCTCCAAAGTCAAAATCAGCACCTTAGATTGTTAACTATTTGTGTTCCACTTGGAATGGTATCCCCTGTAGAGGAGTGTACTACATGGGGAACAATCTTTGCTAGTAATTACACCGATACATATGGTGCACCCTCATTGCTGGTGGGGAAACATCCTTTACAGCAAAAGTTTTAACACGTAGTGCCTTTACCACACAGTATTTACAATGCATGCATTTACTACACATGCAATTTTTGGTGCTTTTACCACGCATACTTTTCACACGCATGGTAAGTATAGTTAAGGTAAGTATATGCGTGTGTGTATGTGCATTTAGGTGTGGTTAGGGATATAGGGTGGTAAGTGTTTATTGTGGTTTAGGGGTGGTTTGGGACATAGGGTGGTAAGGGTATTTTTTAGGGCTTCAGGGGTGGGAAGGGGCATAGGGTGGTAAGGCTATTTCTTTAGGGTTTAGTGTTGGGTAGGGGTAGGGTTATAGGATTGTAAGGGTAGTCTTTAGGGTTTTGGGTGGATAAGGGCATAGGTTGTAAGATAATTTTTAGGGTTTAGGGGTTGGTAGAGGCATAGAGTGGTAAAGGTAATTTATAAAGAGGGGTTTTGAGGGTAACTGAATTATATATATATTTTTGCAACACACTTCGAACAGAAGACACGGAGGCCCGCACTCCAAAGAAAGTACCTCAGTCCGGCAATCTTTCAAATGCTAATCAAATTTTATTTGTACATAGCAACCATGGAATCAAACCCAACATGTTTCAGTGTCCAATACACCTTGGTCACTGGTCCATTATTGAGTTTTTCCCCACCCCAGATATATCAAAGTGCAAACATGGAAAACACCCTGGGTTGCAAAAGCCCTCATTATTCGAGATTTTAAATTGTTAGCAAAACACCAAGGATGGTACCAAGATAATCTAAGCAAAGAAGAGAGGTTGGCCATCAGGAATTTATGGGAGGACCACAGCATTGTCATCCGGCAATTGGAGAAGGGTGGCAATGTTCTGGTCCTCTCAACCACTTCTCACCTAGAAGAGGGTTTAAAACAACTCAGTGATAGGGAGTGCTACAGGTTGGTTTCCAAGAATGATATTATTGTCTCCAATTCCAAGTTCTTCGAATTACTCACTGACTGGAGAGATCGTGGCCTTATTGAGTATGAGGAATTTAAATTCCTACTCAACAAATTTCCAAAGAAACCAAGCTGTTCCTCCTCCCCAAAATCCACAAAAACTCTGTCAATCCCCCAGGGAGACCCATTGTGTCTTCAAGGGATTCCCTTCTTGAAAATACATTTTGGTAAATCGATTTCTATCTCTGTCCCTTTGTTAGTTCCTGTTGGACTTGGCCCTTTTTGCAGGGTCATCCCTAAACTTTTTGCCTTCCTCCTATATTTTTTCTGACCTGTTGTTGGATGTTTTATGACTCTGGGCACTTTACCACTGCTGATCAGTGCTAAAGTGCATAAGCTCTCCCTATGATAAATTGTGTTATGTATTAGTGACTCCATGATTGGATGATTGGTTTACTTGTCAGTCCCTAGTACAGTGCACTGAGTGTGCCCAGGGCTTGTAAATCCAATGCTGCTGGTGGGCTTGCAGCACTGGTTGTGCCACCCACAGAAGCTGTAAAAGTGTGTCTCAGGCCTGCCATTGCAGAGCCTGTGTGCAGCCTAGGGCTGCCATGTCGACTTGGTGAGTACGCCCACTTACCAGTCCCTAAACCTTCCCTTTACTGCATGTTGGTCACCCCTAAAGTAGGCCCTAGGGCAGGGTGCATTGTAAGTACAAGGTGGGACATGCCCTGGTGTGTGTGGCATGTCCTAATAGTGAATTACAGCCATTTTCGTTTTTCACTATTGCAAGGCTACCTGCTCCCCATAGGCCAGAATGGGCAGACTGACTATTACACCTTATAGTCAGAACTGACCCAGGGAACATGGTAGAAAAACGAATTTAGTATGCCTGAACTCAGAATGATAAAATACATCTTTTAGTGAAGTTGGTTTTAACATTCTGTGTTGGAAAATACCACTTTTAGAAAGTGGGTATTTTCTTGCCTAAACTTCCAAGCCTGCCTCTGCTAGGTTGTGTATTCCTTGTCTGGAGATTGAGTGACAGGGGCTGGGGGTGGCTACAGGAGACAGGGTGAGTCAGCACAGGGCTGAATAGAAAGATCTGCATCCAGAGTGGAGGGAGGAGTTGCACCTGGGTCTGAATAGGGCTGTGCCTGCCTTCCACAATGCTGGCTCCACCTCCTGCCGGGCGGCTGAGCACTCTGCCCCACATTCTGAAAGGAAAGAAGGAGTCAGAAAAACAAAGTGCTCCAGGACTGACCAGAACTGGTTTTGGGCTAGGCAGAGGCCTCTCTGCCTCCAGAGAACAAAGAGAAAAGGTGTATAAAAGGGGACCCAGACCCCTAGGAAATTAGATCACTTTGGGGAAACAAGAAGAAACCTTTGTTGAGGAGTGGAACCAAGAAGAAACTGAGGAGAGACTATCCCTAAGCCTGAAGTGCTGCTTGGGTGATTGGCCTGCAGTGGTTTGCCTGACTGCCAAAGAAAGGAGAAAGGAACTTTTGCTTTGCTGTGACTTTCATCAACTTGTGAAGGATCTCCAAGGGCTTGATTTTAGAGCTTGCCTCCTGCTGAAGTCTCAGGGACAACAGACTTCACCCACCAGCTCCCCCTGTGTTCCCTTGCTGGGAAATTGGACCTTCTGACACACTTGCGTGTCTCTGGGAGCTGGAAGCGCGACTCAACACGAAGAAGCGTGTCGCCGCAGCCGCTGAGTATCGCATCGCCGGAGAAGAGTGTCGACGTCGCAGCAGACGCCGGCGCACCCCCGAAGAAGCGCGCTGCATCCTTCGAAGCGCCTCGCAGCACTGGAGAAGAGTGTCGCCGTCGCATCAGACGCCGTCGCATCCCCGGGGCAGAGCATCGACCTCGCATCAGACGCCGACGCATCGCAACACGAGGCGCGCCCCGCATCCCAGGAGAAGATCATCGACTTCGCATCAGACGCCGTCGCATCGCCAGGGAATCGTGTCGCAGGGCCTGTCGCGGCTCCAAAGACTCATCGCAATCGCCGCACGGCCGTCGGGCGTGCACGCATCACCTCTTCGTTGTCGCAACCTCAAGAAGACGCCACTTTGTTTCTTTTGCACCAGATCTTCAACGCATCACTGTCCTTGCGTGTAAGGGACTATTGCATCACCTTCCCTGCAACACTTTCCGTTGCCCTGTGTTACACATCTTAAGGTACATTGAACTCAAAGTGTCGCATTTTCATTTTAAGAGACTCAAGCTAATTCTACCATCCTTAAAGTACAGTATTGTGGATTATTTATGTCATTTATGGTCTTGTGGTAACTCTATATAAAAGATACTTATTTTTATAATACAACCTGTGTGGTGTCCATTTGTAGTGTTGTCACTGGATTACTGTATGTGTTCACAAATGCTTTACACACTGCCTCTGAACTAAGCCTGTCTGCTCGTGCCAAGCTACCAAGAGGGTGAGCAGGGGTTATTTCAGGAGTGTTCCCCCTTACCCTGACTAGAAGCAAGGGTCCCTATTTGGACAAAGGTACCTACCTCTGCCAACTAGAGACCCCCAGTTCTAACATTGGTGGTCAGCGGTGAGGATTCTGGACTTGCATTTGTGACTCATGTACAGTGATTGGTGAACACTACTAGTGAGTGCAGACCAAACGCAACCACATACTGTTTTTCTGTTTTATGGTGTCCTCCTGGAGGTATTTTTGATACTATGACTCTGGTTAGTTGTTGCAAAATGGAACTCGACTTCTGGCACATGTTTGTCTACACAATGAAGGAACTACGTGTGTTTTGCAAGGAAAGGGGGCTACCTGTGAAGAGAAGGTCCAGGGAGGATCTAGAGTCATCCCTATTTCAGTATGAGTTACCCAGCTGGAAGGCAACACTACCAGTTGAGTCTGAGAAGGAGGAATTCCCTAAAAGTGAGGGAGAAACAGGAAAAGATAGCTGGCTTCTGGCTCATGAGCAGAGGCTGAGAGAGATTGACGAAGAGCTGAGAGAGCTTGAGGAGGCTCAGAGGGCCTTAGCCCAAGAAGAAGAAATTTGGGCAGCTCAGGACATGAGCTTTGCTGAGTTGGAGGGGGAGTCCAGCTCAGATGGTGGCAGCAAAATTATGTTATCTAGTGCTGAGGGAGTAGTACACACACCCAGAGATGTGGCGCCTGACTTGGAGGGGTTAACATACACCAGGAGGTTCAAGGACATGAGGTAGCTCCAGTAGTGCGCAGTGTCCCTGAGAGGAATAGGGAAACTGACGCAGGGATTCATGGTCCTAGTAGCAGGAGGGACACTCTACTGACTCTAGATGGGAGGTGCAGGGAGAGTGGTTCCCCCACAGTTGAAGTCCTGGTATGTGAGTGTGAAGACCGCCCAGAAGAGTGTGGGTTGAGTGACAGAGACAGTCAGATACTGTCTTGCCAATCTCAGAAGAGTGGTGTGGGGTACATGTGCGAGGCACTGGATGGTGAGGTGAAGGATAGTTTGGTTAACCCCTGTGGGGGACTGTGTGATCCAATTTTGGGAGAACATATTGTAAGTCCCTGTTTTCCAGAGCTATGCCAACACCTGTTGGAGTGTGGGTTCTCTGACCTCAGGGAGCTCACATTGGAGGCAGACCTTTTGGTGGATTCCAGAGGGTCTGAAGAGGCATTGGGGAGTGACCCTAAGAGGAGGGGCTCAGGTGTCTTCCAACCCAGAGTGGTGGGAGAGGTTCAGTGTAGCCCAGCTAGGTCCCGTGGTAATGGGAGGGGTTTAGGGACTCACGTCCTGTCTCAGTGGAGAAGGAGTGAGTGTGGGGCTGCGTGTCCCAAGGTGCCTGAAACCCAGTCTCAGAGCCTGGATGGTTCTTTAAGGGAACACCAGGTAGGGAGCCTAGGCTGCCCTGATGGGCCGCCTGTTGAGGAGGATCTCCTAGTGTCTAGAGAACCTGGAGCATCTGTAAATGGAGCTCCAGTGCTTCTGGTATCTGGCAGCGCCGCTCCACTTGGGAGGGTGCAGAAGTCCAGAGTGAGGGGTGAGAGGGGGAGAGAGTCCCCAGTGGAAGAACCAGTGGGTCAGGGACCAGCCAGAAGGGCTGAGTCACCAGTGAATGACCATGGTGACACCACTTCTGTCCTGGGGGATCTTCACGTGCTGTCAGATGGACAGGGGTCGGGAGATCTGCGCCAGGCAGACTGTCACACGACACATGAGTTATGTGTTACCCTCTGGGGGGGCATGCGTGCTCCCCAGAAAGTCCTGGTGCGCCAGGCAGATTCTTACATAACTCTAGAGGAGTGTGTTTCCCTTGGGGGGGGTTGGTGTACCCTCCCGGAAGTCCTGGGTTGCCAGGCACAGGTCCAGCCTAAGGGTACAGACCCTGGGTTGGAGGGCCAGGTTCAGGGTGTCCCCCCTGACCTGGAGGAAGGGGCAGCTGCTAACAGTGCCCCTACCGGTTTGTCTTCGGGGGGCACCGCTCCAGGTGGGAGGGTGCAGGACCCCAGTAAGGGGGGCGGGAGAGGACAGCCTCACCCCTGGCCTCTGCCCAGTCTAAGGGTACAGACCCTATGCTGAGATCCCAGTTGCAGGATAGAACCCCTGAACTGGTGGGCGAATTGTGCGGGACACCTGCCACAGGTGCCCTGACAATTCTGGAAGGGGGTACCGCTCCTGATGGGAGGGGGCAGTACTCTGGAAGGGGGTGCAGAGGGAGGGAGTCCTCGCCTCTGACCCCGGTTCAACTGGAGGGTTTAGACCCTAGATTGGAGGACCAGGTTCAGGGTGTCCCCCCTGATCTGGACGCCCAGTTGCAAGATGGAACCCCTGAACTGGGGGGCGAATTGTACAGGACACCTGCCACAGGTGCCCTGGCAATTCTGGAAGGGGGTACTGCTCCAGGTGGGAGGGTACAGAACCCCAAGGAGGAGGACCGGGTGTGGGAAAGCCCACCCCAGCCTCCAGTCCAGCCGCCGGGTATAGGCCCGGGGCTGGCGGGTCAGCGCCAGGATGTCATACCTGACCTGACAGGAGGGAGAGTGGACAAAGGGTGCCAAGCACCTGGGGCTACTGCCCCCCGCTCTCTGACGCCACAGAGGTTTGAGGGCCCTGAGAGGCATAAGGCCTGGGTCTCATCCCTGACCACTGTCAGTGGCCACTGTGGCTTGCTGTCTGTCTGTTGGGACACACCTGTGAGCAAGTTAAGGTTAGGTGCTGCACAGGTGGTGTCCACAGGTGAGGAGAAGGGTTCCCCATGGATTAGCTTGGTGGGCCCTGAGAGTATGGACAGAGGGATCCAAATAGGTTCAGATTGGCGTAGAACTGGAGTATGCCCCTGCTGTTGTGGGCCAGGGTCCAGGTTCTATCGCTCAAAGCAGGGAAGCCCATCAGGGTAGTGATTGGTCTCCCCTGCGTTTTTGGCTGGAAGGGGGTTGTGTTGGACTTGGCCCTTTTTGCAGGGTCATCCCTAAACTTTTTGCCTTCCTCCTATATTTTTTCTGACCTGTTGTTGGCTGTTTTATGACTCTGGGCACTTTACCACTGCTGATCAGTGCTAAAGTGCATAAGCTCTCCCTATGATAAATTGTGTTATGTATTAGTGACTCCATGATTGGATGATTGGTTTACTTGTCAGTCCCTAGTACAGTGCACTGAGTGTGCCCAGGGCTTGTAAATCCAATGCTGCTGGTGGGCTTGCAGCACTGGTTGTGCCACCCACAGAAGCTGTAAAAGTGTGTCTCAGGCCTGCCATTGCAGAGCCTGTGTGCAGCCTAGGGCTGCCATGTCGACTTGGTGAGTACACCCACTTACCAGTCCCTAAACCTTCCCTTTACTGCATGTTGGTCACCCCTAAAGTAGGCCCTAGGGCAGGGTGCATTGTAAGTACAAGGTGGGACATGCCCTAGTGTGTGTGGCATGTCCTAATAGTGAATTACAGCCATTTTCGTTTTTCACTATTGCAAGGCTACCTGCTCCCCATAGGCCAGAATGGGCAGACTGACTATTACACCTTATAGTCAGAACTGACCCAGGGAACATGGTAGAAAAACGAATTTAGTATGCCTGAACTCAGAATGATAAAATACATCTTTTAGATAAGTTGGTTTTAACATTCTGTGTTGGAAAATACCACTTTTAGAAAGTGGGTATTTTCTTGCCTAAACTTCCAAGCCTGCCTCTGCTAGGTTGTGTATTCCTTGTCTGGAGATTGAGTGACAGGGGCTGGGGGTGGCTACAGGAGACAGGGTGAGTCAGCACAGGGCTGAATAGAAAGATCTGCATCCAGAGTGGAGGGAGGAGTTGCACCTGGGTCTGAATAGGGCTGTGCCTGCCTTCCACAATGCTGGCTCCACCTCCTGCCGGGCGGCTGAGCACTCTGCCCCACATTCTGAAAGGAAAGAAGGAGTCAGAAAAACAAAGTGCTCCAGGACTGACCAGAACTGGTTTTGGGGTAGGCAGAGGCCTCTCTGCCTCCAGAGAACAAAGAGAAAAGGTGTATAAAAAGGGGACCCAGACCCCTAGGAAATTAGATCACTTTGGGGAAACAAGAAACCTTTGCTGAGGAGCGGAACCAAGAAGAAACTGAGGAGAGACTATCCCTAAGCCTGAAGTGCTGCTTGGGGGATTGGCCTGCAGTGGTTTGCCTGACTGCCAAAGAAAGGAGAAAGGAACTTTTGCTTTGCTGTGACTTTCATCAACTTGTGAAGGATCTCCAAGGGCTTGATTTTAGAGCTTGCCTCCTGCTGAAGTCTCAGGGACAACAGACTTCACCCACCAGCTCCCCCTGTGTTCCCTTGCTGGGAAATTGGACCTTCTGATACACTTGCGTGTCTCTGGGAGCTGGAAGCGCGACTCAACACGAAGAAGCGTGTTGCCGCAGCCGCTGAGTATCGCATCGCCGGAGAAGAGTGTCGACGTCGCAGCAGACGCCGGCGCACCCCCGAAGAAGCGCGCCGCATCCTTCGAAGCGCCTCGCAGCCGCCGGAGAAGAGTGTCGCCGTCGCATCAGACGCCGTCGCATCCCCGGGGCAGAGCATCGACCTCGCATCAGACGCCGACGCATCGCAACACGATGCGCGCCCCGCATCCCAGGAGAAGATCATCGACTTCGCATCAGACGCCGTCGCATCGCCAGGGAAGCGTGTCGCAGGGCCTGTCGCGGCTCCAAAGACTCATCGCAATCGCCGCACGGCCGTCGGGCGTGCACGCATCACCTCTTCGTAGTCGCAACCTCAAGAAGACGCCACTTTGTTTCTTTTGCACCAGATCTTCAACGCATCACTGTCTTTGCGTGTAAGGGACTATTGCATCACCTTCCCTGCAACACTTTCCGTTGCCCTGCGTTACGCATCTTAAGGTACATTGAACTCAAAGTGTCGCATTTTCATTTTAAGAGACTCAAGCTAATTCTACCATCCTTAAAGTACAGTATTGTGGATTATTTATGTCATTTATGGTCTTGTGGTAAATCTATATAAAAGATACTTATTTTTATAATACAACCTGTGTGGTGTCCATTTGGAGTGTTGTCACTGGATTACTGTATGTGTTCACAAATGCTTTACACACTGCCTCTGAACTAAGCCTGTCTGCTCGTGCCAAGCTACCAAGAGGGTGAGCAGGGGTTATTTCAGGAGTGTACCCCCTTACCCTGACTAGAAGCAAGGGTCCCTATTTGGACAAAGGTACCTACCTCTGCCAACTAGAGACCCCCAGTTCTAACAGTTCCCTACAGTCCTCTATACAGGATAGCAAGGACTTTCTTAGGCGAATCTATGACATTCCATTGGAAGATGACTATCTTGTCATTACCCTGGACGTGTGCAGTTTGTACACAAGTATAAAACATCATAATGCCATTATGGCTTGCAGGCATTTTCTTAGGGCTAGTTCCCTTTCTCTTCTGTATCATACAAAAATGACCATTACAATGATTCAGTTCATTTTGGAGAACAATTACTTTTGGTTTAGTGACAATTTATGCCATCAGATTCAGGGAACGGTGATGGGCACCTGTTTTGCTCCCAGCTACACTAACCTTTCTGATGGGGTGGTGGAAGCAACAGGTGTCCGGAGCCATTGATGATTTAGGTGATCATGTCATCCTGTGGGTCAGATACATTGACAACCTGTTCCTAATATGGAAGGGGAGCAAGGAACAGGTGGTTGACTTCATTACCAAATTGAATGACAATGATCTGAATCTCTGGTTTGAGGGAACCATGAGTGATTCCAGCATTGACTTCCTGGATGTCAGAGTGACAGTTGAAGGGAACAACTTGACATTTAAATGCTTCAATAAGAGCACTGCAGGTAACACTTTCCTGCATGCACAGAGCAGCCATCTTGCAAAACTCATTAACAGTATCCCCTACGGGCAATTTTTGCTGGCTCGTAGAAATTGCAGCACTGATGTTTCCTAATTTGTAATGTAAAAGCATGATGGCCCGCTTCAGAGAAAGAGGTTATAGTGAAAAAATACTCACAACTGTCCTCATCGAAGCCATCAATGCAAATAGGGAAACCTTGCTAGCTGAAACATTGGCTTAATCAAATCCCTCAAGGTCGGTTCGTTGCTCAATAAGTCCACCCTTTGATAGCCTTAATTCTGCTTGCTTTCATAGCACAGAATTATAAGGTGATCAAGTGAGGGAAGGAAAGGAAGGGAACAGCTGAGAAGGAGACCTGTAAAAAAACACACACTTCATATAGTGACGCTATTGACATGAAATGAAATCTTATTCCCTAGTATATGATTTACCTGTAAAAGAAAATAATTTGGTTTTCCTGTCAAAACATAATTGTATACCATGTGTCTTCACAATTCTTTGTTCTGTCTTTGTTATAATGCTGCAACAGTAAGAAAGTAATTATACATCTAATATGCTTCTAGTCAACCAATGTATCTCAACTAATGTAAAGAATACGTACTAAATTACTTTGGCTCACAGGGAGTGAACCACAAAGAAGGACTGAAACAAAGACCCCTGTTAGAAATAGCAAAATATACAAATCATAATTAGAATCGTAGAATATAACTCTATATCCTTTTCTTTCACAAGGTAATGTTGTAGAGAGAAGAAAATAAATGATTATTTGTGCTCCATAATCATTGCTTCCAGTATCTTTTATCAAACTCTCTCCTTCCTAAAGCAAACTTCTGCCAAAAAACACAGATGAAAATATATGTTTCACTAATTCCACCTCTTGTGACAATCCAGAATTACTACCAAGCAATCCTGTACACAACTAAATCAGTTCTCTCATAAATTAAGACTGCCTCTCATGATTGCTTTTCCTTGTATGATACAACAAGAACGAAATGGGACATGTATGCGTATCCTCCTAAGCACGCTGGGCTATACCACACATCTGGAATGACAATGCTCCATATTAACAGAAACGGCATCCAGGTGTCATAAATATAAACAGGAAAAGATTACTGAAAACTCCAATGATGAATTCCCCCTTCAGTAAACGCTAGACTACTGCTGGAACATAATTGAAGGATGCTACAATATGACAGCAAGCACCCTTACCCCACCAGAATGTGAAACTGTCTCCAAACAAAGCAGGAGGATTGACTCTGGGATAATCAAATGAATAATCTGCCCTGTGATGGTAGCAGAAGCAGTTCTTATAGTTTCCGGTTCACTTCACCGGCATTCAATGACGTCCTTGATGTTTCCCAACTGGGCACTTAGTGCTCATGGGAAATATAGTTCCCACAGAATCCGACCCTCAGTGAATGCTGAGAACAACACGGCCACTCCCAAAACCGCCAGGTAAATATTATAGTCCCACAACCCCATTATGGTATGAAACAGAGATAACACGTAGGAGATGGGCACAGCAGGAAATAAATGGTGTGTCTGCGGACCTGACCTCCTGTCTTGTGCTACACTGGCTACCAAAATCCTCTGCTGCCCGGGGGGGATGTGTAACACTAGCTGCCAGAACAACACCTACTAGCCAAGAAGAGAATCAGGCCAGGCTCATTACGGCCTTTATTCAACAATCTAGCAAAGTTAGGAAGATCCTCAACAAACATTGGAATGTTCTTTCCACCGAAACTACCCTTGTTGACTTCACTCAGGGCAAACAGAACATCACTTTAGAAGAGGGACCTCACTCAAAGACAAATTATGTACAAATTAGGTTTTGGCGAAAGGCAGTGGTCTGACATGCATCCTAGGGGCTTTTACACTTGTACTAAGTGTAAAGTGTGCAAATGGAGCCAAAGCATGCAGTCTTTTGCCTCCCCATTAACCGGCACTGTGAAACTCATCAGCAAATTTCTTAACTGTTTATTGGATTTTTGTGTATATGTCTTGGTCTGCCCATTTGACAAGTGGTACATAGGCAGTACTATTCATCCGGTAAAAAGAATGGTGTTGGAACATATGCGGGCTATAAAGAACCCGGATACGCAGTATCCCATGGCCAGGCCCTTTGCCTTGTGCCATAGAAGCAATCAGGAGGGTCTTTGCTTCTTTCCCAATGACAAGGTACCAGCATCACTCAGAGATGGGGATCGTACCCGCATGCCAAGACGGTTGGAGCCGAGGTATTTACAAGAACTTGATACCAATATTCTGACAGGTCTGAATATGGACGAAGATCTATGTGCACATTTGGGGGACTAATTAAGTTCTAGTATTATACAGTTTTTCATATCACCCTGCTACAAAAATAGTCTTCTCTGTTGTGTTGCATAACATGAGATTTTTCTCAGTTTTTTAACAATGTTTTTTAAGCTTTCTCTTTTTGTTTTTTTCTTTGCTGTTTCATAATGTCTCTAATTCTCTCTGTTTTGAATGTTTCATAGGTTTAGGATTGCCACGTGCAGATTGTTGGTTGCATCTCTTTACCTTGTGCTGCCACAAAGTCGCCCTTTCTTCTCCTGGAATTCCGATGGGGACAGATGAGATAAGATGGTATTATTTTGTATTCTCTAATTTTCTGCTTTTCTACCTTACGTTTCTTCTCTGGTTAAGATTTTCTACTATAAGTTCTAGGAAGCATGTTATTATGAAGAGGTTTTATTATGCCTGTTCTTATGGTGGTCCTTTATGCATTGGCCCACTTGGGCATCATGAGTGATTTTAGGTCGAGCTAGACAGCGCAAGCTGTCTCTTCGAGACCTGCTATAAACAGTCTGTGGGATTGAAGTTTTTTTTTTTTACCTCCTTTCTTGCTATTTGCTGGCCGCATTGTCATTTGTTCATTCTTGTTTTTTACTAGCTTAAGTCATGCATTTGTCTTGCCTCTTTTACTAATGTACCTCCCCGAGAGCACTGGTCCAATTACAGTCTTCTTCCTCAGCGTAGTGGTATAGCATTGAATTGCCAAACTTGTTTTATTTTTTAGTTTGGTTATTTATGCTACAGCAACGTATTCATACGATCTAGTTTTAATTTAATTTACATGATTAATGCCGCGCATCAGCAGTGCAGGCTGCCCACACCACTTGTGGGACGCTGCCCTTGAGCAATGGCGGACGCTTCTTCTGAGACTGATGCGAGTGCTTTGAATAATTGTTTTCTGTAGTTCCCTCCTTTGCTGGAGGCTGCCCGAGAGTCCGCCGGTGCTGTTTGCAGCATTGATTCATTATCAGGGATTTTATTGCTGTTTCTAAGCCACTTGCACCCTCCTTCGCCCCATCATTCCTCCCTTAAGCTCCTCTGTTCGGGGGCATACTGTGAGCCGTATGACAGGCTTGCAGCCGGCTCTTCCTCTCGGTAGTTAAATTCACTTTCACGTCCTCTTTGTACTACTGCACGTTCTATACACAGTTGTTTTGGATCTGCCAAGTTTCCTTACTGTGACTGCTAACGATCTTTTCCTGCTTAGTCTATTCACCGAATACGATCTTGACTAATGTCGTGCTGAGTGACAGCTGTGAGAAGTTGGCCTGGCATATGCTGTCCACTAATTATAGTGGGCACCTTGCACCAGTCCAAACAACCCCTTATTGGAGATAGGTTAAAGACAACCTTATTGAAAGCTATCCTAGTGGTAGCTATGGAGAGCAGCCTTCAGGCTAAGTCTTGAAGGAATGTAAAGCAGCTTGTTTTACCAGTCTATAATCTCTTGAGTGACCAAATGAAAGAGAACCACACCAGGTATATATTCAAAATATATGTATTTATTGCTAAACACACCCCTCTAGTCTCTTTATGAGGCTAGAGTTCGAAGTACATAAGTTAGAAGTTATTTAAACACAGTAATAGCACAAATACACGTTTGGGCCCTAGGGGCGTACCAAACCATATACCAATAAAGTGGTATAAGAACCACGACTGAACTAGACACTAGGCCTAGAGCCTCTAGAAGTGCTTGGACCACAAGGAACCACCCAAGGTAGTGACACAGGGGACCCACGGGAGACGCGTGCAGTGTAAATACACAACCGCGATACGCCGTTGACTTCTATGGAGAAAGTCGTGATCGGGAAATTAGAGAAAAGGGACACTTAAAAGAGGACTTGGACCAAACCCTTTGAGATCTAGGACTTTGAAGAGTCTCTACCCACGGGAGCACCGGAGTACTCGTGTTACCTCACCCAGGGAAGCCGGGTGCATAGGTGCCTTTCGGGGTCGGGTTTCGTCGTCGATTTGAATGGCGATCTGCTGCAAAGTGCTGCTGGCGACCAAGTGAAAAGTATCCGGGTGGATCCAAGAGTGGATCGGAGTTCTGAAGAACCTGAAAGCAGAGGGGACAGAGTCTGGGTCACTAGCCAGTGACCAGGAAGGCGATGGACAGATGCCCACCGATGTCGAGTGCTTCAGGTGCATTGACGGTTGTCTTGACTCTTCAGCCACAAGGTCCAGGAGGCATTGTTGGTGACCAGGAGCAGGATTCGGGCTGGTACACGATGTTTGTCGAGTGCTGAGGTGTCGGCGACCAGATTGGACCCAACAAGCCTTGGCAACGGCAAGTCTCGATGCAGAAGAAGATTGTCGATGGTGCAGACCAGCAAGGTCTGAGGAACTCACCCAGCAAGAGTCAGTGAGGGCAGGCCTGGAGCAACCAGGATGCCAAGTTAGAAAAAGATTGGCCTTCGTTAAGGGCTACTAGCCAACGGGCTAGCGACCGCAAAGGAGCCTCGTGACGCCGCACGTGGATCTGGCTCACAGGACACTCGTGGAGTGGGGGCCAGTGATCTTCGGTGCAGTTGGTGCTGGAGGCTAGGGCTACTCGGAGCCCAAAGCACGACTTCTTGGGAAACCCAGAAGAGGATGCACTTACAAATGTGCTCGGAGTCCAGGGGTCATGGTCTCAAGTCACTCACGATAGCCACAGGCCTCATCTTTGCTGGGGACTCAGGGTATCCTCGGGGAAGTCTGAGAATCCACCTCTGGTGATGCGATGACTTCGGCGTCCGACGGGAGCTTCAGAAATGCGAACCGGACAGATGCTTCTTTGGTGCCTGCCAAGCAGGGGAGTCACTCCTTGACCCCAAGGGAGATTCTTCTGTCCTCTAATCGTGAGTAGAGCGTCGAAGGTCCAGGATTCAGTTTCAGAGTTTCATCCAGGGATAATCTAAAGTCCTAAGGACTGGGTTCCTATACTTATACTAAGGATAGGGGTTGGACTACTCTGTGGCCCCACCTATGGGTGGGTCAGGGCAGAGGGGTGGCTACACCCCTTTCCCTTTGTCCAGTTCGCACCAAAGCAGGGGCTGCAAGCCCCTGATCCGGTTTGAACTGGGGTATGCACAGGGACACCAAATGTGCCCCCAGTGCAGGACTTCAAAGCACACAGATGGTGCTCCCGCCCAGGCCCAATACACATTATCCTGTCTGGGGAGGTGGTCACACCTCCCTGCAACAGGAAACCTATTGTCCAGGCCTCCCCTGCCGGAGTTTCGTCCAGCAGCAGGAGGCCAGACTTGTGTCTGTGGCAGCAGCATCCATTTTGTGATGCCAGGGCTTTGGAAAGAAGTTACCGGGCTAGTCAGAGTTAACATGTCTTTCCCTCTAGAAGGGTGGAATGCTACCCCCGCTGCCAGAATTGGCGGGGGGGTAGTATTCCAAGATGTTTGACACCAAACACGACATGTTTAGGTGCAGCCATTCCAAAGTTAGCATTTAACGCGAGGTTATAATGCGCTTAAGAGTATATGGTCAGGCTGCACTACAAACAACATCAGAGAAGGGTCTCCGAATGCTGCAGAGGGGCCCTGCTCATGCAGGGGCACCCTCTCACATAGGAACCACGCACTCTGCCTTCAGGATTGATAAGGCCTGCCATAGGAGTGACTTATAGGTTTATATGTGTGTATGTATGTAGTGATATAGGTAACCTATATCACAGTATGGGGTGCATGCACCACCTTATCCAGGCTGCAGTAGCAGACCTGTGGTGTCAGTTTGGATGGCCTTCCAGGGGTGGCACAATACATGCTGCAGCCCCTGGTAGGCCTCTGAGGTACCTATGCCCTTGGTACATAGTATACCATATACTAGGGACTTATAAGGGCACTCCAGATTCCAATCAGAGATGTGCCTAAGGCACATGGAAACCTTTTACAGAGAAAGCAGATAGACTGGGGCCCTGAATAGCAGGATCCCAGTCCAACTAAGTCATAAACCAGCAAAACACCATAAAAAAAGTGGGGGCAACCATATAGTCAGATTCCACCTTCCTACATAACCCCCCAAACGAAAGGAGATAAGGCTAACCTTGGCCAGTTGAGCCTTCATTGACTAAGTGGTCATATAAGGAAGCACCTGCACTAGCATGGTTGCCCCCTGTCTTATGGTCCACTAAGCAATCCCTCACCCTAAGGGTATGAGAGGGTCCCCACCATCGGGAATCACTACCTGTGGTGTGCTTAGGTAAAGTACAAGGCTGGTGAGGTGTCTGAGTAGGGAAGTGAGGCCCTAGGAATGTTGGCCTCAGCTTCCTCAGATCACTGGTCACCATGTAGGCCTGTCTTTCCATGACTGAGTTGCACTTTGCTCTAAGGGTCAACCTTTGGCTGCCTACAGCTGGGGGTTGGGTCCCTTTGGATGGACTACTGGAGGGACATGGCAGGTTTGGAACCTTCAGGTCCCAGGTTTGCCCTTGCCTACCAGAGTCCTTCTGGGGGAGGTCCCTACATAAAGGTATGGGGGATCCCTCAGTGTGTAGAGGAGTTTTCACCTGGCTATGGCTACTAGACTGGGTGCCCCTAATCTGCTGATGGGGGTTCCTCTGGACAGGGGGCCCTGGGGGTCCACTGACCTCCCTGACCTCTGCAGCCCTGGGCTGGCTGAGGCAGGGTAGAGAGGGGCAGGTTACCTGCTCCAGACTGGGTACCACCTTGGAAGAGTCCTCTGCCATCAGGGGTGTGGCCAGGCCAGGCCTGACTACCTCTGGGGCAGTTCCTTCACTAGGGGTAGGGTCAGTTCCCTGAGGAGGCTGACCCTTACCTACTGTCTGGAGGGAAGAAGACTTTTCTTCAACCCTTGTGCTCTCTTTTGGGGGAGAGTGGGCCATTCTTTCAGGCTCCATCTCCCCAAATTCTTGGGCTGGGGCTGTGGCCATTACAGCCCCACTAACCTTTACAGGGACGCCCAACATCCTAAGGTGGGTTTGGTGTTCAACTTCAGCCCAGGCTGAAATCTCCAGATCATTGCCCATCAGGCAATCTACAGGTAAGGTGGGGGACACTGCCACTCTCTTTGGGCCTGTGACCCCCTCCCAGCTGAGATTGACTATGGCCATGGGGTGATCTGTTCTGACACCATCAATGTTGGTCACCTGGTATTTAAACTCAGGTAAAAGCTGGTGAGGGGGACTAGTTTCCCTGCCACCATGGTGACACTAGCCCCTGTGTCCCTAAATGCCACAGCTTTCTGACCATTAATCATTGGCTCCAGTCTGTACCTGCCCATTGCTGTGGGACCCATGGTAAAGGTGGCAAATCCTACACCACCATCAGAGTCAGAGGAGTCTGTTGAGGGGTCCCTGTCTGAACCAGGGCCCACCTCTGTTCCTGTTGCAAAAGCACCTAACTTTTTGGGTGCACTACTCCCAACTGGAGGATTACTACTGGTAGTACCAGGAGGGGGGTAGTAGTTGCTGGGGGAACATTTTCTTTATTGCCAATCCTGGGGCAACTGGGATCAGATTTCCAGTGCCCAGGCTTTTTACAGACATGGCAATATGGTTTCTTTTCAGGAGAGGAAGGGGTTTGGGACCCACCCCCAGAAGAGGAATTTTGGGGCCCTGTAGTGGACTTATCCTTAGATTTATCCCCACCTTTCTCTTGGGACTTATTAGAATCTTTCTTCTGGTCACCACCCTGATTTTTAGTCTTTATTCTGGTTCTGACCCATTTGTCTGCCTTCTTTCCCAATTCTTGGGGAGAGGTCAGATCAGAGTCCACCAGATACTGGTGCAAAAGCTGGTTTTGACAATTATTAAGGATCTGCTCCCTCATAATCAAATTGTACAATCCTAAAAAGTCATGCACTTTGTTGCCATGTATCCAACCTTCCAGAGCCTTAGTAGCACAGTCTACAAAATCAACCCAGTCTTGAGTCTGAGCTTTTGGGTGTCTCTGAACTTCAACCTATACTGTTCAGTGGTTAGGCCAAACCCATCTATCAGAGCACTCTTCAAGACTGTGTAATTGTCAGCATCCTCTTCTCTTACAGTGAGGAGCTTGTCTCTACCTTTGTCTGCAAAGGAGAGCCACAAGATTGCTGCCCACTGCTGCTGGGGGACCTTCTGAACTTTACAGGCCCTCTCCAGTGCAGTTATCCATTTGTGGATGTCATCCCCACTCTGGTAGGGAGGGACAATCTTGATTAGGTTTCTATGGTCATAAGACCTTTCCCTATCTTTAGGGATATTGCTGCCACCATGGGACTCTAGTCCCAACTTTTTTCTCTCTCTAAAGAGATCTAGGGACTCCCTGTCTAAGGCTACTTGCTTCCTTCTGAGTTCAAGCTGAGCTTCCTCTTACTGAATCAGCCTCTTTCTTCTCTCATGAGAGGATTCCCTCCTATGAGATGAGACAGAGCTCCCTATTGAGGTGCCAGAGTGGTTAGACTCCTGAGAAGGAGATCTAGACTTCCTGGGCACACTCATAATCCTTCCTGGGGGGACAAAGAGGGCATCATCCTGATCATCCTCTTCATCTTCCTCAGGAGGGATTGGGTTATCCAGGTCAGGGCCATTGTCACCCTCCTGGCCAGTTTCAGAGGGGGGGCTGGGGGTATTTCTACCCCTGGCCCCATCCTCCTCTTCTGCCCCACCCTCTGCTCCTACCCCTTCAGTCCCCAAGGGCTTACTAAGGTCATAAGCTACCAACAACTCCTTAAGGTGTTGGGTGGTGGGACTTTGGCCTGTCTTTATTTTTCTCAAGTTACATAATGCTCTCAATTCCAAGAATGGGAGTGTATCATACTTGGAGGGTGGAAGCTCAGTGGCTTCCTGCAAGGATTCTTTAGATCCTACCCTTAAAGACATTACTAGTGTGGTGTGGTGTATGCACTACCTACTCTAGTGTGGCCTACTAAACTCTCTTGAGTTGTAGAAAGGGTTGTGCTATCCCTTAACACACAACTCTAAGTTCAGTAGAACTTACTGTATTCTAAGCTTAAATTATATGTACCTTAGGTACCTTTAGTGGTTTTCAGTTGATCAATTCAATTGAGATTATCTGGTAAAACAATAGCAAGCTGGAATCCCACAGGCTGCACACCAATGTGAGAAGTTGGCCTGGCATATGCTGTCCACTAATTATAGTGGGCACCTTGCACCAGTCCAAACAACCCCTTATTGGAGATAGGTTAAAGACAACCTTATTGAAAGCTATCCTAGTGGTAGCTATGGAGAGCAGCCTTCAGGCTAAGTCTTGAAGGAATGTAAAGCAGCTTGTTTTACCAGTCTATAATCTCTTGAGTGACCAAATGAAAGAGCACCACACCAGGTATATATTCAAAATATATGTATTTATTGCTAAACACACCCCTCTAGTCTCTTTATGAGGCTAGAGTTCGAAATACATAAGTTAGAAGTTATTTAAACACAGTAATAGCACAAATACACGTTTGGGCCCTAGGGGCGTACCAAACCATATACCAATAAAGTGGTATAAGAACCACGACTGAACTAGACACTAGGCCTAGAGCCTCTAGAAGTGCTTGGACCACAAGGAACCACCCAAGGTAGTGACACAGGGGACCCACGGGAGACGCGTGCAGTGTAAATGCACAACCGCGATACGCCGTTGACTTCTATGGAGAAAGTCGTGATCGGGAAATTAGAGAAAAGGGACACTTAAAAGAGGACTTGGACCAAACCCTTTGAGATCTAGGACTTTGAAGAGTCTCTACCCACGGGAGCACCGGAGTACTCGTGTTACCTCACCCAGGGAAGCCGGGTGCATAGGTGCCTTTCGGGGTCGGGTTTCGTCGTCGATTTGAATGGCGATCTGCTGCAAAGTGCTGCTGGCGACCAAGTGAAAAGTGTCCGGGTGGATCCAAGAGTGGATCGGAGTTCTGAAGAACCTGAAAGCAGAGGGGACAGAGTCTGGGTCACTAGCCAGTGACCAGGAAGGCGATGGACAGATGCCCACCGATGTCGAGTGCTTCAGGTGCATTGACGGTCGTCTTGACTCTTCAGCCACGAGGTGCAGGAGGCGTTGTCGGAAACCAGGAGCAGGATTCGGGCTGGTACACGATGTTTGTCGAGTGCTGAGGTGTCAGCGACCAGATTGGACCCAACAAGCCTTGGCAACGGCAAGTCTCGATGCAGAGGAAGATCGTCGATGGTGCAGACCAGCAAGGTCTGAGGAACTCCCCCAGCGAGAGTAAGTGAGCGCAGGCCTGGAGCAACCAGGATGCCAAGATAAAAAAAGATTGGCCTTCGTTAAGGGCTACTAGCCAACAGGCTAGCGACCGCGAAGGAGCCTCGTGACGCCGCACGTGGATCTGGCTCACAGGACATTCGTGGAGTGGGGGCCAGTGATCTTCAGTGAAGTTGGTGCTGGAGGCTAGGGCTACTCGGAGCCCAAAGCATGACTTCTTGGGAGACCCAGAAGAGGATGCACTTACAAATGTGCTCGGTGTCCAGGGGTCACGGTCTCAAGTCACCCACGATAGCCACGAGCCTCAGCTTTGTTGGGGACTCAGGGTAGCCTCGGGGAAGTCTGAGAATCCACCTCTGGTGATGCGATGACTTCGGCGTCCGACGGGAGCTTCAGAAATGCGAACCGGACAGATGCTTCTTTGGTGCCTGCCAAGCAGGGGAGTCACTCCTTGACCCCAAGGGAGATTCTTCTGTCCTCTAATCGTGAGTAGAGCGTCGAAGGTCCAGGATTCAGTTTCAGAGTTTCGTCCAGGGATAATCTAAAGTCCTAAGGACTGGGTTCCTATACTTATACTAAGGATAGGGGTTGGACTACTCTGTGGCCCCACCTATGGGTGGGTCAGGGCAGAGGGATGGCTACACCCCTTTCCCTTTGTCCAGTTCGCGCCAAAGCAGGGGCTGCAAGCCCCTGATCCGGTTTGAACTGGGGTATGCACAGGGACACCAAATGTGTCCCCAGTGCAGGACTTCAAAGCACACAGATGGTGCTCCCGCCCAGGCCCAATACACATTATCCTGTCTGGGGAGGTGGTCACACCTCCCTGCAACAGGAAACCTATTGTCCAGGCCTCCCCTGCCGGAGTTTCGTCCAGCAGCAGGAGGCCAGACTTGTGTCTGTGGCAGCAGCATCCATTTTGTGATGCCAGGGCTTTGGAAAGAAGTTACCGGGCTAGTCAGAGTTAACATGTCTTTCCCTCTAGAAGGGTGGAATGCTACCCCCGCCGCCAGAATTGGCGGGGGGTAGTATTCCAAGATGTTTGACACCAAACACGACATGTTTAGGTGCAGCCATTCCAAAGTTAGCATTTAACGCGAGGTTATAATGCGCTTAAGAGTATATGGTCAGGCTGCACTACAAACAGCATCAGAGAAGGGTCTCCGAACGCTGCAGAGGGGCCCTGCTCATGCAGGGGCACCCTCTCACATAGGAACCACGCACTCTGCCTTCAGGATTGATAAGGCCTGCCATAGGAGTGACTTATAGGTTTATATGTGTGTATGTATGTAGTGATATAGGTAACCTATATCACAGTATGGAGTGCATGCACCACCTTACCCAGGCTGCAGTAGCAGACCTGTGGTGTCAGTTTGGATGGCCTTCCAGGGGTGGCACAATACATGCTGCAGCCCCTGGTAGGCCTCTGAGGTACCTATGCCCTTGGTACATAGTATACCATATACTAGGGACTTATAAGGGCACTCCAGATTCCAATCAGAGATGTGCCTAAGGCACATGGAAACCTTTTTACAGAGAAAGCAGATAGACTGGGGCCCTGAATAGCAGGATCCCAGTCCAACTAAGTCATAAACCAGCAAAACACCATAAAAAAAGTGGGGGCAACCATATAGTCAGATTCCACCTTCCTACATAACCCCCCAAACGAAAGGAGATAAGGCTAACCTTGGCCAGTTGAGCCTTCATTGACTAAGTGGTCATATAAGGAAGCACCTGCACTAGCATGGTTGCCCCCTGTCTTATGGTCCACTAAGCAATCCCTCACCCTAAGGGTATGAGAAGGTCCCCACCATGTAGAATCACTACCTGTGGTGTGCTTAGGTAAAGTACAAGGCTGGTGAGGTGTCTGAGTAGGGAAGTGAGGCCCTAGGAATGTTGGCCTCAGCTTCCTCAGATCACTGGTCACCATGTAGGCCTGTCTTTCCATGACTGAGTTGCACTTTGCTCTAAGGGTCAACCTTTGGCTGCCTACAGCTGGGGGTTGGGTCCCTTTGGATGGACTACTGGAGGGACATGGCAGGTTTGGAACCTTCAGGTCCCAGGTTTGCCCTTGCCTACCAGAGTCCTTCTGGGGGAGGTCCCTACATAAAGGTATGGGGGATCCCTCAGTGTGTAGAGGAGTTTTCACCTGGCTAGGGCTACTAGACTGGGTGCCCCTAATCTGCTGATGGGGGGTTCCTCTGGACAGGGGGCCCTGGGGGTCCACTGACCTCCCTGACCTCTGCAGCCCTGGGCTGGCTGAGGCAGGGTAGAGAGGGGCAGGTTACCTGCTCCAGACTGGGTACCACCTTGGAAGGGTCCTCTGCCATCAGGGGTGTGGCCAGGCCAGGCCTGACTACCTCTGGGGCAGTTCCTTCACTAGGGGTAGGGTCAGTTCCCTGAGGAGGCTGACCCTTACCTACTGTCTGGAGGGAAGAAGACTTTTCTTCAACCCTTGTGCTCTCTTTTGGGGGAGAGTGGGCCATTCTTTCAGGCTCCATCTCTCCAAATTCTTGGGCTGGGGCTGTGGCCATTACAGCCCCACTAACCTTTACAGGGACGCCCAACATCCTAAGGTGGGTTTGGTGTTCAACTTCAGCCCAGGCTGAAATCTCCAGATCATTGCCCATCAGGCAATCTACAGGTAAGGTGGGGGACACTGCCACTCTCTTTGGGCCTGTGACCCCCTCCCAGCTGAGATTGACTATGGCCATGGGGTGATCTGTTCTGACACCATCAAAGTTGGTCACCTGGTATTTAAACTCAGGTAAAAGCTGGTGAGGGGGGACTAGTTTCCCTGCCACCATGGTGACACTAGCATATACTAGGGACTTATAAGGGCACTCCAGATTCCAATCAGAGATGTGCCTAAGGCACATGGAAACCTTTTTACAGAGAAAGCAGATAGACTGGGGCCCTGAATAGCAGGATCCCAGTCCAACTAAGTCATAAACCAGCAAAACACCATAAAAAAAGTGTGGGCAACCATATAGTCAGATTCCACCTTCCTACAACAGCCATCGTGTGGCCCCTGTACAAGGATTAATGTATTAACTTTCCAGCTCAACGTATAGTTTCACAAACACTTGCATTACTGTATAGAACAGACTCCAATTGAATATTCGAACAAGAAGAGAAGCCGAAATGCTGGAAGGTCAGAATTGGTGTTCCGTTTAAATATTCTTCCAGCGGTCTGCATCGTTTCTGACTTTTCTTCTACTTGAAAATAACAGAGTTCTCAAGCAGAGCAGAGGACAGACACAACAGGAGACGGAAAGAATTGATTGACTTCAGTAGCATGAAATTTGGCTGCCACTTCTTCCGGCAACCATATTCTAGATTGGTTTTGAATGGAGACAAACAAAACCCTGGAGGCTCGCTGGCGACCTGTACTGGCTTAATTATTTGCATCTGAATAAATTACCTTTTTCTGAATATAAGTTATAAACTTGTCACAACAAAAGTTTAAAAGCAACGCCCTACTCAGTAAACATTTTTTTGTACCCAAGCTCGTTCCCCAGCATCGTTCCCCTGGGACTGGAGGCTGCCACACTGTTTGTGCACTCAGAGGTGAGGCGGAGTGGTGGCGGCAGCTCTTTGTGTCTTCCCTTCCCTTCGCTCCCCCCAAGCGCATAACTTTTTCCCATTCTCCAATGCTTTAGGGAATGCGCGGGTTAAAGAGCAGTGTTTTCTTTGATTCCACCCGGCATAATTTGTGGTGGTGCTCAAAATGACCTGCTGTTGTTTGTTTTCCTTTGTCTCCAGTATACTTTGCATGCATTTTTCCTAACAATTTTAATTTGAAAGCAAAAGAACAACTATTACTGTTACTTTACTTATTTAAAAGAAGCTTGCGGTGGGTAAACATGTTCTGGTACACATTTTTAAACACAAAAATAAAGCCCCACATCTTATCAGATGTTTGCCCGCCCTCCTCCGTCCAGCTGCACTCCATGCGGTATCAGCAAACCCACCTCTAATATCAGCTCCTCCTCCCCAGCCTCTGTTTCAGAGAGCCAGGGCTCCTCTGTCGAAATTTACAATTAATTTACCTACAATGTCTGTTCAGCGCTCGGGAACCTACATTTGCATTTATTTGCACAGTAACCTTGCTCCATCACAGCAACATACAACTCGAAGCCCTTGTATATAAAATCTACACTTGTGCTGTACTAGCACTGGACAAACACTCTCAGTAGCCATGGGTCGTTATTTATAAAAACATCAGTTGCACATTAATTAAAGACATGGAGCTACTCTCTGTAGCAACAATAAACATGACTGACGAGCAAAGCCGAAAGCAGACTTTCTTTTACAGCAAGGCACTGCGGGGAGGGAGGAAAAGCAGGCCTACCTCTCGCGCCTGCTCTTTCAGGAATAGTTCAGGGAGCCCCATGCAGGCAGCGCCCCCCTTCACAATGACTATCAGCCAGTGGCCGCCAGTCGGCTGCTTACTTTCTGCAAGGGTCCTCATAACAAGAGGCTGCTTCCAAGCTGTGGCGAGAGCATTAGCCCGTGAAATAAGCGTAAAACTAATTTTACATTATTAACAGTATTATGCATTGGAAAATCAAGCAATTTTGCCAAACGCAACTTGGGCCATTGTTTGGTTCCAACAAACCCTTGGTATTATTGGGCCCTTTGGAATACCACGTTTCAAGTTCAGCGAGCGAGGTCTAGGCCATGTTCCACTTTTCCGATATTATGCATGTTAAGTGCTTCATACTTTGAGGTTAGTCTTTTTTGTCGTTGTATGCAACGTCCTGTGGTTAATTTTTTGTTTTGCTATTAAGCAGGATGATTCACCGCAAACACCTGTTTTTTTAGGTCGAGCCTAGCGCAGCGCACATGCGCTGCTCTGCAAGGCTTCTTGTAAGTACTCTAAACTACTCTGTGTGGGTCTGACTCCCCCCCACGCATTGGGTTGGTTGTTGCCTGTGTCATTTTGTTATCGTAGCCTGAAAATGGCTAAAGGTGGGTGCATGTCCCACCTCTTTTGCAAAGGTTCACTCCCACAGCGTTTTGCTTGCAGGAACGAGAAGCGGCACGCAGGGCGGCAGCTGCAGTTCCTCCTCGTCTCCTCTGCTCCACTCCCCCTTGTCTCTCTGTGCCCGCCCCCACTACTCCTATTGAGCTGCTTGTTTATTTATTTATCTGGTGCTCCGCAGCCCCGGAAGGACTCTGACGCCTTCATTATCTTTAGGGATCACAGATGGACTCATTCGTTTTTTCTGGTGCTCCGCAGCCCCGGAAGAACACTGACGCCTTCAGGGACCGATTCTTTAAATGGGAGCCGCTTCTTTAAAGTGAAATAGGACCCCTGTATACAGATTAACGATGGGCAGGGGCTGGGGAGGAAGACGTAGGAAAGACCCAGGCAGTGATGGCCCTTTAACGGTAACAGGCGCCACCCTGGCAGCACACCCTGGCAGGAGACCGTAGCAGAAGTGATCTTTTAATTAAAGAGTGAGAAACAGCTGAGGGACTCGGTGCAGCTGCAGAGTAAACTAGCCCGTTGCACTCTAATGGACCCTGTGGGGAAGTGAGTCCGGGTCCCGTGCAAGCCAAGGCATGGGGAAAATCTGGAAGATACAGAGAGCTCAGTGGGTTAATGCCTGCACCGCAGAAACTTCTGCATAGCATGCCGGCCACAGGATCACTGCTCAGGTAGGCCACTCTGCCTCCCATCCTTCTGAGGTCGGCAAACTGAGACCCGTTGCATGGGGTGACAATAACACCCGCTATTTACAGTGCTTAGAAGCGGCAGGAGTGCGGTTAGGAGCACTATATAAAAAGTTCTTATAAAAAGGGCCCCTGCCATTTTGCTTTTATTTTCTCGCATTCTTATTTCAATGTATATGGTAAGGTCGTAAAGCGACAAGAAGACGTTCTATATTGGGTATTACTGTACCGTACAGTGGACTCCTTTTTGGCAAGCTAAACTGAAGAAATGCAACCTCCTAAATATGTGGCTCGTTCTGCCCCTCCTTGCTTTTACAGGCAGGGCTCCTCTGAGTCGGATTACATCCGATGCAGAAAACAACAATCTGATATTTGGGTTGAGCACATACCATTTTGAATCTTAAAATAGATTAAAAGCGAGGTCAGCTGCGCCTTGGCTTGATTATCTTGGGAATCAGCGCTGGAGGTTTTCACAACTGCAAAATCCTAACACAGTAATTCAGCAACAACACCAAATGTCTGCTTTATCTGATCATTGCATTCAAGTTCTTATGGCATGGTTACTTCTTTATCAGATTATTTTTTGCAATGCGGTAGCTGTCAAGTACCCTGTATCTGACAACTTCAACCAGGCGCTGAGATTATTAAGCCCATGCTTTTAACAGTATAGAAATGAGATGCAACAAAATTACGAGTAGTGGCTTCCTGAATAATGCAAGCATAGGTTGATATGACGTAGTTTTCCTCTGCAGACTTGACAGAAACAGCACAGTCAGTACGGTGTTTTCTAACTGTAGAAGGACTGTTGGCTCTACTGCGAGAAGTTACATTACATGTACTTGTCCAAAATCACACTGAGTGCCAAGGAAAACTATAAATTGAAACCAAAACTACTGAAGTCTAGTGCTTAGAGTTAAATGTAAATTATCTGAAGCAGGTTTGCATGTGTGCTGGACTGGTTTTACTTATTCCCTCCCTGTTTCTTGTCCCCTCTTCCCTGCCCTCCCGTCCCTGTTTCTTCTCACCCTCCCGACAGAAAGGAAAAAGAAAGCATTATAAAGCGGCCAGCGCTGCCTGCTATATAGCGCTTTTTTAAATCACCCCGTTATCCAACCCCACCCGCCCTTGTTAGCCATCACCCATCCGACTGCCAAAGCCAAAATCTCACCCATAGGCGCGACCTATTGGCTTTGCCAATGCTTGTTTTTTTGGTTATACACAATTTGTCATCTTTTAATTTATGTGAACATGTATCCCGTTGTACTCCAGGGGGCTGGATTACATACGATTTTATCTGTGTGAAACTATTCAGGTAAAAGTACTTCTGTATTTCAAAGTATAAATATTTACAAGTTTTATATTTGAGGAAAGGAGAATATTTTTTAATTATTTTGTTCATAACTGATTGTAGCTGTTTTATTTGTGACCGTCCTACTGGGTGTTAAAGCGCATGTGTGCTTTTGTGACAGCGCATTTGTCCAGACACTTGTCAGCTGGCTCCAGTTGGCACGTTGAGTGGGTTTGTCTGTTTGTTGGGAGACACTCTTGCTCATGTCCCTCATTACCCTAGAGGTCAAATGATTGGAGCAGCTAAAACCATGATCAGCCATTTTTGGTCCCTTTCACTGAAAAATGTGGTTAAAAAAGTAAAGTTGAAATGTAAATACCTGACTTGATTTACTAATACTGTATGCTGCTGTAGTATGCTCTATGCATGTTTCATGTGTGTGCGTACCATGACACATGCATGTTGCACCTCCTACAGAGTGATAACATCTACCTCATGTTGATATATTTCTGAAGATAAACATCTCACAGGTATACATCAGTTCAGGCTTGGTTTCCGGCAGCATACAGTATACCAAAGGAGGTTATAGCTATTTGTTTGTGTTGAGATAATTCTTATATGCATTTTAACACTCAATTTTGCGTTTTCATTTTCTGAATCTTAAACCAAGTCTGCTCTTCTCATCTGGGCATAACCAGTTGTGTGTTTTTTAGCTTCATTGCAAAACATCATTTAGATTGTTCACTGTGATCTATAAAATGCTAGGTAGTAGGTTTGTTGTAACATGGATGATCGTAAATTAAAATTTTGGGATTTTACATGTTAGATTTGACACCTTCAGGAATGAACTAGAAGCAGAATCAATTGCGGTTTCTGAAAACAATCTTCTATGTGGCACAGGTGTAGAATCTGTTTTACTATATCTTTCTGGGTATAATATGTGATTTACTGGTTATTCTTACTGCAACCGGGCGACCTGGTGTGTAGTTTGAGTTATGTTTGTCTCTGGATGAGTTTCAGTGCAGCCTTGCTTTAAAGGGACAGTAAAAATGGAATCTCGTTATTGACCTTGGTGAGCCTTGTAATATTCTTTTTCTCTATCACAAGCAGGGTAATGCATAAACATTCCACGAGGTGCAGGTTGCTGTGTGAATGGAGAAATACATAACTTGACATTTTCATTGATTACAAATTGCTATTTTCTGCAGTCTTTCCTTCCCGGTGCCAAAATGTCATTCTGTTGTTTGGATAGATAGATCCAGGTTTTTCATCAGGTACCTCTACGGGCACCTATAGCAGGGCTTCATTTAAGCACTTATCGAAATACAGTACCCTGCCTAAACCAATATCTGCCTATTGTATATTGAGTACTTTTGCGACTCATCAGATCATTAGATTTTCAGGGGACAAATCAAAATCAAAAGTTATTTACTAGCCCGTAAAAGGCAGGACTATTCCTAAAATTCAGCAATATGAAAGAACATCCATATTTAATGTATAAAAGTTGTCCTACTGGTCTTGTATGGCAATATCACTTTGTTTTATGTCACTTGCTCACATATTTTGCCAATGAACAATACTATCCCCCCCTTTCAAAACGGTTCCTCATTATTCTCGAATAACCCCCTCATGTTTAAATCCTCATTGTGTGAATTTCCATTCTCTGTGTCACTATCTCTCAAGGTGTCCAAAGTATCTGCTCCTAGTAGAGGCCAAATATGACTCAATGCTCCCAGACAAAACTATTTGAAAGAAATTAAGGCATATATTCAGAGTGAGGGCTCCCATTTTATGGCGCTATACAGATTGATCTGCTTCTAAGTGCTGGAGACCACTAGGCTGCTTTGTTTTGAAACTTAAGGTGAATAGGAAGACCTTTTGGGGCCAAGAATAGCAAAACGTCTTCTACCCACCATGGAAGCAGATTTTTTATCATACTATTTATCTTCAATTGCTTCTAGATTGAATTACAATATATAAATATATAAATTAACTTAAAGTACAGCAACACTGTCAGATGCTTATGTGTCTTTATATTTATTACTTTACTTTAAATTCAGCATCTCCAATGCATTTCACTATGTCTCACCCTATGCCTCTCTCGGTGTGTCCTATCCCTCCACTCTCTGGCTCATGTCAGGTCTCATTCTGCTACTATGGTCCCCAGGATGGCCCTTTCTGGAGTTTTCCCTACGCTATCCCTCCCTGCATCACCTAATACCTCTTTTGTTGTTCACATCTCCCAATCAAACCTTTCTAAACCCTTCCCTCTGACTCTTCCCACCCCACCTCCCATTTAATCATTCCAAAACTACTCCTACTACTGTAAGCTCTAAAGAAAAAAATAATAATTCTAGACCTTCCCTCTTCTATCCCTCCACTATCCTTTTCAATACAGCTAACAGACTATCATCACCCCCACTCAAATTAATTTCATATTTCCCTATTCCAATTCCCCACTAATCCTGTTTGGGATCCAGAGTAGCGTGCTACCCACCAGAAAGTGCTTCGACACCTCATCAAACGTAGCAAGCACTATAAAAATAAAAATCCGTCCCTCTTCTATTCCTCCACTATCCTTTTCAATCCAAATAACAAACTCATATGTCCACCGCTCAAATTATGTTCATATCTACCTATACTAATTCTCCACTAATCCTTTTAAGGTTGTGGAGTAGCATGCTACTCGCTGAAAAAGTGCTTCAACGCCTCGGCAGGGGTAGTAAACGCTATACAAATACAATAACAACTGCAATTAGATTTTTATTTCTTGTTAAAAAGTATCCCAGCAGTAGCATAACTAAGGGCGCAGTACCCTATGTGGCTAATATAGGTCCCTTTACAACTTCACAGGGACACCTAGGAAGAGCCTGTGGTACAGCACCCTTTTCTTGCTTCTGGCATTTTATTTTATTACTCATGCTACTGCTGGGATATTTTTTAACAAAAATAAATAACCAACATTATCATTTGCAACGCCAATAGCTAAAAATGTCAGAAAAGCGAGACCTATTGCATTGCTAACGCTTGTTTATGTTATGAATTCATGTCAACATGTGTGCCTAGATTACGCTGCTTTTATGTAGTTATCGGGATTCCCAGGGTTGGATTGGGGACACAATTAGGCCCGGGCAGCCAAAAAAAATGGGCCACGTTCGTAGATTGCGACCTTGCAGTAATTGTTATCTGGCTGATAAAGGAGAAGAGCAGATACAGATGCATCTCCACTGCTTGCATGGAGTGGAGGAGGACAAAAACTGAGGCACTTCCTCGCTGGCCCTCTAAAAGCTCCATCTCTCCATGCTCTAGTAATCTCCCCTGCTGCAGGCCCCTGAAAAGTAAGTGCTAATGGGTTCCCATCAGCACCTCCTTGAGGCCTCTGTCACACCCGGAGGAAGGCAGGCACACCTCATGCTGTGACAGTCCGAGCAGCCTATTGTCATTCTGCCACTGACATTAGTCCGCTGGCCTGACTTCAGCTGCATGGGGTCATGTTTTGTCAATGCTGTGACAGCCTTTCATGCTGTGCACCAGGGGTGGAGTCCAAAAAACTGGCCCACCAACTTGCCTCAGCCAGAGGCCCATCGGCCGATGCCCGATTGCCCGCCTTACCAATCCGAGGCTGGGGAGTCCTGTTGCGTGTACTTTGGTAGCGTTCAAGGTATTCATGCAGCAGCACACAGATGCCCATTGGGCATTACAGGGTTTCTTCACAGTACACATCCAGCAAGTATTTTGTACACTGCAGGGCCTTTAGTGGGATACACGCTCTGGTTTTTCCGCAGCTGATGTTGCCACCAGTTGCACTGTACCATCCACAGACTAGTGTATTAGCACTAAGCGTCAGGCTGTCATGTAATTTGGTTTACATCTGACAAGAATTTTGACAGTATATATTGCGGACCATATAGTGGGGTACATGCTCCTATTTTTCTGTAATGTATTAGCACTGAGGGCCTGATTCCGATCTCGCTCGGAAGCGCTCCTGACGGCATCCGTCAGTAGCGAGTCCGAGTCGTACGCGTGATTTCCGTGTGACTCGTACAGCTGTACGAGCGAGCAAGTACGATGCGATAATCGCCTCGTGCTCCGAGCGGCTCGTACGCGTCAGCGATCCCCTCCGGACGTCTCCGCCATGGCCGACACGCACAGCGCAACAGTGCGGATTCCTGGACGACCAAGTACGATGCGCGCACCAAGCAGCTGGATCGAGTCAGAGCCTCCGACTTGAAAAAACTCCGGGAAGCGGACTTTGGACCTCCTTAACCCGGGCACCTACAACTCGATCACTGGGTGGGGCCCAAGGGTCCCCCCTACACATGCATGCATAGTGCGGGCGGGACCAAGGCATCCCCGCGACACAGGGCGCCCTCATCTGAGATGTGTGTTTATTGTTTTTGGGAGCCTATGTACGCAACGTATGTACGCAACGTACACCAGGCTCCCATAGACTTCAATGGGGCTCCGAGCGACCCGAGTCTGTCAGCGCTGCAGCGCATCGTACTCTGACGCCCAGAGCCCAGGAGCACGAGTCACTCGTAAAGCTCTACGAGTGCGAGGGCCGTAGGGCTTTCCGAGCGAGATCGGAATAGGGCCCTGAGTGTCAGGATGACATGTCATTTGGTACACATCTGACAAAGATTTTGACAGTGTACACTGCGGGGCACACAGTGGGGTACATGCTCCTGTTTTCCCGTAGTTGATGTTGCCACCAGACGCACTATACACCCACTGACTAGTGCATCAGCACTGAGCGTCAGGCTGACATGTTCTCAGTCCCCTTCTGCCGAATGTGAAACTAACATTTGTTACGATATAGTTGGGAAACACTGTATATTACTGTAGGAAGTATTTTGCATTACCAGAGAACTGATGCAAACTTATTTATGTACTTCTTGTCTTTTATCACTGTTTAATTTTTCAGGAATGTAACATGGGCGTACTTCGGCTCACTGTGTTTTGCATTCATTATTAGTATGCACAGTCCTTGTTTACGTCTTCAAAATAGGCACACATTTTCATGTTAAACACATTTGCTTTTGCACATCAGGCCATTTTCCATGTTTGCACTCTGGTGTATTTGGGGCGGGGTAAAACTCAATGCTGTACCCGATATTAAGGCGTGTTGGATGCCAAAACGTATTGGGTTTGACCCCGTGATTCCTATGTACAAAATAAATTGGATTTGAGTTTAAAAGATTGCGGACAGAGGTACTTTCTTTGGAGGGCAGATCTCCATGTCTTCTAATCAGAGTGTGTTGCAATACGAATACGGGTTCCTCCCCCAAACCTGTACCAAAGCCAGAGGGTCCCCACTGGGTAGTTACAGTTAAGACTGTGTTTCTATAGGAAATGCATTTTTTGTGTTGCTAATAACTTTGGCATCGTTTGACGAATATCACAAAACTTTGTAAAAAGTGCTCTTTTTTGCCTAGTTTTCACATGGAAAGTTTCAGGATGGTTAGTCAAGCAGGGGCCGAGAAAAAAGGTGGATCCCAAAATGCGTTTTCCCCATTCATTTTCCCATAGGAACATTAGACACAGCTACAGCCGAAACCGCTGAACTGATTTACACTAAATTTGGCAGAAAGATAGATCTAGGTCAAGAAAGAATGCTTTTTGTGTTTTGGTGTAAATTGTTTTTATAATAATGCTCAAATAAATTCTTTGCATACCTAGGGACGAGGAAGCTTCGCAGATATAGACAGATCTCAAACTGAGATCTGATTGGCTGCCACCACCTCAACCAGGAAGTGGTGGCAGTCATGTTATGACTCTCCTGAGTCCTAAAAAACTAAAACTAAAAAAAAAAGACACAAGGGGGCAGGGTAGGAATACCATGACCCCCAAGGCCTGGTCCGCAAGGGACCCCACCTGGAGCCAAAAAGGTTTTATATTTTTTATTTTGCCATGAATTTGAGGAGAATCCACAGCAAAATAAAAAAAGAAACAAGCGCAGTCTCCCACTCTTGTTTTTATTTATGCTCCCTGGGTGGTCCAGGTACTGGAGGGGAACAAAAATGTATATTTTGGGAAATGGAGGTATACGTGGCCCCATCCCCATGCTGATTTCAGCCTGAGGGACCCCCTTGCTGGGGCCTGGCTGCATTGTAAAAGAGGAGGGGGGCCCGTGGCTAATCTCCCCAGGCCGATTTTGGCCCCAAGGACCCCATCACCTGGGACCAGATCATATTTCAAAGGGGGGCATGATGCCCCCTTTCCCAGGCCAGTTTCTGCCCCAGGAATTCCATTCCCTGAGGCCCGGCAACATCTGAAAATGGTAGGGGGGCCATGGGGCCATCCTCCCTGTGCCATTTATGGCCCTGGGGACCCCATCTCAAAGGGTCGGCACATAGGCTATGTCCCTGGGCGCCCAACTCCAGATGTTAGCGGTTTCCCTGCCCGCACTGGTTTGGGCAGGGAAACCTGTGATTGCTCTTGCTTGGTGGGAGAAATTTAAAATCTTATGCCAAGCGAAAGCAAACACCAAGTCTACTCCCAGCGACGGTAGCTTGACAAATGCTCCTAACCTGCAGGGAGCGGACTTTTCATCTGTTTCACTTCCCGCATTGAAGCAGGCAGGGAAACAGATGAAAAGTACGTTCCCGCCCACAGGCAACAGCATTATTAGCTGCTCCCTGCAGGCAGTAGCAATGCTGCCTCCTGCTCCGTGCAGGGAGCCAGCTGGGGCTGCAGGGGCCTTGGGCCTCCCCCCATGGCCCCCAATGATAGTGGGAGGCATGACCTGAGTGGACACCAGGGCACCTGCCCTTTGCTAGCCCGGCTCTGGGGGATGGGGTTCCTGAGGCAGAAATCGGCCCAGGGAGGGGGCCGTGTGCCCCTCCCCCTTAAATATGTTGACATGCCCTGGGGATGGGGTCGTCCAAACCTATCAAGGCTCAGGAGGGGGACCACATGGCCCCCTTCCCCTTTGTTTTTAAAAATGGCCCTGGGTGATGGGGTCCCCGGGTCCTTACAAAGTTTGGTGGGGCTGCGTGGCTCAGCACCCCTTTCATTTTAATAGTGGCCCTGAGGGATGGGGTTATCAGGGCCTAACAAGACTCAGGGAGGTGTGCCGGTGATTCCTGTTGAGCATGAAAAGTTTCGGGGTGATCCATCAAGCGGGGGCAGAGAAAAACAGGGGGGGGGGTCAAAAAATGTATGTTTTCCATGTTAATTCCCATAGGAACTATAGATACAGCTACAGCCCGAACTGCTGAACAGAATTAGCCCAAATTTGGCAGTAAGGTAGATGTGTCTTTGTGTAATTTGGTGTAAATCAGTTCCATAGTTCTAGAGACATTAACCAAAATCCAAATTTGTATATATAGGGACAAGGATCCTTAGAGGATCCAACAGTCCATGTGCTTACATCTGATTGGCTGCCAGCACTTCAAACCAGGAAGTGTTGGCAGCCATCTTAGGACTCGGCTTGAGGTGAGTCCCAGAAGAAACGTTAAAAAAAATTAGAAAAGGGGGCAGGGTAGAAATACCCTGACCCCTAGGCCTCTTGGGGGGGGGTCCCACAGGAATGCCGCAGGGCCAAAAAGATTTTTTTTTAAATCAGCGGGAGCTGTGTTGAACCCGTGGCTCCCACCGATAGTTAAGAAAAAACAGAAGCTTGGGCTCCTGGCCTTCTGCAGTAATCGGCTCCCGGGTGGGCCAGGCCCCGGGGGCATTTTGTAAATAAAGGAAGGGGAGCATTTATGCCCCCCTCCTGGGGCTTAATCATGCCCTGGGGACCCCCACCTCCCTCGGCTTACTTGTTATTAAATGGGGGTTCTCAGACCCCCTGGGCCCTGGAGACCACCACCTTCCTGGGCCAAATTCCAAAACTAAATCAGGGGGGCTTCTCAGATCCCCCGGGTCCTGAGGACCTCCACCCCCCGGGGCTATAATGAAGTGTTATTGGGGGTCCTCAGGGACCCCACAGGCCCCTGGGACTACCACCTCCCTGGTGCCATCTTCATTTTAAAAAATTGGTAGGGGGCATGTAGCCCCCTCATAGGTCATTCTTGGCCCGGGGAATGCCACCTGCCTGAGGCAGGCCCTACAAATTAGAAAGGAGGGGAGCCATGTGGTCCCCCCTCCTGGAGCCCTAGATGGCCCTGGGGACCACCACACCCCCGGACTGGCTCTTTTTATGTCCTTGGGTGCCCACCCCTGGACATAGCTGTTTGTTGTGGCTTGGCCATTGCTTTACCACTCCCGCCAAGCCACAGCAAATGCTCCACTACCAGCAAGCAAGAGTATTAAAAATGCTTGTGCTTGCTGGAAGCAAAGCAGAATTGCTTTCAGACATAGGGAGCTGCCTTTCCAGCTGCTCCCTATGTCTGAAAGCAGTGCTGGCGCCCACAGGAGGTAGGGAGCAACCTAGGACCGCAGGCGCCTTCAGGCTCACTCCCTGGTCCCAGTGGAGAATGAGTGCCCTAGGGGCACCCACAGAAAGATTGGCAAGCCCCAGGGGATGGGGTCCCCAGGGCTAAATTCAGCCCAGGGAAGAGGGCCGCACAGCTCCCCTCCCCCATCTCTAAATGGCTGAGCCCCGGAGAATGGGGTTCCCGTGGCTGAAATAGGCCCAGGAAGGAGGGTCGCATAGGCCCCCCTTCTCTAAATAAAAAAAGTAAAATACAAAGAAGGCTGGCCCGGGGAATGCGGTCCCTGGAGCCAAAAACCACCTGCGAGGAGGGCCACATGGCCCCATTCCATAAAGGCCTGGCCCTGAGGGAGGGGGTCCATTAGGCTGAAATCTGCCCAGGAAAGGGGTGCCACGTGGCCCCCTTTCCCTAATAAATGTTGAACCAGGCAAGTTACACACAAAAGAAAACTTCTCGGGTCTATCGTACAGTGAAAAAAAATGAAAAATGAAAACAATTGTGTCTCTCAATCGAGCTACAATATCATGAGAATCTAGGATTGAGCAACAGTAGCTTTGTGTGCGTATCGTGGAGAGCATTATACAGCGCATGTGTGGAAACTTTAACACTACTTGTCACGCATGCGCGATTAAAAGAACAAGTTATTGGTTAACTAACTTGCTTATGCGTGAATGAGAAACACTATTGTCCGCGCATGCGCACTCTTGACATTAGGTAAATACGATAGACACCTTGGGGTCCTTCAACGAGATGACTGGGCATTCGTCCGGGTATTTAAATGCGGGAAAAACCTCCCGTCGGTGCCTCCGGTTGCAGCTCATGTACCACAACGGGGTACCGACGGAGAGGTAAGCAGGGCACTATGGTGAGGGTTATTCTATGTAGGCACACCACATGAGGTAGGATCTAGACGCAGATTTGCATCCTCTGGTAAAAGCGCATGTCCTCTGTAGACGAGATATGTGCCTATTTGTATCTAATATAATGGTAGTGAATACCTTTGGACTCTTTTTGAGAGATACTGACAGTAATCAAAACGTCTGTCAAATCACACTCGATATAAGTAGATATATAATTTTCAACAAGGCACTTGCTCGTATGGCCAATATGTATTCAAGCATAAATACATCATTGCAGATTTATATTACAGTTGATAGCGCTATTGTGTCTTTTCTAAAAGAGACACCTGCTAATGAGATTGTTGTGCGTTACACGTCAATAACAATTTTTTGAAATAATTCTATATCAGTTTGCCCTACAGATCATGCGCGCATTTTTGATCATCTTGGTTAAGCTCGAGGTATTATAAAGCTATTTGATTACAATACGTTTTCGTGATTACATGCATTATATTATATATGAGAGGTATAGGGTGCTATCTAATTATGAGGCACGATTAGATGAATTGTCGTGCGTTATGTACTTCAGATCATATAGTGCGCCCATATACAACTTTATTTTAAGCATGATTTTTCTTGCACTGATAACAAGCTGCATCTAACAAGCTGCATCTGGCAATGTCAATTAGTACCATTGTTTGAAAGATCAGTGGAGTCCGCTTGTTATAACTTCGTCACTGGGATTTTATCTACAGCACTTACTGTTTCCGTATCTAGACATGTGTTCACACTATATACAAGAGATGAGTGACACATGCCTTTTGTCGTTTAACAGAGCGGGGCCCCCTTCCCTGAGTTGTAACCAGGTAGAGGTGGGCTTACTTATCCATCGAATTGGGTAAGTAGGATTATATTGGGTAATATGTTAGTACTCTATGGACATGCTTTTATTCATGTTCATTACACGTTGACAATAACGATATTGTATGACAATGTAGTTTGACTTGTTGCACTGTGTCTTTTGTGTCTCACATCTACAGATAAGTTCCAGTAGTACCGAGTTTAAACAATTGGATTACTGGTTTGATATCACTGTTTTTGTTTATTATTATTTTTTCACATATGCAGCAGCATTATTTATTTCTTATGGTCCTGATGAAAGCCTGGATACCTTTTTTAGACCAAATAGGCTGAAACATGTCGACCGACCTTGCCAACTTAGCAGTTTAATTTATACTGCTTTGCACTGCTTTTTAATCCTGCCAGTTTGGACAAGCTAATAAATATTGATTTTTTTTTGTTCTTACTAGGTAGTTTTAGTATCACATTTTTCACATCTATCGTCATAATCACATTCAGCGCTGCACCCTCACAACGCCTAGCATTCACATATGGGATCTTAGCATCCTAAAAACAACTTAGAACCTTTAAGAAAACCTCCCAGAGCTCCTATCTCACAGTGAGAGAGTTGTAGCCCTCAGTGAGACTAGGTTTTCTCACTGGGAGGAGAAGCCCATATGATGAAGCATGCCACCTAGGGTGGGTGAGGGCATTCGTCCTAAAAGGGATTGCTCCCTAGAGGAGCTAGATTGAGAGACACAATTGTTTTCATTTTTCATTTTTTTTTCACTGTACGACAGACCCGAGAAGTTTTGTGTTGTGATTATTGTACATGGGGAATCACTTCTCGCAGGTCTCTAAATTTTTCCCTTGGACCCTCTTCTCACTGTTTTTGTGTTTCGAACCAGGCAAGTTGCCAAAGGGCCCGCCCTGTCACCATCACTCTGTAAATGCCACTCCTGGTGCACTACAAGTTGGGGGATGAAGTCCCCTTGAATCCTGAGGGTCCTTGGGGGCCAACAAGCCCTCCTGTAACCACCAGTAAGTCCCACACAGCAGGATTGCTGAGAGGTTTTCTGAGGCCATGCCCCCCCTTTCTCCATCACTATGCAAATGCGCCTCCTGGCACAGTAATGGTTGGGAGATGAAGTCCCCTTGGATGCTGAGGGTCCTTGGGGGGCCAAGAACCCCTCCTGTTACCTCCTGTAAGTCCCACATAGCGAGATTGCTGTGAGCTGGTCGAAGGCCCCACCCCTTTTTCTACCACTCTGCAAATGCACCTCCTGGCACACTACTGGTTGGGGGTGAAGTCCTTGTGGATGCTGAGGGTCCTTGGGGTACAAGAAGCCCTCCTATTTCCTCCGATAAGTCAGACACAGCAGGATTCCTGAGAGCTGGTCAGAGGCCCCACCCCCTTTCTCCACCACTATCCAAATGCGACTACTAGTTAAAAAAACATAGAAATTCACTTTAAAGAAAAATAGTTTAAAGGGAAGTTATAGTTAGGAAATAGAATTGGAAAAACATTAGAAATGTACTTAAAAAACCAAAGATTACATGAATGTCATAGTTAAGAAATAGAGTTTAAAAAAAACTTGGAAATTCATTGATAAAAACAAAGGTCACATTGACATAATAGTTAGGCTATGATTTCACTCATACAAAACCATTGAAATTCAGCAGTTATAATTACTTGAGATAACTATAACTTACGTCTCTGCAATGCACTGCTTATGATCTCACATATGACATCTCAAATGACATCACTGATGGCATCACTGATGACATTACTGATGACATCATCCTGTGAGTGTAACTATTTTGTAAACATTTCTGTGACTTAAAGATATATTCTAAGGTACAGCATAAGTTAAATTACTATTCTTTCTGTTCTAGTAATTAGTCAAACTATTTCTAACATATCTCATCTGAGTGGCCGTATGACTCTCTGCATCAGTATGTGAGTGGATGTCTGAGTGGTTGTATGGGTGTGTGAGTGGGTATGTGAGTGGCTGTGTGGATGTGATAGTGGGTATGTGAGTTGCTGTTTGGGTGAGTGAGCAGCTATGTGAGTGACTGTATTGGAGAGTGAGTGGTTGTATAAGTGACTGTATTGGTGAGTTAGTGGCTGTGTGAGTGGCTGCATAGGTGTGTGAGTGGCTGCATGTCAAAGGCTACAATACAAGTCAGATAGCTTGGAGGCTAGAAACCATGCAGCATAGATTTGCGTATGTGTGCCTGTAACCCACAGGTTAGACTCACACACATCTCTACAGAAGATAAATTTACTCTTAAGCTGTTTATCATATTGTAAATCTCTCTTCTTCACAGGTGAGTTTACCTCATTTCGATGCCTATCAATGCAGTTTTTCAGCTTCTAGTGCTTAGCACCAAGAAACCCTAGACATGCGCTAGGGGCTTTTTACATTCCCTTATGCAGGTTGCAGACAGATCTGTTGGAAATACTCAGTCCCCCCAGTAATTCTATTGATGTTCATGCTGTAACCTTTTGTTTAACATTTTTAAGAAATATGTTCAGCTCACTGAGCTAGACCTGAATATCTTAAGTCCTGCTGATCAGCTCAGTGAAGAGTGCACTGAGAAAGCCTCTCTCTATTGGTATATGAATGCATAGTGTAGGTCATGCCCTGTCAATGAGTCAGTAATAGGACATTGGAGCATCTTTGCCACATCACTGTCAGGTCACAATATCCACCTCATTGTAAGTGCCTTATGTATTGATGTTTGAATGTGCATCATTTCCAGTTTACAAAGCACAGCAATGCACAATCACTATAAGTGCATGATTGTCATATCATAGTAGCAATAACACATATTATTTAGCACACAAACTGCTCTAGAGAGTAAGGCCAGATCATGGTAATGTTAGCACCTAAAGGATTTGGCCAAATAATATTGAAGAATAAACACCCTAACTTAAAGATTTCATGACTTGGAAATCCTGATGGCGCTTGACAGGTCAATGAACCTTTGCCACCGTGGTGCAAATGGAGTTGTAACGAAAACACAAATCATGCATATATCAACTGCCAGATCCTTAATGTTCAGTCAATGATTAGAGGTTGGATGAGTTTTCAAAACCTTTATTTATCTTTAAGTATTAGTGTGCTTTTGTCATCTTTATTCAGATTAGTACGTTTACAGAAATATCGAATGAAAGGTTGATTAGTGACAGCATGACTGAAATGCAGAGTGTTCTATAAAGGAAATTGTCACTAACCTAACTAAGAGCCTAATCTACCCTACGCAGAGAAACCCATGAAGAGTTCCTTTTCAGAAAATAGGAAGATTTTGGATCATAGATAGAACTACATATAAGGAGTCGTTCTGGAAACTCAGCTGAGTTCCCCACAGCTGCAGCAGCAACTGTCAGAATATCAGTGGAAGAAGCTTGATTGTTGCAGTAGCATTGATCAGGGAAAAGGAATAAGATGAAATTCACCTTTAGCAATAGCTGTCGGCAGTGAAGGGGAAGGATACAGGGTCTTCTCCAAGCGAGTCTCAGAGTAAGAATGCTGGGTCTCTCCTAACTAGCTAGGAACACTCATTAATAAAAAAGTCATACAATAATGTAATGAAACTTATTAAGTGTTTGATATTCTCCTCCAATGGAAACCAGTCATCCGATGGTGTTGTCAACATCCGTTGCTTCTTTATCCGATTCCCACGGTAAACATTCACGCTGGTATATAGTATAACACTGTTTCAAATTTTAGCACCATGGAGGAAAGTTCTCATGAGAACCTTCTTACCTAAACAAGAAGCTGCGTTCAGTGTCTATTGTGAATACAATGCTAGTCAACTATGCTGATACAAATATCAATGATGTTCTAGTCAAGCACACATGAAATATATCTAAATTATAGTTCATTCTAACAGTCTTTTAATTATGAATTACAGCAAGGCTCATTGTTGTACAAATGATCTAATGTGGCGTGATGAAGCTAAGGAAACATAAGCTTGAAGTCAGCACATTTTTCACCAAGATGCTGGTGCTAGGCAAATGTACTAAATAAACATCTACTTAGCTGTGCGCAAAAGTCGAAAGAAAAGGCTTTTAGGCCTAAAGAAAAAAGGGCACATCTAAGAATGATAGCCTAGTACAAAAAGATTTTCTTGATGTTATTTTCATATACATTTAAAGCAGCACATTTTCCCAACGTGTCACCTTTACTGTGAAAACTTTCTTTTATCCAAGCTAAAATGCAATCTAAAAGGATTCCTTTTACACGTTTAAGCAAGCACATTTTAATGCGTCATTTGTATGTGAAATATTTTTTGCAGCAGTTTAAAGGTGTTCTAAAAATGCAAATCTAATATGGTCTGCAATTCAAAATGTATCTTTAAACTAATTTCCTACAATTCCCTCCCTTCTAATGAGTTTAAATCATCACATAACTTTTTTTACATGCCAATTTAAGTCTAGAAAGCACTTTTGTCTTCAGATGTGTCTTGTCTCTTTCTTTTGATCCCCCTATTAAGTTTGAGTGACTTCATGTAGTCGTCATTCATGATTCCACATAACCCCATGTCCCTTTCATACATTTTCTTTAGGAAATGTTCCTGTCTTTTTGCATGCAGTATTTACTGCTCAGAAATAGGACATAAATAAATATTAGGCAAAGTCCTCTTATCGCTATTGGCATTACTATTGCACCCAGTATACCCTTCCCAGCAGTCGAAAACCAATTCCCGATGGTGCTCAATTCTTTCCTAAATTTTTTGTACAAACTTGGTGTTTCTAATTCATGTAATTCGGGATCTAAACCTGAAATGTTCCTAGCATAGATTTCTATTTCCTTTCCCTCAACAGGCATGAATGCACAGTAATGTGTTAATGTCAGCACTCCTCCCTTCTCAGTGAGTACTATGTCTAAAGCAAGACGGTCTTGCAAAACCATCGAGCTTATAGCAATTAGGTCAGTGCTAATTAAGAGCAAAGCTCCAGAAGTGCTTGTTGCCATTTTGTCAACTACAGTAGCTAACTTTCTGAGCTTTACATCATTTAGGATTGCTCCTACAGGTGGTATCCCTACTCTGAATATATCTCCTACTAAACCAGCTCCTTTGCTTGTGCTACACTTTTGTCTGTTTGCTGGTGTTAACACCAATGCATCCAAGCTTGTAACATGGTACATCTTTGGAATTAGTAAGCATAAATAGCAAATACCCTCCCAATTGGCAGGTAATAAGAAGTAAGCATTCTGTCCAAAAATGTAGTAAACTCCTGGAGTTGCATTCTCATCCTTTTGTAATATTTGCCATGTTCCCCCTGTCAACTCGAATGTGTGTTTGCATCTGCTGATCCTACATATCTAGTCCTTTTTAGTGTTCTTCTTTCGTAAAAGCAAAGATGTCCCTTGTGTTGGCTGTCTAGTCTCGGTTTAGGGAAAACTATTTTCTTTCTAAATTCATTCTCCTCTTTCTTCCATAGATTCTCTAAAACATCTCTCTTCCTGTCAGTAGCCTTATTCATGTTCATGTATCTTTCTTCTAAAGTCATAATTTAAGCCTTCTCTGCAGGTCACATTAAGCAGGTAAAATTGTTTTTGTAAGCTTGTACGCTATCTACAGGCAGGTGTGTAAGACAAAGGTATGTGATAATTGGTGACCTCCTCAGAAAAAGAAGTCAGTAAATTGGCGCGTACACAGCAATCTTTAACATCCATGGCATTAGTGTATTCTTTTACTAATCTAGAATATCCATTAGTAGCACAATCGTCCTTTTTGTAACTCACAAATGTTTTAGTAGAAATACTATCCCTAATACTGTGTGCACTAGTGACATTTGTGCTTAATGGCTCTGAATCAGATGTTAGGTAAAATCCTATTAGTACTGTTGTGATCATTATAACTGTTGTCACGAAAATCACACCCATGATACTTTTACACTTATTTATAATGCAACACATTGTTCTGAGTCAGTAATAGAATCGCTTGCTGTAGAGGATTAGAAGATTACGGGGCATATTAGCAAGGAGTTGCGATATTTATCGCAAAACGCGCTTAGCGCGTTTTTTGTTAACGCCGCCTATCGCTGGAAATTATCACTGAGATAACACCCTATTAGTAAGGTTTATCTCCATAGCGATAATATTTCCAGCGATAGCGGCAAAATGTGAGAATATCGCTGGAAAAGCAGCGATATTCTCGCATTATCGCTAAGGTGGATTCAGCATTAGAATCCACCTCCTATACTTTAAACAGGTAAGTCATCCTCACTAGCAGGTGATAAAATATAGCGATAAACGCGCTTAGCGCGAATTATTTTATCGCTTCGCCTGCCTTGCTAATAGGGGGTAGTGGGATTAGCGACTGTTTTCAGTCGCTTTAAGTAGGGAACGCCTTCTTTGCATGTCATTAGCGATAATTATCGCTGACATGCAAGGCGATGGTTAACGCGGCCTCTAACGCCTGAAAGCTGTCGCTAACGCCTGTTAGCGACAGCTTGCTAATAGGGCGATAAAACTATCGCCGCTTTAGCGGCAAAAAGTGCCGCTAAAGCGGCGATAAAGCCCTTGATAATATGCCCCTACCTTCTTTAAAGCTGTTGAGGTTTTTTTTCTTTGATCTTCTTATTAATGCCGTTCCCTAATACACAATTCTTAACCCTACTTCGTGTTCTTCTAAAATCTCTATTCTACTGTAACTTTCTTCTCTGACCTACGTTAGTCTTCTGTAAAACAAATAGTTAAAATAATAAACATCTAATAGGCACAATTCTCAGCTTTTCTTGCATTAAGTTTTACAAATTGCAAAATCTCTGTAATTTCAAGGGGGTTCTAGCAGTTCAGGATTCACGTTGCACAGATCTTCCAGAGTAAGATTAAGTGCCGCATTAACGCAGTAAGACTATTCAGGTGCTTCAGGTATCTTAGAAGTTCAAGTCCTTCCAGATCTTCTTAAGACTTGATGATTCAGATCGAAGTCACCTTCATCTTCTGTTTCACTCTACTCATGCAATGTTTTTGGAATTCGTGCTATTGATGAGCTTCTCCTTAGTCTCTCCTTCCCGAGACTCTTTGGCCACTCTTCTTGGCAACATATTCTCTTTATTCCAGAGCTTGTTTCTTCACAGGGATTCTGTTTGCCCCTGTTCTGCTTCACAGATGCTTTCAGTATGCAGTTCAGTCTCTGTTTCGTCCTTGTCTGAGATCTCAATGGCACTTTGCAACACTTCAGTCACTTGCACTTGTCTTTCAGCTTGCTGATCTTCACCCCTTTCCTCCTCCTTGTGCTTTTCCCTTTATTTCGACAAGTGCTGGTGTTGCTGCAGGTCTAGGTGGTCTCTTGACTAGTGGTATGACCACTCACGCTCGTCTTCCTGAACAAAGACTAAATGCATTTCTTTTGGATTGCTCACTCTCTTTGTGTGTGAGGCATGAATCCAGTTCAGAATTCCAACACATTGTATTGCTTTGCCATCCCAAATATTAGAAAACGCCGCACCCCCACGCGGAGGCACACACAAGGCAAAGCAATAAAAAACACCTGGAAAGTGATTTCACTCTCATGAAATGAGGCACATCAAAAGACAGTTTTCAGAATAAAGCGAGGGGTTTTATTTGTGCAACACTTTCTAACAAAAAGGCTTTCCCAGATGTCAAATGGACAACATTCAAATGTATATAGAGATATATATATATGTGCAAGCAATAAAATAACACTTATAAGAAGGCAGATGCAACTGTTAAATGCATGGAATAAAATACATGGAATAAAATAAAAGCAGATAATAATACTAGACGTCCACTGTAAGAAATAAGCACTGTTAAATGCAAATGATCACAAAAATATATACACTAAATACATCAGATGATTATAACCACTGGAGACTTGAATTTGCACACAGACACAGAAAATACATCACCGATCGCACTTTCCCTGCATTCTTGCCAACTCGGCTGGAGTAACCCTTGACAGCCAGACAGAAGCCTCAATAGGGTCCCTAAAAACAAGTTCCCTGTGGCAACACATCGGCTCCACAGTGAACTCCCATCTGGGTGCCAAGATTTCCCACCTTTAATACCTTTTACTCAACCTGAGGAGAAGTTTCTAGAAACCTCGCCCCCTTTCTTCTGTGACGAAAACTGAGCTGACCGTAATGGTCTGTATCAGGGTCAAGACAGAAGCAGGCCAGGCCACTGAATTTTGACTCCGAGACAGAGCTGTACATTCTGCACATTTCTCTGACAACAACAATCTCTGCTCTTAAAGGTACCAAGCACGCATCCCACACATTATCTTATTGAAGCTTACGAAAGTCTCCAAAAGTTCTGAAAACAACCTTGAACGTGAATAGCCTAAACAATTTGAGTGATCTGGGGGCCTGCCTGGGTGCTCAAAGCTCAAGCTAGACAGAGTCAAAATTCGAGATGGCATGAGGGCATGTCAAAGTCAATAGTAAAATCTTCATAAAACTAAAACTTCCCAATGTACGACACAATGCACATTTGTGCACCACTGCCGATAGCATCACACACTTCACTTCCCAATGTACAAAATAATGCACATTTGAGCACCACTGCATATAACACTACACTCCAAGACGAGAAGTACATTTCACACCTCTCTCTCTCTCATGCTTTCAAATGCACATCCCACTCATTCTGTTCCTGGCAAAACTGTAAAAAGCAAACACTCCCCCTCTGCAGCTACAAGGAGACATGAAAGAAATCTTCAAGGAAAAAGGCACATGCAGGAAAAATGATGTCTTACATTCAAGAAAACACCTAAAGTCAATTGAAACAATGGTAGTCAAAGGTCATCACGTGGTCCCAATACATGGGAGTGCCTTTGGCTCTACACACATTTAAAAGCAGAGTTTGTAGTCAATATGACTTTGAAGGGGCCTTTCCATCTGGGTTCAAGACAAGTCTTCTGAACGTGCTTCTTGATCACAACCCAATCACCAGGATTGAGGTTGTGGTAGTATTTTTGGTGAAGTTCTCCAGTGGCAGCTGATACCTGATGAGAAACAGAACGAATCACATCAGCCATTGTCTTGCAGTAGTTCAGTATCATATCATCTGTGATGTATTCACAAGAGCGTTTGAAGGCACAGCAGCAGTGTCATAGCCCTTCTCATCAGAATCTCATGGGGGGTAATTCTGTCTTCCTGTCTGGGATACTTTAAACGCTCATCAGCACCAATGGTAAAGCATCTGCCCATTTCAGTGAAGTCAAAGCACAATCCTTCGCCAACCTAGCTTTAATTGTTCTGTTAATTTGCTCGACTATTCCTGACGCTTCTGCTCTGTAACTTCAATGTAGTTTCTGTTCAATTTGTAGAGCAGCACATAGCATGTTTATCACTTCATTGTTGAAGTGTGTTCCTCTCTCTGACTCAAGAAGGGTGACATTCCGAACCTTGGTATGAGGTCTCGTAACAACAGTTTAGCTACAGTGAAACTGTCATTTCTCCTTGTTGGCTATGCTTCCACCCATTTTGAGAAGATATCTCAACCCATTGTGCACAGGCATCTCAATAAAATCCATCTGTAGTCTGTAAAAGGTCCATTTGATCTCGCTGTGTGTGCTTCTAACATGTGTTCTCTACCCTACATTGAGCTGCTGACAAGTAACACACTTTCTCCAATTCTCATCAGCTATTATACGAAATCTAGGTTGTACCAACGTTGTTGAAAGAGTCTCACCATGGCATCTCTTCCTGAATGTGTGTAGCTATGATAGTAAAATGTCATTGGAAACAACAAGCTATCAGGCAACACCGGCCTTCCATCGGCTGAAATTCAGATGTCATTTGTGTTCTTCAAACAGCCTGACCTAATGCACCCATTCAGTTCTGCTTCAGATACATTCTCTTGTACTCTTCTCAATTCCTCCCAAGTGTCAGTTCCTTCCATCACCATTACAAAAGCACTTTCTTCCTCAGATTTGTATGTGAAACCTCCATTAAATGTACATGCCAGCAGAGCACGGTACCTGGCTACGGAGTCAGAGTATCTGCTGCCCATGGCAACATACCCTCTGCCTGTTGATATCCTGGACATTCTATTATTGCAATTTCACTAGGTATTTGGAGTGCATTGAGCAAGTTTTTAACATGCTGTCCATTCCATATAGGGGTACCTGTAGATGTAAGAAATCCACGTTGCGACCACAATTGCCCAAAATGATGAGCTACGCCAAACCCATACTGGATGTCCGTAAAGATGGTGACTCTCATTTGTGCAGTTAAACTGCAAGCTTAGGTAAGGGCAATTAGCACAGCAACATGTGTGGGGATAATAGATTGACGTTTTGTTTTTTTACATTTTAGAGTCAAGTTAGCCCAACTAAGAGCACGTCTTGATATTTGCCATTTCTCGCATTTGGAAACTCTTCTTTCGTGGAGACTGACTGAATGCGGTCTTTAGGAACGAAATATTGGGGACAGATTTTTCGCCCAGGACACAGTGAAATTTATCCATCAGGACCAACTACCAATAGTAAGTGGTAGGGTTTAGGTTTTTTTTTAACAATGAGGGATATATCAAATGATTTATAGTTGATACTAAAAAAGCCTTATTTGTTTTTACAGCCCTGATGAAGTCCGCATAGGACGAAACACATTGGCTGGGCTGATGCATGTATTCTTGCACCTGATTGTGAAAATAAAAGAAAAAATTCAATACAAGAACTTTCGAGACTCCCGTCTTCATAATTTGCTGGAACTATATGTATTGAAAGAATTTGATTGTACTTATCAATTGAACTATATAGATTTTTGTGCTCCTTGATATTATCGTTGGTTTATCAAATGACCTAATATTGAAAAACATTAATATATGGTTTTAATTATTGGTTCAGTACGAAGACACATAGAAGCTATTGTAGTTGTGATACATAATTGTCTTATATATATATATATATATATATAAAACGTTTTTTTTAGCTTATAACCAATTAATAGAAAACATTAGAGGGCATGGAATATTCATCTTTCCTGTTTCTTAAATATAGAAAATACGAATTTGGTCCGCTGCATACTGGAACAAGAGTTCGGCTAATGATTGATTCACTATAAAGGACATTGTTCCACACAGGGTTAGGCCGAATCAAAGAATCCAATTGGTGAGTGAGCAGATAGATTGAGATGAGTATGTGGTGACTATGAATGGGTATACATTTGTTTTTATGGAAGTTACCACTATTATTTGAATGGGGAATGATTGGCTCATTAGGTGTGACATATACGGTACCCTAAGATGTTTAATATGCTCGCTATTCATTTATTTCAGATTAAATGCTTGCAAATATGGTTTGACTGTATAGAAGAAGCTAGTTGTCCACATAGGGACATGAATGAGAGGTTCGGTTGAGGTTCACCCCTGTGGATGATTGATTCGGGGGTTGGGACCTATTCAGATGTGTATGGGTCATCCAATGTTTGTAGTTTTGGTGCCACATTATACAGTTTAAACTTAGGTGGAGATAAGAAGTATCTAAACATCTGAATAGAAAAAGAATAATACCATAATACTTGAATACCTCTTAATAAATAGTGTCACAATTAGTAATATTTGTGTATTTATGTATAGGTTGTACAGACAACGGTTTTAAAGAGGGACAAAGAATTTGAGTCTTGAAAAAGGTAGCTGCTATTCGTACAATACAACCAAAACGCGTTGACGCATTGGACAGACTTAATCCATTGAGCATTCAGGCAAAATTGATGAAAATCTTTGAACTAATCAGATGTCCGTTTTTGACTGCACATATGGATTAGTTTACGAATTACAAATAAGTGTACTGTTGTAAATGTTTTATCTCTCTTATTGTCTCTATTCTTCCTTCTTTTAAAAAAACCTTTTTTTTATCTTTGTCCTCCCGCTACTGGGCTTTATAGTGTATCTTAGTATGCTGTTATAAAAAACAGGCTGAATATGTAATTGGACCCTATGGGTCTTTTGAGCCTTGTGTGATAATTAGACCATGCTGGGATAGTCCTACATTCATGAAATGCTTTTTATGTATGAATTGTTTTTAAAATTGTGGTGGATTAACACTGTACATTATTTTTAATAAACATATTTAATTTTTCCCACCATTTGAGTATTTGTGGCATTACAACCATTGAATAGGGGCCCTGAGGGTGTATACATGAAGTATAAATGAATGTGGTATTGATTGAAGAATAAGGTGGGAGGGAGTTCAATACCAAAGAGAATATCAATTTTACATTCCAGATAACAGATTGAAGACAGTAAGCTTCTATCACATAATTTATGGGGCACACAGCATATATTGCTGTTAAAATGCCTTAATTTCCTCTCAGGCATGAACCATCCACAAATAGGACATGGTCGTGCACATTTAGTGGTTCATCCTTAATAGCAATCTCAGTTTTGTGCATAGTTCAATGACAATTAGGCAATCATGATCAAACTCTTCACAATTTTCACTTTGTTCTGTTATGGGCATCAGAGTAGATTCATTTAAAACATTGCATCATTTTATTACAACATTCTCAGAGGCAAGTAAAGTCTGTTCATATTTAGTTAACCTGTTGTGTGTCAAATGTTGCATTTTTGTTTTGGTCAACAATAGCTCCCTAGAGTGAGACCATGACAATTAAAAGGTGTCCCATCACTATTTTCTCACTCTTTTCCCAACTAGCACTCACCACTGCAACTGCCTTCAAACAGTGAGGGAGTCCTGATGCTACAGAATCAAGTGGCGTCTTTGGGCCCCTCCAGGAATCTGTGTCAAAACTGAGAGTGCACAACCATCTCTCTCACTGCAAAATAGAAATCGGGGACACAACACAATTTCTCTTTCAGATCTAGGAACGCTTTTGTACATTTGTTGTCCCAAGGAAGCAGATCAGACACATCTCTGGAAAAGTGCAGTGTCCACTGTCTACAGTAGCCAACCATTCCTAAAAACATCCTGATTTCCTTTTGTGTTCGTAGTGGATTCATCTGCAAGATGGCATTCACTCTCTCTGGTGACACCTTTCTGACTCCTTTCATAATATTATGTCCCAGATATTGAACTTCTTTTTGACAGTACTGCAGTTTACCTGGAGAAATTTTGTGTCCATTCTCCGCCAGGTGATTTCAAAAGTGCAATTGTGTAGAATTTACAAGCATCACGTGTATCTGATGCTACCAACAGATCGTCTATGTATTGATCAAGAGTAGACTCACAAGGCATTTGCAATGACTCAATATGTCTTTTTGGAATCTGACTAGGAAGCCGGTCGCGAGTCGTCCCCCAACTAACCTCTGACACGGACTCCCGCTCACTGCTGATGCCGTGATGTTGTGCCTGTTGTGCTCGGCGAAGCTTTCTCTCCTCAACCTTTGGTCCTCGTGGTGACCGCGTCTCGCGTCCTGTGTCCCGTATCTCGTGTCCCGGTGTCCGGTCGTTCCTCTGCTGCTGAGGGTGCGCCTTGCCTGCCTGGTGCTCTCTCGGGGGGCTCCGGATGTCCCAACCATCTTCGTTGCACTCTGGCCGTTCAGCGTTTTGTGCGCGCTGATGCAGCCGGGTGTTTGAGCGGCTGGGAGCAGGCCATGAGCGGTGTGTGGCGCCTCTCGCTCACCGTAGGCCAGGAAGTTCCCAGCGAGTATTGCTTTTCCGGAGGTGAACAGTACGCCGAGGTGTACTGTATGGGAGTGAGAAAGCAAGACCCTGGAGAGACTGCCACTGCGATAAGGAGGTGAGGGTGTGTTGTTGGAAACTGGTCAGCTTTCCGTCGGGCTATTGGTGACATTTTGTGGACATTTGAAGGGGTGTGCTCAGTGAGTCTCACCACACTTGGTTCTCCTTTTTTTTTTGTTTTGTTCTTACTCCCTAGCCTCTGGGTTTGATTTTGGAGCCCCCGCTGTTGTGAGGGGGGCAGTGGCGTTAACCAGCTGGATTTCTTCTCCTTCCTCTGCAGGGGGGTTTGAGTACTGGACTCTGGATGTGCGGTGGCTCTGTTTTTCCGTTACTGAGGGAAGCAGGGGCACTTGCTGAGTGCCGTCTTGCCCGGTGCCATTCTCTCGATCTGCCCCCCTCCCATAGGGTGGATTCTGGTAGAACTAGTACCCGCGGAATACGCTGCTCCGTAGCAAGGATCCAGAACACTTGTAGATCTCACTTTGAGCTGGGCACTGAGCCGTGCACTTTGCCTCTGGGTACTCTGGAAAGGAGCCTCCTAGCAGTTAGCCCTTCTATAGATATCAGCCAGGTAAAAAAGGATAAAGTAAGGTATGATACGGTCCCCAAATCTATGGAGTTAGCTATACAGCAAGCTGGGGAAAAAAAGAAACAGCTTTCTAAGGGGGGTCTTCCATCGTTACATAAGCCTTTATCTGTTCCCCCGACCAGCCGCACTATGGATAGTGAGTCATTATTGGGCAAAAGATATAAATTAAGATCTAGTAGGTTTTTGGGGGAGGAGCCTCCTGTTCAACAAGCTACACAGTCTTTCCAAGCTATAGAGGCCTCAGCGAATAAGTATAAGCATAGGAAGCCTTCGGTCACAGCTGGGAAAGCCACCCCGGTAAGGGAGAGGAAGAAAAATAAGAACCAATCACTTCCAAAAGTGACTCCCTCACTTAGATCTTACTTCAAGCTTAACATTCGGGGTGGTATGGAAAACGTTAAACAGGGCATACGAGTACCAGGGGACTCCCTGCCATCAAACCATGCCATCTCTCTGTTCAACAGATTTTCCCCTCTAAGTGAGTCAGCTGCTACTCCGGGGGGGAGCAGTCAAAACGAAGGAGCCCAGTCAGGAGATGCGTCCCCGGGGGTAGCAGCAGAGAGCTCGGACACACTACAAGGGATGTTGAGCCAGCTATCTGTGGAGATCAAAGAACGTTTCTCAACTTCAGAAATAAACCAAAAGAAGATCCAGGATACTTGTACCAGCTTAGAGGAGAATCTGTTTGCATTGGCGAATAGGATGGAGGCCCTTGAAAATAAAGTGGGGGAGCTGGGGCTGGAGGTGAAAGATAACACTCAGGAAGTGGTCAGGCTGAAGGAAAGAGAAAGGGACCTGGCGGAAAGACTGGAGAGGCTTGAAAACAATTCCAGAAGGAATAATATCAGGATCTTGGACTTGAGAGAAGGGCTGGAAGGAGATAATATTAAAACCTATGTTATCGATATCCTGACTAAAGCCTTCCCACAGGTCGCTGCAGCATCAGTTTGGGAAACTGAGATCCAGCGAGTCCACAGGGACCCTTTTAAGTTGAACCCTGGATGGGAAAAGCCCAGGAACATCCTGGTATATATTCAATCCTACCTTCTTAAGGAACAGCTACTTGGGGCTGCTCTTAAACTTAAGACTATACAGGTCCAAGATGCATCTTTCAGAATAAGGTCGGATATCTCGCAGGTTACAGAGGATAAGAGGTGGGAGCTGGGTAAGCAGATGGATGCATTAAGAAAGCTTGGAGCTCAAGTACAGTTAAGGTTTCCCGCCTTTCTAAAAGTAGTTTGGGCTAACAAGATGTATAATTTCAGGTTTCCTGAGGAAGTGGACAGTTTTTTGGCACAAAACAAACCTTAGTTTAAAGTTGTAGGGAGTTCAGATCTGTGGTGTTGTAAGTGTAACAGTGTTTTCTTTTCAAGAGGTTAGTGGGTTCTGGCTCGAAAAGGCAATTATCATTAATTGCCAATGAGTGGTAAGGGAGGGTTCCCTTGGGTGGTGTGGGGGGCTGGGGATTTGGGGGTGTTGCACGTGTGCTGGTGGGGAGCATTGGGGGAAAAAAATCCGTAATAGGGACCTCATGTGACGTAATAACCTTCTGTAGACATAGCCGGGGGTGGAATCAGGACAATGCTGGGGGATAGACCTACCCGTGGAGGAAGTATACATCTTGACATTTTATGTTGGAATGTGAATGGTTTAAGAGTCAGAAGAAGACAGCGCGTGATCTTGCAGTATCTCAAAGATAGTTCAGCTAGGATTCTTATGATTCAAGAGACCCATCTGCTTCAATCAGAATGTAAGGCATTGTTTGATAAACAAAGATGGGTTGCCAAGATTGTAGCTTCCGATCAACAATGCTGCTCGAAGGGGGTCGCCATAATTCTTAAAGTGAATTCAGGGGTTGAACTTATCAGGAGCCAGGTAGATGATAGAGGATGCTGGGCAATAGCTAAAGTTAAATGTCAAGATGCTAAATATACTTTAGCTAGTTACTATGGTCCCAAAGAGGACGATATTACTCCTCTGAATAGTCTCTGTCTTGCTTTAGCAGATTTTGAGGCTCCACTGATACTAGGTGGGGACTTTAATGTGCTTCTGAATATTAAGCTGGATAGATCTTCCCCTCGAACCCAGATAGCAACCCGTGTGTCAAAGCCCATCTTCTGACAATACTAAAAAATCTTAATCTTTGTGACGTCTGGCGGCAAAAATGGGGGATATTAGGGAGTATTCCTTTTATAGTAAAAATTATTCACATCACTCTAGAATCAATTATATATTTTTAGAACATCCGGAGCTTGCTAAAGTAAGTCTAATTGAATACCTTCCTATTCACCTCTCCGATCATGGAGCTATAGCCTTGAATCTGGAACTTCCCCCAGAGCTCTCGCTAAAGAGATGGACTTTGAATAGGAGACTTCTCCTTCAACCATCTATCCCGGGCTTGATAAAGAGGGAATCAGCCATCTTCTTCCAGCATAATCTGGGGTCAGTCCCTTTACATATAGTGTGGGATGCTTTTAAGGCCTGGTTGAGAGGGACGTAAAAGGGGGCAGCTGTGGGTTGGACTAGAGCTGAGAAAAAATAGACGGCTGACTTAGAGATGCAGCTAGCAGAGTCTGAGGCAGATCTAAAGGCTAGGCGGCCATCTGGAGTAGGGGATGAAAGCCTACTAAGAAGAGTAGAAGATCTCCAGCTGAAGTTTAGACTCAAGCTTGAGGAGGTATTACTTCAAAAGTGGGAGGTAAGCAAAATGAGGGATTTTGATCAGGGTGAGAACTGTGGCAAACCTCTCGCCATGAAGAGTAGAGTTGATAGATCTTGCAATTATATTAGTAAGATTAAAGTGAGCACTCAAATTACGGAGGATAAAGGGGACATTGAGCAGGCTTTTGCGGAATTCTTTCAGGGGCTATATCGTGAAGATCTTCTGGTTGAGGAAGAGGACATTGATAGGTGGCTTAACGAGAAACAGCTCCCAAAATTAAATGTGGATAGCCAAAAAATCCTCACCCAAGAAATAACACGGAGTGAGATTCTATCCGTCCTAAATAAATCTAAGAAAGGGAAAGCGGCAGGACCCGACGCGATCCCAATTGAGGTTTATGTTCTAATGGTGGAAGAAATCATCCCGGTTTGGTTGAAATTATTTAACGAAATCCTAGGAGGTACTTCTCCTCTGCCCGATTCATGGAGTGAGGCTGTCATTACACTGATTCTGAAGCCTGGGAAGGACTCAACCCAGTGCCAGTCTTACCGACCAATTTCATTATTATACTCCGATTACAAGATCTTCGCAGGGATTCTGAATGATCTGTAAGATCGTAGGGCCGATAATTCATGAAGATCAAAAGGGCTTTCTTCTGGGCAGGCAGATGTCGGACTTGGTATACACCCTAATTGGTGCAGTTGATCTGGCAACTGCACAAGGCCTCCCTCTTTCAAACACCACCGTCGATGCAGCTAAAGCTTTCGATCGAGTGAATTGGCACTATTTGAGTAGGACCTTGAAGGCTTTTGGTTTTGGCGACGGTTTTAGGGAGGTCCTTAAGAAAATATACAAAGCTCCCCGGGCTCAGATTTTGGTTAATGGCAGCCTTTCCCCTGTGGTCACAATAGAGCGTGGTACTAGGCAGGGATGCTCACTTTCTCCCATACTTTTCGACTTATATATCGAGCCTCTGGCCCAGAGTTTAAGGCAGAATGAAAAGATCATCCCCTTTGTCGCAAATGGGTACACAAGGAAACTAGCATTATATGCTGATGATTTAATTTTACTATCCTCAAATTTTAATACCACATTACCGGAGCTTCTTAATGAAGTCCAGGTTTTTGGGAAACTTTCTGGCTATGAAGTCAACGGCGATAAAACCGAGATCATGGCATGGAACATCACAGGTCAAGGGGTGAAGTTCGCTAAGGAGCTTAGATACCTTGGAGTAACGATAACCCAAGATCTCAGAGAGATCCCAAAAATTAACCTGGAAAGAGTTTCTAAGGAGGTGGACGTTTTATTAAAAAGATGGCAGAATATTCCGCTTTCCCACTACGGGCGGGTGAATTTGATAAAAAAGTGTGTGCTCCCGAAGTATGCCTATTTGTTTAATAACATTCCCCTGGAGTTTGGTAAAGGTGATCTGCTTAAAATACAGGGCAAGATTTCTTCCTTCATTTGGGCAGGTAAAGGGATCAGGCTGTCGTGGAAGAAATTAAGACGCAAATTCTCACATGGGGGTATAGGCTTACCAGATTTTCAGTTGTACTGCTGGGCCTACCAACAAAAAAACTGTAGAATGCTACTTCTTACTCCAGATAGTTCGCTGATTGGTAGCATGTTTAAGGCCTTGCTAACTGACATAGAGGAGGTAGGATTTATGTATAAACTTGGCACTCCTAAATTTTTTTTAAAAGTCCGGTTGAAGACGTTGTGTATGGCGGCCAAGCTTTGGTCGGACTGTCGGGTGTGTTTGGGTCTTTCCTACTACAGTGACTGGGCCCCAGTGTGGGACTCCCCTGGAACACCGGAATGTCTGTTGGACTCCTTAGTTCAGCCACTAAAAGAGGTGGGAGTCACACACTGGAAGGACATTGTGGTGGGCAACAACTGTCTTCCCTGGGACTTTTGGAGGAATCTCACCAGCGGGGCTCTCTCCAGGTTTAAGTTTTACCAAATTTCATCATGGTGTGAGAGCCAACATTGGTCATCCCTGGAGGACAATTCTATGGAGAATGAGCTACAAGATCTGACCCCAAAAAAGAAAGAAGTAGCACAGTGGTATAATCATCTCCTTGCTGCAGCAGACAGGAAGTTGGAACATCCATACGTGGTCTGGGAGAAGTGCTTGCCGAGCGAGGAGCTGAAAGAACTTTGGTAAGTATCTGTAGACACACTTTACCCATTGATTAAATCTGCTTCACTCAGGAGAAACCACTTTTTTACGCTCCATAGGATATACTGGTCCCCACTTAAAATATCCAGAATAAAGGGCGGTGGTGAAGCCAGATGTATGAGATGTGGTGCCCTGAAGGCGGACGATATCCATGTGTTTGCTTCCTGTCCCAAGATCCAAGAATTCAGGGGAAATGTGGGTAAGACTCTCTCCAAGGCCGAGGTTGAGGTAAGCCCTACTCTTATTCTGTTTGGCACTGTATTGACGCCTGAAGGGGCGGTAGGATCTATGGGGTTACAGAACAAATTGGTGTTTTATCTGATCCTGTTGGCTAGGAGAGAGATCTGTAAACTATGGCGTCAGGTGGTACCCCCAACGTGGAGTGCCTGGTGGAACTCAGTAAGATACTATAGAGATTTAGGCCAGAAGGTTAATGCATATAGAGAAAGATCAGACTCAGGGTTATATTGGAACCTGCTAGATGATTTACTCTCTGATTAGACTGGATTAGTTTACAGGATAAGTTCCAATGATTATACCTCTTGGTCAGCTCAGGATGTATGCTGCGGGTGGTTCCCATAAGAACATCAGCTGAGACTGGTACCCCAAGCAGCAGCAGGGGTGGATCAGGCCGAGAGGTTGCTATAGCTACGGAGGTCATATGAGGGGAAAAAAATATATATATAATTTGTCTTTTTGGAATCTGATTAAATATCAATGGACACTTTGTACATCCTTGAGTGACACACCAAGTTATTGTCTTCTGCTGGAAGGTAAATGAAAGTACTGACTACTTTCGTGCAAGGACACTGAAAAGAAAGCCTGACTTATATCAATGACACTGAAGCATTCTGCAGTACAGAGAATTTGAAAAAGTACAGTGGCAGGATTTGGTATCATGGGACAACAGCACACTTCTGTTTCATTAATGTGCCTCAAGTTCTTGGACAACTCTTTGCTTGCCATTTGGCTTTTGTAAACCCTTAGTTGGTGAATTACATGGGCTCCCAATCAATTCTCTCAGTATCAGGGGCGGCACCTTCGCTAAGGCGGAGGAGCGTTGCCCCACTGCTCTGTGAGCAGTTGAAAAAGGAAAAATTAAATGATATTAACTCAACATTATTATCATTTTGTTTTTTCTTTCCTGGCTCAGCTGGTTAGGGGAGTGGCGGGCTGTACATCACAGGAATAGGGGAGGAGTGGTGGCACTCTTAACTGTGGATGACGGTTTGACCAGTCGTCTCGGGCTGGCCCAACAGTCATGCGCAGTTTGCATGTTCGCCACAGGATGTAATACACAACCTGTGTGGAGAACATGGCCAGTCTCCCAGTCCCTGCCTGAGCGCCGAGCCACTGTGCTCAGACCAATCACAACACTGCTGTAACGCAGCGTTGTGATTGGCTAGGGGATTCTGGGAGGTTCCTGCTTCCTTCCTGCACCTGGACTCAACAGAAGTGCCGAAGAGGACGGAGAGGAAGTGGCCGACATGCAGCTAAGTGTTTTTTCCCCCTTTTTTTTCCATTTACCGCATCCCCTTCTTGTCCCCTTACCCTCTTCTCCCCCACCACCTCCACTACATAGCAGCCGCCACTGCTCAGTATGCCTTTCAGAAGCATGCCTTCGATCCCTGCATTTATTCCTGCAATTGTCTCCGGAGACAAGTAATAGGATGGGGTTCTGGGGTAGACAGCGTTGACTTTAATCTTCTTTGGACTGGTTCTACACCTTTTATAAGTCCAATATTTGTTCCTGTAAAATCCCAAACCTCTGCATTGACGGCGACTCTTACATCTTCAGGTAATTCAGAAATTGTCAATAAGGAAAACATTCCTGCTTCAGCATTTTGTCTAATCATTTTAAAATCAACATCCTCATTTTGGTTCTGGAAGGCTACACCATTCGGTGTAAAATATATGGTGCAATATAACTTACACAACAAGTCTCTTCCTAACAGATTTACTGGGCTTGTATCTCAGACCACAAATTGATGTTTTCTTCAAATGTTCTTATTCTTACTTGGACTTCTTTTAAAATTGGATTTTGAATTTGTTTATTTGTAACACCAACTATTTGGATCATTTTCCCCAAGAGAGGCAAGTCTGGTACCTCCACTGTTCTAACAGTAGAGTGGGTAGCTCCTGTGTCAATCAGAAATGACACATTGTGACCATAAACATTTGCATCTACATATGGGCCACTCTGGTCTATCTCTAAGACTGTGCCAAGTACACAATCTTCTTTCTTGGTGGTTCTCCTTTCGGCCATTGGACACCTACCTTACATTCTTACCATAAGTCAGCGGGTACTACAATGTCAAGGAGGGTATCCAAGTCCCTCCATAACACCTTTGATGTCTTTATAAATCTCTCCACTTATGCATACAACTGCACCGGCTTTCCTCTCAATTTTGGAAAACTGTTTGTAAATGCTGTCAAATCACCTCTATTCCATGGCACATGTACATAAGTTCCTCCAGCTATTTCCCTCAATGGATATGCCGCTGCCTCATCCTCATACAGCTTATACTGTTTTCCCTCTGCTTCTCTCTTTCTTTTTGTATTTCTTTGCCTATCCAAGTTTAAACTTTTCCACATCCTTTCATCTGCGAATGCATTTAGTCAGTTCGATAATGTGCAAACGCATTCCTGTAAGCCTCATGTTTTCTATTGCCTAATCATCCAATTCAGCCCTATAGCTATGATGCAGATTCACGTTGTTATAAAGATGCACATCATAATTCTTTGGTATGTTCCATAGCAGCCCTTCGAGTAATCTCCCTACACAGGTAGATTAGCTAATTTCTCTGATATTGATCCAAATGGTCAAACTCCAAACAACCTTTGATTAGCTCTTCCAATCCTATCTTCAACCTTGGAATGTTCAATGATCTGTCCTTTCTGATCTCTATTTTTTTTGGGGGGGAGGAGGGCTCTATGACTTCTGCCCTTCTCTCGCTAGTAATCTCTTCTAGCCATGCTGGTAAAGCATGGCTTGAAGAGAATATTTAAAGCAGTTAATGCGTATAGGAATACTCTCCCACCACAATTCCCTACACCCCATCTAGAAAACAACATCCAGTGAATATTTGTCTTCACACTTTGCACTTAGCAATCCTTTCTGCCTCCCAACAATTATTAATCTAAAATCTTTCAACCTATCATGGCTACATCATATGGCATGCCTTGTCAATGCCAATAGGTCTGGTTTTAAAGGAATGTTGTTTCGTAATGTGAAGCATTACAAGTAAATGGCATAGGAATAGATATCTTTTTGTGTGGAAGCGCAGTACTGTAGAATAACATTGGTGTAGGTTAATAGGGCAGGTGACAGATGCACTGTGAAGCCATACCTAAAGATCCATGTAGGTTAGTGACTTCCCATCTTTCATCTGTGCTCCTGCTAGAGAAAAACAACATAAATTATCTAGCATTCCAATGCCATGTATATGCCCTTAAAGTTGAAGCTTAAGCAGCTGGATAAATTAGCAAAACGATCAAAGCTGTGTGGATGGCAAGCACTATCTTTCTGATCAAAATGTACACCTGGCTCCCAGCATTTGGGCATATACAAAGTCCTTCTCTAGTCATGCTCACATAATTGTCTTGTGACAGCTGAACTGTCAACCCAGACCATAAAAAGGACATTCTTCCCTCCTCTGTTATCAAATCACTCTCTCTGACATTCCTTCACAAATTGTCAATATCAAAACCTTGCTCTGAGCTCAGAAAATACTGTACTAACTAAAAAGCCTAACCTAGAACTGACTAGCCTGCCACCAACTACCCTAATTAGTCATCTTCTCTTCAGAAGTAAGATCCTGTTAAAAGCAGTAGCTCCTGAGCTCTGAAGACAAATTGAACAACTACTACAGGCCAATCGATCTGGTTTATGCCCTTGATGCAACATTGTAATTGTGATCCTACAAAGCTTCTGAGACTTTCTACAAATCACCCATCATGACTCACTAGAGTGAGCATATTCCACAGACATTAAGGGGCTGATTAGGATGGCGGGCGGACTTAGTCCGCCCGCCATCCCAGTGGAAACGGGACCGGCCGCCAGACATGCGGCGGTCCCGCACCCCTTATTAGGATGCGACCGCCACCCTGGCGGTCGCATTCTGCATATTTGACATTGTGGCAGGTGCTGCTTACAGCAGCACCCGCCGCAATGCCAAATGAGCATGTTGTGCATTCCCATGCACAACGTGGCAGGCACCGCGCGGTGCCTGCCACCTTGTACATGGAACTGCAGGGGGGTACCATGGGTACCCCCCAAGTGCACCCCCCACCCCCCCACCACACCTGGGGGCCCACAACGGGCCCCCAAAGCACATCTCCACCAGTCTTTCCATGGCGGCATCGCCACCATGGAAAGGCCTCTTGACACACACATCCTGATATGGATGGCGATGCCTGCTAGGCACCGCCACCATATCAGGCCCCAATTCCGCACGGCCGGCAATCAGAACGATTGCCGACCGGCGGAAAAACGGCGGACGCTTTTTGCGTCCGCCGCGGTACCCCCACCATTGTAATATGGCTGGGGTAAATCGGGTGGAGATGGCGGGCGGATCGCCACCGCCTGGCTGGCGATGGCGATCGCCCGCCATCATAATCACCCCCTAAATGACTTGCATCCTTCGTCATTGATAAACAGCAACATGTTAAAAGAATTACCCCAAAATTTCCACTTCCTGGTGAAATGTAGGGGCTGCAAAGAGTCAATCATTTGCCTGAAAGCGTTTGTCCTTTACATAGAGTCCCAAAGAATGACCCTTCTAAATGAATGTCCCGTATGCCAAAAAAACAAAACTTGACCTGAGGTTGGTCTTTAAAATTGACATTGAACATCTAAAACGCTTCCTACATTGCATTTGTTCCTGGATGTCATAAATCCATCTAAAAGTCAATGCTACACAAAAAGTAATTAGTTTTTATGGGAAAGTCATCCTTTTTACTCTGATCACCCCCATTTATTTGACTGATACTGGTGGTTGCAGACTCTGGTTGTGCCCTGGGCCATGCTAAGCTGTCCCAGGGCCAGTGCTATGTTTAAAAGGTATATGGTAATTAGGTGTAATTACAATCGGTATGACAACCTACTTGTAAGCCCCTAGTATATGGTAGGACATGTAGGATTGGAGCCCAAGTAGATTTAATGCACGCAAGTGTGCACTGCTGTGGTGCATGCTGTCATTGTTTAAAGCCAGTACTGCCTTGCTGGCTGCATTTAAAATACAAATTAAATCCAAATTCGACTTTAGAATTAAAGGGACTTCCCAAGTCTTAATCTACCTTATCTTTACATATTAGTCACCCTTACGGTCTACCCTAGGTGCCCCAAGGGTAGGGTCCCATGCTAAAATAAGCAGGGAACTTATAGAATATGATTTATAAGCACTGGTGAGGGAAAAACTGCGAATTTCGTTTTCCCCATTGTAGTGCATTAGCTCCATAGGCAAACAAGACAAGGCTTTATTAAACTCTAATAAAGTCTAACTATTGACAGAAGTGAGCTACAATAATAAATTAAAAGTGCCAAAATAATAGTAAGAATGAGTCCAACAACTTGCCAAGGTTGGATGTATAATAACTATGATAGAAAAGAAGTTATAGAGCTTGCTTTTCTGAAGTGCCTGAATCCAGCTCCGGGGCAGCCTCTCCTGATTGGCCAGCCTTTGGCATGCTAAGCCAAACTGCTCTGATGAGATGTGAAGTGGCCTGCAAGGAAACAAAGAGACATCTGGTGGGAGGAGATCTGTAAGCTGCTGAGCAAAACGGAGGAAGGGGGCTGGGTAGCCAAACTGGTCCTCAAAGAGGGAAAAACAGTTAGGATAGGACCTAGGACCACCCCCACTTCCTGCACCCCAACCAGATGAAAGCCCCTGTCATTGAATCCACCTTCTGCACCCCCAACCAGATGGAAGCCACTGTCATTGGATTAGCAGAGGGGCTGGAAGAGGAGTGTTAGCGAATCTTAGCCACACCTGTAGGCTGGGTTAGCCAGACCTGAATCTCCAGGAGAGATTTTCTCCATTTTGGTTAATGAGGAACAGATATTTCTGGGACAAGAATATGCCACACTTCACGGTAAGTGGTCATCATTGAGGGTGGCCCCCTGCACCCGATTGGTGAGGGGTGCCCCCACGCTTTCCAGCCCAGAAACCTAGATAAATATGGGAGAGCTGTCTAGCAACTCAGATCCCTACCTGAAAGAAACAAGAAGAAGAAGTACTGCACTGATGAATCCCCGGCCTGCATCAAGAGGACTGCGCTCTTAAGAACTGCACCTGCTGCACACTTTGGGCTTCAACAAAAGAAGGACTTTGCCTTGCTCTAAAGGTTTAAGGAGTAGACTCCCTAAAAGCAACAGGTTAAAACCGCTCCACCTGCATCATCTCCACCAAGAAGAACCCAGCTGACAGTGGCGGCTTGCACAGGTAACGCTGTGGGGTGGTGAGGCAGGGCGGGGGCAGGGCTCGTGGGGGGAGGTGGAGTTCAACATACAACGGGAAAGTGGAGAGTGAAGAAATAAATAAATAAAAACACTTACCTTGCTCTCGCAGCATCGCCGACTCGGACATGCTGCGAGCGCAAGGTAAGTGCTTTTATTTATTTATTTCCTCACTTTCCCGTCGTAAGTCGAACTCCACTACCCCCTCCACCGAGCCCCGCCCCCGCCCCGCTCCGCCTCATAGCCCCACAGCGTTACCTGTGCAAGCCGCAACTGCCAGCTGTTAAGCTTCACCTGGAGTTTGAAGGATTTGGTCAGGTGCATTGTGGGTCTTGTAGTCCCAACTTCCCAAAGAGCAAATCGGAGCTTCTGGAACCTTGGAATATACAGAAGTTTGAGACCATTTGGAAAATTCTTGGAAAAAGCTCCAGAAGTTGACCGACCCAACGTTGAGAGTCAGACCGGCAACATTGAACCGCGACTCGGTGTGAGATCTAGGTTTGCCCCACTGAAGCTCCGGAGCTTTTCACTGTTGACGAGACCTTCAGGAGTTCACCGAGGGTTCCAGCTGAAGCAAGCCGCCATCGTTGACTTGCAACCCGGCCTGACAAGAAGCCTTGCTCGATATCGAGAGAAAAAGCTCCCAAAATGTGACTATGTCTTAAGGTAAAAACTTGACCAGGCCCTACCGTTCATCTTATTGAACCCGCGCTCCATTGCAGTCAGCCTGAACCTTTGACTTTGTCCTGGTCAAGCACGACCAGATGTCCCAAGTGGCCGCTTTTGACTTTTAGGCACTAGAAAGTATTTAATCATTAAAAATTCATATCTCCGGTTCCCTACATTGATTTTTTGTTGTTTTGGTGTCATTTTAATCATAAAAAGTGTTTCTATTTTTCTAAATTGTTGTTTGGTTTTTATTGTGCGTGATTTCTTACTTATTTACTCTTATTTGTGCTTTTAAATGCTTTACATACTTGTCTTCTAAGTTAAGCCTGACTGCTCTTGATCCAAGCTACCAAGGATAGAGTAAGGATTAACTTATTGAGACTTGACTGGGACTTATTTGTGATTGTGGTGTTATTACTAGCTGTAGGTACCTTCCTGCACCTACTAATAAACCACCTTCCAACAGTCCTCATAAATTGTGGAAAATTACAACTCCAGATTGAAAGCTGTCTAAATCATATGCACATTTCACCTCCCCCATCTTTAACATGATCAAATTCTTTGGTGTATTTTACCCTTGTCATTCTTTCAAAGTCCATATCAATAAATATGCTCAGTTAGGCACCTCATCCTGTACAACCTCTCACCCTTCCTCCTAGCTGATGCCTTATTAGACACTGACACATCCCCAATTATGCCTGGAAGCATCACAGACATCAATGGCCTCTAACTCTCCACTATTAGCCCACTGAATACTGCCTTCCATGGGGTAGCCCGCTTTTTCATGGTCGAACTAAAATGTGACCACCTCACCCTGGGCTGCTCACAAGAGAGGGCAGCCGATGCATTGTTCCCTGTGCCCCACTTCATGAAGAAGTCCCATGCTCACTTTGTGTTTGATTTCAATGATATTGCATTCATTTGAAAACACATGCTAATTTGAGTCCCAAAATCATTTGACGCGCATAATAAGGAAAAAAGGTTATCTGCTGTAATTCTCTGGGATAATAATGCAGGGGAAAAGGGAGTGAAGATGCCTTGCCACACCAGTTGAAGCCAGGCCAGCTGCTTTAAAAGTGAGGATACGTTTCTACAGTTTGTCTTGTGCTTAAGTCAAGCAAAGAGAGTCCCTAGAAAATGCATGGCAGAAGCACTCTGACAACCTTCATATGGAATTACCTCCAGGAGAAAGATACTTTATGGTGAAACAATCACTGTGTACATGGGGCCAATTTTCTGGAGAGGCTGAAATCGAGGGACAGACCAAAGTGATAATTGAGGCACAAGACAAACAAGTGTACAAAGCCAGTTCAACATTCACACACAGGTAAAAGACAGTAGTAAGATGATGGAAGTGGCTAACTAGGCCTGAGGCATTTAATAGGGAAACACATAGGGCCTGGAGAGGTTCTCACTACTAATAAAGGGTGAGTGTTAAAAAGAAAGCGAGCCACCCATCCCCAGAAACGAGCGGCTCTTTGTCCTTCTGACAGTCACCTGGACCAATCATGTCTCAAAGGTGATAGACTGGCTCACTGCTCCCAGATCTCCAGAGTTCACTGATTCAGCACAAAAGTTAACAGGCTCTGGGATCCTGTGTCAAAGTCCAGTCCGGAACCCGCTGGATGGGACAGATTAAATTATTCCTGTACTAGAGACAATTGGCTTTATAACCCATTGATTCTCCCTTCGGCTCATCTGATTTAGGCTAGAGGGGACAAGATGAACACTCCTGTGCCAATCATCTACCAAAGTGTGGTTAGAAAGGCTATATGCTACGTTTTACTGTTTACATCCTCTCAGCACAACTAGATCTGAATGGTATCAACTTCACAAAATGTCTCATTTAACCAGCGCTCACCCAGCCCTGTAATGACAATATATTTTACGTCACCATGTGTTAAACCACGTAGCCCATCGAGCCACAGAGGTGGCAGTCTCTCACTGCTAATCCCCCACAAATTCTAGTCACATAAGTGACAGTGACGCTTGTATTGTTAGATACGTATGTGTCTTTCAATGGCATTGAACACTCCATCCATGCTGCCACATGAGCAGTGGCAGGATACTTATGTTATAACATGAGTTCGCTAAAATCCATTTCTAAAACAAAAAGCTCAGCTTTCCCTATTCAGATCCAAGTGCAGAGAGATTAGCTGCGGTGTCCCACAAGGGTCCATATTGTCGCTATTTTTATTTAACATCTGTATGCAGCTCTTTGCTAAGATTCTTCATCTTGCAGGGGCCTGTTTCAGTATGTACACTGATTATATATAGCTGATCTTTGGGCTGCCATTGCGAAAGAAGACCTCACAATTCTGCTTTGGAATGAGTCTGAAAATCACGTTTCTTGAAAGCAGCAGCAATGAAAACAGAAAAATCAAACAGAAGTATATTCTGCATTTGCCAAGGAGATGAGGTCCCCAAGGCAGAGCACCACAGGTATGTATACCTAACTTGAGAAGTTTCTAGAGTAAGGTCACGTGAGTTTAGGTTTCCATCTGCTATTGACGGGATGGAAAACAAAGAAACCCAGAGCAAGTGTCCTTCAAAAGTACTAGCACAGGAACAAAGCTGCTACAAACACAGCAATTCTTTAAATTCATACTACAAATTCCAAGTTACAAACCCCATATATATCTGCGAGGCAAGAGCTTCAAAATTAACACTCTAAAAAAGAAGACGACAAGAAATACACCTGTTAGCTTCATTACACTCTGACAGTTTCCACTTTTGCACTTTGCACAACCATATTAAATACTGCATTTTCATTATTTCAATACTTTTTTTCCCTTCTTCCGGCTCTTCTTCCTCAGTGCAATGCATGCGCTTATTCCTTAAACATAGAAGAATATGGAAAATAGAAGAAGACCACAGGGGGACTCAAATTATTAGCGGGCCCGAATACCTCATACAAAAAATAATGGAAAATGAGAATAGCACGAATCAATAACTTCAACTGGTCTGGACCAGCACCCATCCAGGTCAATCCTAACCACAAATTGCACCATTCAAGGTGTACAACGATGGTATGCAGCAGTGGCGGCTGGCATGTACAGAGGGTGGTGAGCGGGTGGGACAAAAATGAAAGTAAATAAATAAGTAAAAAAAATAATTACAATTACCTTCCTAGTGCAACGTCCTCCTCGCTCAGGTCTTCTCCAGGCAGGCAGGCAGGCAGGCAGGCTCCAATGCGGGACTAGGAAACTGCATTAACCAATCCTGGCGCTGCTCTCACGCATCATGAAAGAAGATCCAGGATTGGAGGGAGCAGCCTCCTTCGATGCTCCCAAGGACACTGGAGCCCTATGCTGTCTCTAACCCAGCTGTTTTAGACAGCTGGGTTAGAATGGTTTCAAATGCACATGTCTGGCTGGCCATTGCAAGACGGCCGGCCAAAGAGACATGCATACTTTAAACTTAAAGTGCCCTGCCCATCACTGCTTTCTGCTGCTGCCTCACTGGCAGCAGCAGAAAGCCCTGCCTCCCTCCACCCCCCGTCCTGAGGCTCAGCTCGGGACGGGGTTTTGAAAATAAAATGGTAATAAATGCACTTTGTTACCATTTTAATTTTCCATTTCTGGGGGCAATTTAGTTAGTGGGGTGGAGGAGCCGCCCCTGGTATGCAGTTCCTTCACTTACCTATGTATGTTCTAAACTTGCTGATCACTGGCCTGAAATTTCTAGCCAAAAAACAAGCAACATTTATGTTCCAGCGATTGAAAAGACTCCAACATTTGCTCCTAGCACAAAGACTAAAACAGTCATAGTCTGTACATAGAAAATTCTTTTGGTAATTAGTTTCATGTTAGTACTTTCAAAACATCCATATACACACTCACATTGTCTGTGCAAAGCTGGAGCAAAACATTCAGGGGCATATTCTCAAGGAACTATCGCCGAGTTACCGGCACTTTATCGCAGCCAAAGTCGCGATAAATACATCGGCCTATTCACAAGCTGGTGTTAACAGCCTATACCACCAGTTTACCCGCGATAGCAGCCGCAAACTACATCGCCACAGAAGACCACGGCAACTATCGCTAATGAGATGCAGAGAAGGCGTTCCCGTGCAAAAAGCCATGACAACACCACACCACAACATTCTCAACGACCAGCCACATCTGCGATGAGAACACAAAACATGCGATAAGGCGCGTTAACTGCAGGAAATTAACACCTGCTCTGACCTGGTGTAAAGTTGGACGACAACCGGCACCATCAAAGGGAGCACAGCCCAGAGCCACACATGAAGAACAACAGATGCCATGGAGCCATTCACTATGCATCCCTGAGCCCCGAGAGGGCAACAACACCCACCGCAACCACCCCAGGACCACCCCCCCGCTGGGCTTCCCCCCTGGACAAAGAAATGTCACAACAACGTTACCAAAATCATGCACTAAACAATTCGCATGAAGCCGCTCAATCACAACACCTAACATACATCTGTGGACAGAAAAAGGAGAGTCAGACATCCACATCATGAAATACAAATAATACGTTTATTACAGAACAAAACCAAAAACAAGAATACTGAAGAGGCATGGAGGGTCTTCTCAGGACAATCTGCAAGTCACAGCCTGCAAAACAGAAATCTAGATAAGAAGGTGTGTCATGCGCTCATAAAAGTACAGAGAGAGTCAGAGCAAAAGAGAGAGGGAGAAAGAGGGAGAGCGAGAGGGAGGGAGAGAGAGGGAGAGAGAGAGGGAGAGAGAGAGAGGGAGAGAGAGGGAGAGAGAGAGGGAGAGAGAGAGAGGGTGAGAGAGGGAGAGAAAGAGGGAGAGAGAGGGCGAGAGAGAGAGAGGGAGAGAGAGAGGGAGGGAGAGAGAGGGAGAGAGAGAGGGAGAGAGAGAGAGGTAGAGAGAGAGAGAGAAAGGGAGAGAGAGAGGGAGGGAGAGAGAGGGAGAGAGAGAGGGAGAGAGAGTAGAGAGAGAGAGAGAGAGAGAGGGAGGGAGAGGGAGAGAGAGAGGGAGAGAGAGAGAGGGAGAGAGAGAGAGAGAGAGGGAGAGAGTGCCAACACTGCGGATCCATGCCTCACCGCTCACCTGCTGCCACCGGTGTGTCTCCAACCACGTGCAGTCCCCCAGGTCCCTCATCTGAAACAGTTTCCAGAGACATGAATGGCAGAGACCATACAGTTGCACATGCCATCATCGCTTGCCCGCCCCTGCGCACACAGGCTGCTGCACCCCTCCCGCCGCCCAGCGGTGGTTGCCGGCCCCTGCGCAACCAGGCCCCACTGCTCACCTTCCGCCACCGGCGTGTCTCCAAGAGGGCCCACCACGTACCAGTGGGGGCTCTAAGCCCGGGGTCCGCGACCCTGGCCCCCTCCACATCATGCAGCCAGGCACCGCGGGCCACCAGGTCACACACCTGATTCTGGGTCTTGATTTTGCAATGGCAGAGAACAATTCAGTGCACAGGGCATCATCGCAGGCTGCACACCCGCTCAGCCCAATAGGTGCCACTAACTCTGTGAACCGTGAGGCAACGCCACGTGGCGGGGGCATGTACTGCCCGCTGGCTCAGGCCTACACTGCGGTCCAGCAGGGCTCACACTAAACCTTGCCAGTCCTGACCGCCAGGACGGCGCATCATCGCAGGCTGCACACCCACTCAGCATTTCAGGTGGCCCTATCTCAGTGCACCGAAAGACACGGTCTCGTGGCGGTGTGCCTGCAGCAGTGTGTCCGGTGCCACCAAGTCTGTGCATCGCTAGCCATGGACCCTTCATGATTGAGTCCCGTGGTGCAGACGCCATCATGTCACCCCCGGCACTGGGAAATGTGAGGTGGCAGGGCCCTAGGCCCTCATGCATAAATGAGAACCACACGGAGACAGCCAGTCAGAGATTGGAAATGGCGTCCAGCACGTGCGCCAGGGCCTTTTTATTGGCAGGGCCACATGTCCTGTGACACATGTGCTGGATGGGTGTGGTGTGGGTGTAAACATCCGTGAGGGAGTGGCTGTGGCATGCTGGCAACTAAACCTGTGAGCAGCCGATCCCTACAGGGAAGACCTGGGACATGTAGGCTTGTTGTCCCCCCCTGTGAGCGTAAGCGGAGTGGGGTGTCCTTGCGTATGCCAGTCCAGCGTAAGGGTGTGAACAATGACCCCGGGGCCCTGGGCGTGGTTCCATCCTGGGCCGGACAAGGAAGCGACTAATGGATGTGTCGCTGTCGGAGTGTCGGCGCCACACGGACCGCAATCGGCAATGTGTCACCCTGTGACCCAAGTCCCACAACATGCGCAATATGGACTTAAGGGGAGGTCACTGACCCTACATTCATACCTACTTCCACACTTGAAAGATCATAGACATGACACATCTGTGTTAACATGAATGTTTATTGCACATTCAGTGGTGTGTTGCAGCTGGAGCAGTACAGGGCCATGCAGACCCCACTCTGCATTGTTGGCACGTGGAGGGCCAGCCAGAGTCCCTCAGGGTATGACGAGTACATCGGGGAAGGAAGAGTTCAGTCCGCAGTCTGATATCCGTGTCGTTGGTGGCCAAACAGATTATGGCAGTCCATGTCGTGGTCCAAGGTGAGTAACGCAGAGTGCATCGGGGGACAGTGGCAGCTGATGATGCAGAGGGCAGAACCAAGCAGAAACAGGCCACATTTTTGGAGATGGATGCTACCGCTTCCTTCTCACCACCAAGGCGGATTCATCTGCATCTTCGTCCTCTGCTGTTGCATGTGCCTCACATGTGGGTGGTGGTGTTCTGTCTCCAGCACTGTGTGGCAGTGACACCCCAGGGGCCGGAGGTGGAATGTCTGCTGCACTGTGTGGCACTGACACATCAGGGCCTGGAGATGTGGATGGGGTGGTAGCAGCAGCATGCATCAGCGCCAGGCCTTGTGGCAGCAATGCCATGAGGATGGTCTTTATGTCATTGAGGGACCCAGCTACCTCTCGCTGGTGTGCAGCCGTGGCAGCCGCTCTTTCCGCCTGCGTCCTCTCCATGTTCTCCATGAGCCTCCGCATGAGTCCCAACTCCCGGGCGAGTTCGCTGGTGGCACTCTGACTAGTCAGTCATTCTTGTCTCTGAGTCAGGACTCTGGCAATGCCAGCCATGGTTCGTTGGAGTGCATGGAGTGGACTGTGGGTGTCTGTTAGGGACTGTGAGTGGTCCCTGATGGGACTTAGACACCCACGTATGGCGTCTAGTTTGTCTGCCATGAGGTCGAACCCCACCTGCACCTGTTCAGCCAGCTTCTCCTGGCACCCCAACACACGGCGTTGGAAGGCCATGTGTTCATCGTGGGGGTCCTGGGAGGCAGCCGTGGTGGTGGGTGCTGCCTGCTGTGTGTTCTGTGCAGGGGGTGGGTTCTCCTTGTAGCAGCTGGGCAGGCCTGCTCCTGGAAGTGGGCTGCGGAGGCTCTCCACGAGCTGTTGGAGGGCGTCGGAGTCGCAGGAGTGGTGGTCCTCTTCGTCATCAGAGAAGAGAGGTTGGGAATGCTCTGCAGGGGGTGTTGGATTTCCTCCTGCAGTGTGAAGGGGAGATGCAGTTTAACAATGTGTTCACATGTATGTTGACGCATTGTACATGTTTACATTCAGACTGCATGACAGTGTACATTGTGACTGTGTGTGGGAAGCTGCCTATTTGATGCGGGACAGTGGACATTCCGACAACTTCACGGATGTGTGTTTGTACTTGTGCATTGTCAACTCACATTTCCCTGCATTGCCAAATGTGATTGGCCAGTTTCTACGCACATGCAGCACCAGTTGTGTCCCCTGTTCTGTTGTGGACGTGTTGCGGTTTGTACCTCATCGTTGTCAATGTTGATGTGCTCTGCATGTAATGTGTGTGTGCCTCATTTAGGGTGGGTCACCCATGGAGCTCAGTTTTGGCTGCACCTCATCACTTACATGGGGTGTGCCTCTGGCGTCTGTGCTTATGCAGTGCTGAGATGTTGCATACTTGTGTGCATTGGTCTCTTGGTGGGAGTTGGGGGTCTGGGGCATGGTCTGTCCGCAGATGTGCTTTGCTTAATTGTGCATGTGTGCCATTGTGCCCATCTCCCCCGTCCCCCCGGTCCCTGTTGGGTACTCACCCTGTTGCTGTTGTGTCCGGTCATGTTGAGCAGTGTCCGGGCCCCCAATTCCTGCCACCGTCTCCCCACTGATGACTGTGGACACCATTTCCTCCATCTCGTCCAGCTCCTGGTGTGTCGCTGGGCTCCCACCTCCAGTCTGCATTGCTGCCTTGAGGTTGTTGGCGAGTTTCAGCTTGGTTTTGCGCTTGACATCATTCCAGCGCCTCTTGACCTCGTCCATTGTCCTCTTCAGCACTCCGACTGCATTCACCTTGTCCACGATGGACTGCCATAGTCCATTTTTTGTTGCCAATGACACAGTGGAGGTGACGAACAGTTGTTGATGGTGTTCTATCACCTCCGTTATCAGGATCCTGTTTTCCTGCGGACTGAACCGCTTCTTCCTACTTTTCTTGTCCTTGCCCTTCCCTGACCCTGAAGTCCCAGGATGGTCCTCCGGGGGGCTTGTGGGGTTCTGGTTGTCCTCTGCACTTGCTCTGGCTGCCTCCATTGTGCTTCGCTGTGGTTTGGCATTTGTTTGTGGTTTTTGTTTCGTCTTTTATGGTGCATTTTCACGCATGACGCGTGGGAATTGCAGGCCTGTGGCTGATTTTCGCTGATTTTTGTACCGGGGTTGGCGTCATCGCAGGATTTTTCGCGTTGGTGTTTCGCATTTTTGCGGCGTCGCGTTGATTTTAGCGCGATCATTGGACGCGTTATCGTGGGACTATCGCATTGTTCCGCCTGCTTGAGAATTCCACGTTGACACGGTGTTATTGTCCCGCGATGGACTGCGATGTGAAGAGTTGCGTTAAGCTACTTTTGCGGTAGTTATCACACGTTCTTGAGAATATCCCCCTCAGAGTAAATACTATGGTTCTGGTGGGGATATCGATAAGGGTCATACATTAGTCGAAACACCAACTTTTGCATTGAATCATCATTCGGGCTTTGTAAAGCACGGCTTATCACATTTGAGGGTATCCAGGTACTGAGAGTACTGCGGCAGAGGCTCAGTCAAACATCCAGGTCTTGAGTCCTTTTCTGAATTCCAGTAGAGAGGATGAGGTCTGTAAGTGAAAAATGGAGGGGGTTCCAGGACTTGGCTGGGAGAAAGGAGAAAGAGGGTCCTTTACTGTTGCTGCGGTGAATGCAGTGGGTGTGGGCGAGGCAGAGCGCAGGTGTCTGGAGGGATGGTGGAAGTTATGGGTGGTGGTTGATATACACTGGTCCTTGGTTGTGGAGGGCTTTGAAAGACATGGGTCAGCATCTTGAACTGGCATCTCTTCTGAATGGAGAGCCAGTGCAGCTTCCTGAGTTGGGTGCTGGTGTGGGTCCCCGTGGGGAGGTCTAGGACGAGTCTGACTGCTGCATTCTGAATCGTCTGCAGTCTCTTGAGGTGAAGCGAGGTGATTACTGCATAGAGTGCATTGCGATAGTCCAATCGGCTGGCAACCAGGGCCTGTGTGACAGTGGGTCCGGTGTTGATGGGGAGCCATCTGAAAATCTTGCAGAGCATGCGGAGGGTGAGGAAGTAGGTGGCTGAGACAGCGTTGATTTATTTTTTCATGGTGAGCTTGCTGTCCAGAATGAGGCAGATGTTGCGGGTGCGGTCAGTCGATATTGGTGTGGGTCCTAGTTGGGTGGCAACCAGGCGTCACTCCATTGGGAGGCGTTTCCAAAGATCAGCACTTCCATCTTGTCTTTTTTGAGTTGTAGGCAGTTGTTTCTCATCCATTCGGCAATGTTCATCAGACATCTGTGAAAGTTTGTCACAGTTGTAGAGGGGTCTTCAGATAGGGAGATAATGAGCTGTGTATCATTGGCATAGGAGTTGATGTTGAGTCCATGCGATCTTACTACGTTGGCAAGGGGAGTCATGTGGTGTTGAACAGGGTCGAGATGAGGGATGAGCCTTGCAGGACACCACAAACTTACTTAGGTTCCAAGGTGAAGGCTGGGATGAAGACTCTCTATGTTCTGTCTGTGAGGAAGGAGACAATCTCCTTGGATTCCAATCTTATGGAGCCTTCTGATCAGGGTGTGGTGTGATATTGTGTTGAATGCTGCTGAGAGGTCAAGGAGGATCAGGGCCACCATTTTACGTTGGTCGAAGATGGATCTAATGTCGTCTGTGGATGCAATCAGGGCTGTTTTGGTGCTGTGGTTGGTGCGGAAACCAGATTGGGATGAGTCCAGAAGGTTGTGGTTCTCCAGGTGTTCTGTAATTTGGTGGTTGAAGGCCTTCTAGAGGACTTTGGCAGGGAAGGGGAGCAAAGAGATGGGGCAAGAGTTCTTGAGATCGTTTGGGTCGGTGGATGGTTTCTTGAATAGCAGCTTGACCTCTGCATGCTTCCATTCCTTGGGAAGGTGGCCGTGGAGATCAATGCATTGACGATGGAGGTGTGCTCACTGCTGATCGTTTTGCCCCTGAGGTTGAAGATATGGTAGGGGCATGAGTCTGTGGGTGATCATGAGTGGATAGAGGTTATGATAGCTGTGGTGTCTTGCTTGGTGAGCTGGTACCAGGTGGTGAGCAGGTGGTTGTGTTCTTCATTCGTGTGATCAAGCTCGCTGAGGAGGTTGGTGTCTTGGGTATCAAAGTTTCTGTAGATGGTGGAGATCTTGTTGTGGAAGAAATCTGCTAGGGAGTCACAAAGTTCCTGTGAGGGAGTGATGATGTTTCCAGTGGCTGAGGGGCTGGCGAACTCTCTGACAATGTTGAAGAGCTCCTTGCTGTGGGTTGAGTTTGCTTCAATGTGTTTGGCCACAGCGTTTCTTTTCGCCTTTTTTTAGAAGTTGGTGGTATTGCTTGAGGTCTGCTTTGAAGGTTGTTCTGTCCTTGGGCTCCATGCTAGTGTGCCATTTCGTTTCGAGTCATTTGCAGGTACGTATCATGGTTCTAAGTTCCGTTATGTACCAACTAACTTGCTCGGAGGATCTTTTGGGTTTTGTGGGTTTGCAGGGGGTGACTGTCAGTTCTTACCTGTGTTCCTGCAGGAGCGATAGGAAAAGCGAAGCAAGGTCCCAACTTCCTCTCACCACCAAGACTGCCCAGCAATGCCAAAGCCAGTCGTGGGAAAAGGGGGAAGAGGGGAGGGGAAGAGAAAAGACGTGTCCCAAGGAGTCAGCACAAGGAGGCAAATAGTGTCTCGAAGTGCCTTTATGTTTCTGCATACAAGGAAGAGAGTAAGGAGTATTAGTGTATGCATACTGCCTTTGTGGTAATGCAACAAGATATACAGTACTATGTATGTGGCCACAGCGCAATAAAGACTACCTGTAAAATTCTCCTCTTACGAACTTAAAGAATTGACTGCACACCTAGGAGTGATATACAATATATGGGAACAGTAAGAGAAAGAGCATATGGTTATAGAGTACAACAATTATAGAGTTTGGTTCATATGAAAAGGATTGAGACATGTAAACACACCTATAAATATTCTATAAGTTGCTTTATCTGAAAGCCCTGGGGTACTGCGAAGAATAGGAAGTATGGATACAATAACCTCTTGTAAAAAACAAACTTTCAACACAAAAAACGTGTAGGGCTTAATCACCTGAAATCTATAAGGTTTTCTTTCTTTCTCTTTTAGGAACATAAAGCTAGTATGAGAAAAGAAAGGAATCTCCACACGCTAAGAACACCAATCAGATAAGTATATTTTCTGAATCTCACACTTGCGCAAAGTGCATTACCGCTTTCATAGTGCTGATGAGTCTTTTCGTTTTCCTCTGGCCCTTTTTGCTGGAATTCCAGAAATGGTGAATATTGCCAAAACAGCCAAAGACGCTCGAGCCGGAACGAGGATCAAAGGAGCCGCTGCACAGGAGACTGTTGGATTGATGACACAACTCGATTGTGAACCTGGAAGCAGAGGTAGGTGTCACGAGGGTGGAAGACGCGTGCGTCACCTAGAATGTGAAGCGCTCTTCCACTCGTGCATGCCAGCTTTAGGCTGGCCTTGCTCCGCCCTTGCCACAAATCCGGTTGGGGGCAAAGTAAGCCCAACAGTGACTCTGTTGGCGCAGTATGTGATCAAGACAGTTTTTGACTGCCTGTTCGAGGCTGGCTGTGGTGTGCGGGGAGGAGGTTTTGAGGGTGTGAGTCCATTGGCTTTCTGAGATCTTGTTCCAGCTGTGGTGTGGCAGGCGGATGGCAAAGGGTGGTGCCGGGGGGTCCTAAGATGGTGAAGTGGACCATGGAGTGGTCGGTCCAGGTGAGCTCGCTTACATGGCTATACTTAATTCTGTCGCTGGCCATTAGGATCGGGTTGAGTGTGTGTCCTGTGATGTGGGTGGGGTTGGTAACCAGTTGCTTGAGACCGATGTTGCTCATGCTTTTTAGGAGTTTGACAATGTTGTTGGGCTTGTCGAGGTGGAAATTGAGGTCGCTGAGGAAGATGTCGTTTTCGGAACCAATGGCAGTGAGGCAATGAATTCGGGTATGGTGTTGCAGAAACCAGGGCATGGTCCTGGAGGTCTGTAGGCAAGGGCGCCTCTGATGGTGAATTTGCTTTTGGTTTGGATTTAGAAGTTGAGGTTTTCTGTCATCAGGGTGACGTCGTCTGTGTTGGTGGTGCAGTGGATGGACTCCTTGTGAATGATAGCAAATCCTCCTCCGTGCTTGTTGATGCGGTCTTGGTGTGCTATCTTGTAGCCAGCGAGCATGACTTCAGTGATGTCAGGCACGGACATGAGGTTGAGCCAGGTCTTGGTGAGGAAAACGATGTCAGAGGTAAGGGAGGTGATGGCACCACAAATTTCGGTGGCGTGCTTGCAGAGGGATCGTGTGCTTAGCAGGAGGCAGTGAAGATGGTCTGGGGCAGTCAAGTTAGACATGGTGGTTGTCACAGAGCATGCAGGAGATTCAGTGGTGCAGGAGAAGACGCAGAGCCGGCAGGAGAAAGGTCCTGTCATGGATCGGGGGAGCTGCAGCAGCAGTTGTTGTTGCAGAGTCCTGTGTTTAGGGCTAGTAGCTCGGCGGTGGTGTGTCTTCGAAGGACAATCGGGCCAGGGATCCTGGTGCTGGGCTCAGTCCAGGCACGGACAGGGCAGGAAGAGCCAAGCTCCACCACTTTTGAGCAGTGAAACATGAAAAATAAAATGACAATAACAAAGGTTATTATCATTTTATTTTTCCTCGCTTACTTTCTGCAGCTGAGATGAGGGTGGGGCTGGCCGATTACAGTCTCCTTGCAGTTCATTCTTTATCTGTTTATTCTGAGAACTATTTTCTTTATTCACTGCAGGCAGTGTGCAGCCTTGTCCCAGTGCTTCCTCATTCTTACGCTTTTGGTGTATAATTAGGGGATAATTTATGCTATGGCCATTTATATTCCACCTCCCAAAATAATTCCTGTCCATAATGATTACAAGCAAATTGTTCAGAATTTTATAGCGGCAATTTCGAACAAAGTATGGGCAGTTAATCATGGGAAATTTCCGCGTGTTTCCTGATTAGGAGCATAATTGCTTCTCTTCAGACAGGGAAAATACCTGGAAAACTGCACTATTTTCATCATTAGCCGTGTTGAAAAAATCAATTGGGATAGTAATCTGCTGACATGTTGAGGAGGAAGCCACTTGTGCGAGGAAGTTTGTGCTGGAATCAAAGCTTTTGGAAGCACTGAACGCAAGGGTCATTTGCATACATTGGGAGCGCGGGCGGGGCAGCCTCTGTGCCCTGTAGGTAGTGTATGGCTGCTGACTCACAGCTTCTCTTACAGATAACCGTGCTATCTCATTTATAGGACTGAAAATGCTCTGGTGAAAGGCACGTTTTTCCCGTGCCTCAAGATTCACATTAACCGTCCATTGTCCGCCCTGAGCTCCTTTTCGCAGGCGGTGGGACGCGGTTCGCGGACAGGTATCCCTCAGGAATGCGCGTAATTAGAGCCCCATTCAGGGGGGTTGAGACTGGGGGCGAGGTGAGCTGCGCCCCTTTTCCGATCACACCCACACACTACTGTGCTTCGATCATACATGAGTTGAGGGGTTAATGTATGCAAAACCACCGCATATTGTCTGTAAAAGGAAAGTTTGAGCTATTGGCATTGTAAATGACAATGCCTTTTATTTATATGTTTTGAAAACCTGCAAGAGGTGCATAAACACGCACTTTGTACTTATAGTCGTTGCTTACGAGAAGCGAGGCTGGCAGTAACTGTGCCTCTTTTACTGCCAGCCTTGCTTCTCTCCCCCCCCCCACACCTTCCCCTGCACTGCCCCGCCACTTAAATGCCACAGCAGCCGCCACCGGGCTAACCTTTGGCGCCCCACAGCCTAGTAGTCCTGGGAGGTGGGAGGGGCTAACTGTCGCAGAGGGCAGGACGGAGAAATGGAGGGAGCGTAAAAATGGCGGGATCAAAAATCCACTCCTGATATCGGGGACAGGGGCGTACCCAGTCCCTCGCATCCCCCGCGGTGCGGGGGTGGGGGCCGAGCTGCAGGGCGGCCCCCTCAGCACAGTACTCAGGCCTGAACGCTCCGAATTAAATCCAGAGCGGGGCCCCTCCATGTACATTGCAGGGGGCCCCTTTAACTATCGTTACGCCACTGATCGGAGAAGTGAAAAAATGTTTAGGTTGTGCTTAATTCAAACAATAAAACTTGTCTTTAGTCTCATCACTTAATTTTTTTTCAAACAGAGCATCATGAAGTGTCCATCATCTTCAACATCAAGCTCCGCAGCAACACGGCGGTTCTCCCGAGAAACATCTTCCTTTCCTCTTGGTTTCATTGGAGCATAGAAAATAAAACAAGCACTGGATTTCGGCCGCTATAAATAGACAGATAAAAGATAGTTTAATGGAAAAAAAATCCACACTAATCAATAATTAATTCATCTACGTTCATTAACAAATCACTTTTTTCCCGAAACGATAATGTCTATTTAACAATAGCCGTTTAAAAGCTTAGCTTGAAGTTATCTACCTATGTAAAGCTCAATTGCGCCATCTGCTGACTTTTAGGAAAAATGCTATTGATCATTTCCAAGAAATGCAGGACCTGATTTACAAAGCCCCTGCGCAATGCAATGCCAGGAAAGGAAGACAATGCATGGGCTTAATGAGATTTACTTTTTCAGATTCCTTATGTGTGATATTTCCAGGGTCTCAGCCTGCTTATGTGTGACATTCCATTGCCTAGGCGTGACACACTTCAAGGGGTACCTTATGGCCAGGAAAACCAAGCAGTGAAATCCATGAAATGAGATTAATTTCAAACAAGCATTTGCAATGCAATAGGTCTCGCATTTACGCGATTTTGAGCTATTGCCATTGTAAATGACAATGCCTTTTATTTATGTTTTGGGTTTTAAAACATAAATATAAGGCATTGTCATTTACAATACTAATAGCTTAAACTCTCGCAAATTCGAGACCTATTGCATTGCAAGGACAATGACACCAGTCAATCAAAAATATTGGCTGAGAGAAGGTGAGGCTTCCACAGCATACTCGACTACTGCTTGCCTCGCAGAGCGAGCAGCTCATGCGCGCTGCCGCTAGGTTCGACCTAAAAACGCCAAGATTTAAAAACATTGGGGCAGATTTACAAGCCCCCTGCGCCACCAGTACATCACTTTTTGTGACGTACTGGTGGCGCAGGGGGCTGCTCCATATTTACAAGAAGAGGAAAAGCCACCCTGCGTGACTTTTCCTCTCCTTGTAAATACGGCCCATTCACACGCAGCACTTTGCGGTGAAGGGGCGTTCCATGGGTGTTGCTGTGGGTGTTCCCACGCAACACCCATGGAACAAGACACTTCTCCAGAATTACGAGAAATCGTAACTCTGGAGATGCGTCTGAAAGCTATGCCACCCTAGAGGTGGCGTAGCGAGGCGCACCGAGGAGAAATGTTTTCATTTCTCCTCTTTCAATGCGTGCTGCATTCTGCAGCACGCATTGAAAGAGGAAAATGGTTGTAGTGATTGTTTTTGTGCAGGAAGGTTCCCCTTCCTGCACAAAAACAATCTCCCACGACGCAGGCATCCTTGCACCATGGTGCAAGGGTGCCTGCGCCGGCGCATGGCTGCAGTTTGTGCGCCAGCGCAGGGGGAAGCACAAGGATGCGACATATTCTTGTAAATATGTTGCATCCCTGTGCTTTCCAAACTAACGCAGCATGGCGCAGCAAAATGACTTGCTGTGGCGTGCTGCGTTAGTTAATTGTAAATCTGCCCAATTGTTTTTTCATAACATATCCCAAGCCTTCCCTGGAGCACTAACGGTTCATTTATCGCAGAATTGTAACATGAGGGATTGTGCGGGGGATTTCCAGTGCATCGCCAAACCATGTCAACCTTTGGACATGCGTATTCTTTGGACTGGAAGAAGAGAGTCTTCAGGCCAGCGGTCTTAGCCGCATTTCTCAGCAGTAGCAAACGACCTTATGTTAATGTCTGCACCAGATACAACGACTGGATGTCTTCAGGTAGGTAGAAATCACGAGAGCTGTCATGGATCTTAACCCTGCACACTACGTTTAGAGGGGTCAAACAACCTTTTGTCAAGCAAAACCTCCCTGTCTGAAGTGATCGTTTCCAGAGATGGAAAGATTACTCGGGAGGAGGGAGGACCCGCGCTGTAGGTAACATAACAGTGCAATGTTTCACCAAATGACCCCCCCCCCCAACCCCCTCTTTTCGGCTCTTTTTACAGTGCCCAGGCAATGTTGTTTCCACAGCAAAATTAAAGTAGTGTTAAACAAATTTAATTTCATTGATTGCTTAAACCTTCGTTTTCTAAATAAATGTGCACTAAAGGCACAGATATACTTTATGCTGGAAGGATAGATCACTGCGTTAAGAGTTTGCTGCTTAGAGTAACAATCACTTTTGTATATGGCATTTCATACCGCCTGCTGCCATCTCTAAATGCTGTAAACAGTAAATGCCTTGCCGGCATTTGAACCTGCAGCCCAGCGCATGTTTCAGCTCAGTGAGCCATGCACCTGCTCATCTGCATCTGTGCTACCAGCAGCTCACTGGTTGGTAGCCCGGCGTGCCCGATGACGCCTCTTTTTCCTTGAGAAGTCGGTAAATTGACTAACTGTGAGTTGAGCTGCAGTAGCACTTTTTTATTTACTCTGCGGTAGCAAGCACTATATAAATGGGTAGTTATTAAGAAGCTTTAGTTAAGACCGCAAGATTCTTATTATTTAGAAGGCATGTGTACCTTTGGAGTTTATGTGGTTCTGGCCTACAAACCTTTCATCAGTGTTAGTGATGGAGCAAGGACTCGAGAAAATGAGACTTGCTCGATAGAATCCTCCATTAACACTTACTAAGTATTAATTGATAAATAAGGCGAAACTAACATGCACCCAATAAAGAAACATGGGGAGAAAAGCTTACGCATGCTTGAATTAATAAGAAATAAAACACAGCACGATTAAAACCTGCTTTAACTTGCTAAAATGCTTTGCGCATGCGCGAACCTGAATGACGCATAGAATAACGTGACTAACTCGCTTTGAGAGGGAAAAACCCTTACGCATGCGCAAGAAGAATTAAAATGCGGCCTTAAGGTACCGCATGCTCGACATATGCTTGCTTGATTTAAAAGAAAGCTGCCGCTATTAACGCTTTTGCTTAAGATTAATAATAATCACATGGGATAGAGTAGAGGTGGGTGGTGAACAGTGAGAATTACATGTTCAAGAAAATAATATCTGTTTTTGATTCTTTTATTAATAGTGAATATTTGGGCCTACTGGGCCTTGACTAAAAAAGCAGATGGCGTAAGCGTGCATGAGCAGTGAGCCCATGAGACGACCGATGACACAGAAGGACCTGAACGCTTGCCAAACCCCAAGGACAAAAAGGATGGGAAAAGAAGAAGATGTAGCAGCAAACTGTGAAGCCTGTATTAAGTGAATTATGGCATTTGCAACAAATTATGCATGTTTCAAATAAAATTATGAATGAGTAGAAGGGGCAGGATTAACAAACAATAGGTTTAACTAAAAAAATGAATACGTCAGTTCGGGATGATGAAGACACCCCTAACCCCGTCCAATCATAGTCCATAGTTTAGTGAAGTCGCAACATTTGAGGGTGGGACATGAAGAAATAAAGAATATAATTAGAGTAAATTGAATAATAGAAGTTAGTGCTGCTTCTGAGATAGACGATGACGATGAGATGATGCAGACAACGCTGCTGGGAGCTGAGCAAGAGAGAGAAAGAGAGAGAAGACGAGTGTAGACTCAGAAGACCCAGTCTATCGCCTGATTAGAATTGAAGATTGCGGAAGAATATCGAGGAGGGAGAGAGTGAAAGAGAGGGAATCGCCCCGGTGCGTCGGGTTGTAGAGAAGTCTAGTAAGTATCAAACCTGTCCTGATCCTATCCTTTAATCTTTGTCTCCTGATCCTAAGTCAGGGGACCTCCACCAGCCCTTTGGCCAGAGAGTTGGTTTTCCTGTTACCCTCATTAGGTAAATGTCATTTCTATCTAGTATTTGCATATTTCGTTGCAAATGTATTTGATGTACCTTATGTCTCTTCGTCTATCCACTCTGGTGCATTGATGGTTGTTGAAAGCTTGTGTAATTGAATATAATTCGCTTTATGATTGCTTTCTCTCTCCCATTTGAGACAATGGAGTTTTGCACTGTGTAGTTGTAATAAATGAGCGTTCAAACTAATGACTGAGATTTTAGATAAATTCATCATAATTATTATATTCAGAGTCTGTGGTTACTTCTTTATGAAGTTTAGTTAAGGAGTTGTTAATATCACCATCAACTAACTCAACTAATGGTCCATCGACCAGAGGAAGAGTGTTGATTCGTGAAGATTAGTTAGTCATGATATTGTAACTGATTTATTGTTACAGGAAATAACTAATCGGGATTGTGGAATTATTAGAAATCAAAACCCTTCCAGCGGGAAACTGGCCGAGGCAATATATATAACAAGATATATGGATAAAGGTATATGGGCCCATTAAAAAGGTCAGTTTTGGTGTGTAAGGTATCCAACCTTGGCCACTTCACTCTGGGTCAGTTTTTCTGGTAGCAGAGTTATGGTTATTATTGATTAGTTTGGTGATTATTGATTATTAACTATATGTTCTTAACATGAGAAGTTAGTCTCTTGTTCTATGTTGTCTGGAAGTACAGGTACGGAGATACCTGGGAATCCCGGGAATTGAATTTTGAAGAGTGTGGGAAGGAAACCACACTGCAGAAGGTTACTCGTCTGTTGTCATAATACCTAAAAGCTAAGGAGGGCTGTAGGTGTTATATTAGGGACTAAGGGCCATATTAGCAAGAAGCTCGTTAAAAATATCGCCGTTTTAGCGGCAGGAAACTGCCGCTAAAGCGGCGATAAGGGGCTTAATAATATGCGCTATAGAATTCCAATAGAAGCCCAGGTTAGATGTGAAGGACATCTAACCTGAGCTTCTATTGGAATTCTATAGCGCATATTATCAAGCCCATTATCGCCGCTTTAGCGGCAGTTTCCTGCCGCTAAAACGGCGATAATTTTAATGAGCTTCTTGCTAATATGCCCCTATATCGTATAAGAGTAGAGCGTGAGTGATAGCGAAGCATCTACCTGTGAAACTTTGGCCTTACCCGATGGAGGAGTATCCCTAGAGGAGTAAAAGGTTTTTCCCGAGCTTAAGTGAAGGGTAAACAGTGGTTTTTACTCGTAGTGTAAGGAAGTACTTTGTCTTTGAAGCAAGTGAATAAACTATCTTTGGATTAGAGGAGCAGACAGAGTAGCGCTGTTTTTACGTTGTTACTAACAGAAAAGATATTAAGAAAGTTTAGAGAAAACACTGCTGTATTACCTTGTGAAGAGAGGGTCAGCAGCGGGAGTCATACTGACGTCACAAAGAGCCGCGCTGGTATTGGTTGAGACAGCGGGCGTGTAACAAGTGCAGATTGTAAAGGGAGTGTCAGTAAAAGGAGTAATACTGACGTCACAAAGAGCCGTGCTGGTATTGGTCAGACAAGTGGGTGTGTTAAAAACTCTGATTGGTTGGTAGCCAAGATCTGCATTGATATTGGTTGTGAAAGAAAATACGTAGTGAGCCCTGATTGGATTCTTGGTGTGAGTTGCGCTGGTATAGGACAAGTGCTGGGAAACAGGATCCATAAGAATACGGAAGAGTTTCTAGTTTAGCTTGTGAAAAATAATTAGTTACAGAATGAAGTTGATTAATAAAATCAAGAATTTCTTTAAAAAGGATAAGCGTGTAGTGACCAGAGAAGGGATTCTTATGCCACCCCCTAATACACCTGCTTCTTTTATGATGTTGGAGCGAGGATACCATACGTGTGCTTGGTTGGAAAATTGGGCGGAATATACGAAAGGTGATGGTGTTTTGGCTTTCCCTGAAAATGGTACTTTTAATGTAAGGGTTCTTCAGAATTTGAGAAATCGGATAAATACGTTAGAACCTAGTCCTAGGTTGACACAGTATGAAGCTTTGGAGGAATGGGAAGTTGAGGCATTTGAGCGATAAAAATACAGAGGAGGCAGAAGAATAAATAGGGGATTTTTCCCAAGATATCCGTTTGATACTCGAGGAGATGAGATGAAAAGATGGAGAAGAGCTGTAGTAACAGAAGGGTTATATCCAGTATTGATGGCTGAGGATCAAACAGGAAGTAAATGCAAAGAAAAAATGAAGCATACAGGTATGGCAGGAACAGAATGTGATGAAACAGATGATGAATTATTAGAGGATATTTTAGTTAAAAGACCTCCACCTTATCAAGAAAATGTTGGAGAGGCAACTCCAAGTGCACCAATAATGAGAACTCCCTTAGTTACGCAGGTTTTATATGATCCAACAGCTACCCGAGTGTTACAGAAGAAGGAAAGGGATGCATTGAATAAAACAAAAGAAGAAATAATTCAGAAAATAAATCAGTTAGGTTTAAATGCTGAAGCCTTGACAGTGCCAGTGACGATATGTCCGGTCATTCCATTATATGGGGATAAACGAGACATCCCCAGATTACAAACAGTGACAATTCCACAAATTAATGTTAGAAAAGAGGTAGCAATGTCAGACGATCTAACCAGTGAAAGTGATTCAAATATCTCGTTACTAGATCTTCCTAATATTGAAACAGAGACTGAAACACCAAGGAGAGGTTCACCTGTGAATTCAAAGAGAAAGGAATTGATCGATACTCCCATAGCAGGAAATTCAAAAGCATTCTCACCAGATGATCTAGAGGAGTGGGCGAAAGGATTAGACAAAAAGAGACCTCAGACACCAAGTATAGATGTAGCCAAATTGAAAGTGGATTTGGAAGAAATGATCATTGGTAAAATATGCCCAGAGAGATTAGGTACATATCAAGATGAAGAATTGTTGTTCTTGTGTAAAAGTATAACCTGGAGAGCAAAGAATCTGCATTAAAAAATAGTAGAGGTTGCTTCAGAATTTGGAAGAGATATAGAAAAATCGAAATTATTGCAGAAACCTTATAGGGCAGAATTTACGGACAAGGATTTAGAAAGTTTGAATGTGTCAGGAAGAAGATTACAGATCAAAGAATTGATGAATATTTTGAAGAAATGGGGAGATGCAGACAGATGGAGGGGTAGATGGACAAAGAAAAGGGATGAGGCAGCTATAAAGGAAGCATCTGAATACCCACTAAGAGAAACAGAACAGGTTGAAAGAGTATGTCCCATGAGAGAAGTTCCTGGAGTTGGATACGTTCATGTTCCTTGGTCCAGACAGGATATTTTGTCTTTTACAAATGATTTTCCCAGATTAAGGGAGAAACCAGTTGAATGGTACAAGCAGGTAGAGAGGTTTGTGAAAGTTTCAAAGGTACTATTGAAGGATTTAGATGGTCTGTTTGATATAGTGGTGCCAGCTGATTTATGGACAGAATGTAAGATTACGGTTGATTGGCCAACTGAAGAATATCCAAGAGATGCAAAGACAGGTGCACCTTCGGAAGAGGTGATGAAAAAGTATCATCAAGTGATTACTTTTTTGAAAGGGAAAATTCCTCCAAAGGAAACGGATTGAGTTAAAATAGATAGAACAATTCAGCAACCGAAAGAGTCAGTGCATGCATATTATGAAAGGTTGTTGCAGGTATTTAAGCAGTATAGTGGATTTGAAAATATTGGTGATAAGGATATGGGACATTTTGTGTATAGGTTTGTGTATGGACTGAGATCGGAAATTAGTCAGATGATTCAGCAGCACATCCTTGGCTGGCAGAGCAAGCCCATTGACGATATTTTAAAATACGCGAAGTATTGCAGTGACGATATTGACGCAAAGCATAAGAAATTGAAAGAAAAGATGATGTGGGCACAAGTGAAGCTAGCATAACATCAAGAGGCAAGTACTGGTTCTCAAAATGAAAATCAGTCGAGTAACCAAAATCAGAATAGTCAAAGATTGAATGGGAATAAAGGAAAAGGGCGAATGAGTAGAGAAGAAGCGAAAAAGAAGTTTCCTTGTCATGCGTGCGGAAAGCATGGGCATTGGAAGAATGAGTGTAGAAATGTTCAACAGAATAATGGGGTAAATCAAAATTTAAATCCACAGATGCAGAATGAGGTGGTTGTGAACCAGCAGCAACAGCAGCAGGTAGTTATGTAGAAATACAAATCCTCTTAAGGGTTCACTGATACATCTGGTCCTTAAGACCAACAAAGAAGAGATTGGCACAGAAGCTGTAATATCAAAAAAAACATGTTTTATTAACCTCAGATGAGGGAGATTGCATCTTACGGTACCCGCAGGCCACTGTAGGAGGCATTCTAATGAGTGCAGAGAACAGGGTCCTTATATATGCATTTGTTATATAGTCAGCATAAAATCAAGGGGAGGTCCTAGCACATACAAGCATGCTTATTGACTAATATGGGCATACAAAATTTGCTTGCTCCACAAAGTGGGAGGGGAGACTAAACTGCTTACATGAGTAAGAATAGCCTGACAGTTCTATACTAGGAGCAGGTGCATTCTACCAGCTAGGCCTCTCTGAGCATGTGCAAGACTCTGGAAGAGGGAGAAAGCACATGGCGAGCACATGGCTAACTAAAATGGCTGCCAAGTACAAAATGGCTTTCAGCTCATGCTAACAGCGATTCCTGCAATCTTTAACAGACGATCCTTTTAGCATGAGCTAAAGACATTACCATATTTTGCACATTTTCTTCTCATGAATTCATCAATATCCTATGCTAGGTGGGTATTTACATTCTAAACATTTCATTAAGCAGGTATATACAAGGTATAAGCAGGTGTACAAAGTGAACAGAGCATTGGGTCATACAGGTAGCAAGAGAGAATAATGACTATTATCTCAAACAGAAATCTCAATATTTTCCAATCCTAAGCAGAAAGCAAATACCAAAACCATCTAGTCTAATTTTAAGTTTCAGGGCTCTGATGTATTTCAGTGACTATTTATGTAAATTTCAAAATAGCCAACAGCACATACCTAATAAAAACATTTTCAATAGACTTTCTCAGTATTTTTATGAGGGCTAAATTATCAATTAATATACTTAAGGAAAGAGTAAAGTAACATGCTCAGATGAACTTTTCTCGTGCAGAATAAACATTACTCTTAAAAAAATATTAAAGCAATCAGACATATTATTACAAAAACAATCCTGGCTCCGGGGGACCAGGAGGACCACACAGGGCCATAGGAATTAGGACAAGGAGCCGCAAAGGGCTGCTCCTCCTCAAAAATGGGACGACCAAAGGGGTACATTACTAACAAAAAAAGAGTCCTTGGGAAAGTTCTAGTACAACCACCAGCCAGAGGGGAGTCTTCTCCCTGTGTCCGTTTTGAGCCTCACAGGCAGGCTCTTGTTGTTCCCACGGTGGAGCTGCACAACTCGCAACTCAAGAATCACGGAGAAGAAAAAGTCTTTCTTTCAGGATAGGGCAATCACCCCCCAGGGCAAATACCCTCAATTATCCTGTCCAGTGTCTCAGGCAGTGCACCAGTTTTCTTCACTTTAATCTAACAGGCACCAAGGGCATAGCACCTGTACCCTAAACTCAAGTCCTTCCCTAACTCCTGTATTTGCACCTCTGGCGCACTGCTCTTTTGCTGGGGCACAAATTGCATCCAGTATGCTCGGGCATCCCTTGATCAACAAACAAAGGCGTAGACTTGCATTCACTTGGGACCAGGACTAAGAGGCCTGATGCTAGGATCTCTGAAGCAACCCTTGTTTCAAAGGGGTCACCTCAAGCAAAAGCCTCCTTGCCGTCCTTGTCGTTCTGTGACTCTCTCAGCTGGGCATCAAAAACTGGATCCACACAAAGATTTCTCCATCCTGATTTGTAACCCCGTCTTTCGCCCAAGACAGTGGCAGGGGTACACACTTCACGTCCCAGTGCTTCCGACTTCACTGAGGTCCTAGTTGCCAGCAACGCTTATGCTGGTTACCTTCACTTTGGCTTCAAACTGGAGTGACGCTGACTCCCAGGCTGGATCTGATGTCCGGGCCCCTCTGGCAATGGTTGTAAGGCAGCAAATATCTATTGGTGGACAGAACAAGAGGTCTTTAGACAAGGCACAAAAATAATCTAACAACAGAAAGGATAGTCTCAGAATACTTTCTTAGTCCTGGGGCACCCCATACATTAGCAAGGCACCCAAGAGCCACTTCATCTATCTGAGAGTAGAAAACCCTGGACCTATTGGCAAGTATAAAAGGAACGTTTTGGTGAACTGACAAGAGTAATACATCACCCAATCCCAAACAGCCAAGGAAGTCTGTGTTCATTTACTAAATTCTGAGGAAAAAGAAAAACAATACAGACATACTCCAAATACTTACATTGGTGTATTCCTATATTACTAATCTGAAGAACCCTCAAGAAAAGGAAATGTTCTACACTTTTACTCATAGATTTTACATTACTTGTACAGGACTGCAGACACTTGTAAAATAATTTCTCTTACATGTTATGCTTAGGACCATGCTCTCATGTTATAGGTGCAGCAGGAAAATCTAAAACTGCTAATCTAACAGGGATTCTTATTGCAAAAAGAACTAAACTTCAACATAGTGAGTACGTTTTCTCCAGCAGAACATGTTATGACAAACAAATTCCTATAAAACAATATTTTCCTTCAAAATGTTTGCTAAGGATCACATGAGCGTCTTTCCTGCATTGTACTTTTCACGATCTGGACTATGCAACATCATTTTCAAAAGGAAAAAAACCCTATCTCCAGCTCTAATAAGGGCTGTCAGCTTATTTACACAGACTAGCTAATAAAAGACTAGCAATGCCCTTGCAAAACTGTATAGAACATGAGAATAACATAAACAACAATAGTGTTGCCACCTGAGATTTTTGAACAGAAACCCCCACTATACAGTTCTCCTTAAAGATCAAATAAGGGAACATCAATCTGTTCTACTCATTCTTTCTAACAATTTTAAAACAGTATTACAGAATAGTCAATTGTAATTGTAATTGTAAGTAGCATTTATATAGCGCAGCTGTCACCCAACGGGCATCCTAGCGCTGGGATTACCTAAATCACTGTGCAGCTATAAAACTATGAATCATCATGCGCCAATCTCTCAAGGCTATTCTTTTGGAAAGAGCCTGGTTTTTAGCTTTTTTCTAAACTGCAGTAAGTCATCAGTCTGTCTGAGTTCACTTGGTAGTTTATTCCATAGTCCTTGCGGCTGCATAGCCAAATGATCTACCTCCTAGCCGGGTTTTCTTGACTCGTGGGGTACATACTAGGTGGGCTGCCAAGGAACGAAGACTTCTAGCTGGGGAGTACCAAGTAAACATTCTCTGTAATGGTTTAGGCCCCATTTTGTGTGCCGCCTTATGAACAATGCAAAGTGCCTTAACTGTCACATGGCCATTTCCTAGACAGCTTTAGACAGACTCAAAAAAAAAGTGAGAAAAAGAAGAGAGAAAACATCATTTTGCCTACCCTTAATTTGTAGGGGAGCTAGCCTCCTTCCCCCATTTTGACAGTAGGAAAACCGAAACAGGTTTTACTTCTGTCAACACTTTCAACCCCTATTTGTAGCAACTGGGCACAAACAAACTTGTAGGAGATATCTTATAAAGTGGCTATTCTCTGATTCAGTCTAACACAATGCAAATTGAGGTAATTTTAAACCAATTTCTACAGCAATTGTACTAGATTAACATGAGGGCGCATGAATGCAAACTAAAATCCATTTCCTCCTTATCATAGCCCCTACACAGTATTCTTTAAACTAAAACCATTATTTTATATAAATGGCAGATCAGTGTTCAACTGAGGGTTGTCTTTCTTCGTGGCATAGGACTGCGCAAAACGTGTGTTTGCTAAAAATAGGAAGCAAAGCTTCTCTTTCTCTCTTTGCGCTATCATCTCGTCTTTCAAAAACTTTGAAGTGTTCCAGCAAACATTACCCTGCTAAGTTGCTAAATGCAGAACTCTGACCTTTGACCCGTTCAGCAGCTGCTCATTTTTGTGTGCAAGGCTTGCCATGCGGTTTTGTAATGCAAAGGAAGTCTGGAGAAGCACAGCTAAAAAGCAGTCCTGGTCGATGTGTTTGCCAGCAATTGAAAGGTAGGATAATAAGTCTGCTGGTTTCTGTATACTTATTTTCATTTGTGTATAGTGTGTGTTCTAGTAATGCAGAGGCAGCTGTTTGTTCTATATTTGCATATGTATACTTTTATTGAAGCCTAAGAGCACATTAAAACTGCCTTGAGTGATAGAACTGCTTGTAAAATTGTGAATTTAGCTCAATTTCGACTTTGGTGGTAGGGGCACTTAAAAATGAATATCCTACAATATTTTTGCATAATAGGAACCCCCAAAGTGTTCTCTAGATAGCCCAGGAATGGGAAATCAGAAATGTATTTGGTATACCCTTATAAAAACAAGTTTTGTACGGCTGGGTAAAGTGACATTTCACATTTAAGTTCCCTTTTATTGCGCTACAGCACTGCTTAAATTCAACTTTGATACTAGGAATTCACAGTATGATGATTAGGTTTTATAAAAATGAAAAAACGAATTTAAAGCATTTGTTTTTAGCAATATATTTTGTCATATAATTAATTTTATTTATTTTTTTAATCAAAACCAACCATTTTAATGATTCCACATTGGAAAAGCAAGCTTCATTGTAGCCTATCATATTTAAACATATTCATTCATAACCCTAAGCACAGAAGCCTTTACTTGAAACAGGAAAAATCTGCGCCACTTTTTTTTTAAAAAGACAATTATCATTTAACATCGGAACCATAGATATACTTATAAAAAGGCATTAAGAAAGGAAATCCCTACTTTCAATTTTGTTCTCTGTTATCCAAAATAATGAAACTGGTTTTTTTTGAAACTTTTAAGATAGGGCAGGCCCTTTACACTGACTTAAAATTCCGCTGATTCAACATTCCTGTCTGTGGCCGTGAGCAGGAATAGCCATATGCTATTTATGCAGCTGTTGTGTGTCAGCAGGCGTCGAATTTGCACGCCTTTCTCAGGAAAAAACCCTTTATTATTTGAAATACCCTGACAGAGTTAAATCCCCATTTGCTGTGTCAAACAGTTGCTGTTCAGTTAGTCAGTTTAAACACAGCTGTCGGAAAGCTTTTTCTCGGGTGCTGAAAGAAAGGCATGTCACAGTCTATTTAAAAACTGAGGCATTTCAATGCAGTCAAATCTATCTTTCTATAATGTGTATTTAGTTCAGCAACGACCAAATTCACTCAAATGATGTGCATGCCTTTTAACGTCTTAATACAATGTATTTAAGGAAAAGGCTATAACATGTATATTTCAGTCTATTGATTACAAAACACACAATTTCGTTTTTATTCCTCTGTATGAGGCCTATTTTAATCCTATTGAATACGAATTCTAATTTTATCTTTAACATTGTGGCAATTTGCACACATGTATAGGGGCACATGCATCAAAGGTTTTTGCGATCGCAAACGGTACGAATCGCAAAAATCGGCCGTTTGCGATCGCAAATTGGCCTTTGGAGATGCATGAAAGTAGTTTCTATGCGCAATTTAAGAATTCGCAATTAATTGCGAATTCCTAATTGCGATTGCATTTAAGGAATCGCAATTTGCGATTCCTTAAATGCAATGCTAGAAGCACTTTCAAATAGCGATTTCGCTATTTGGGACCGCAAATTACAGACAAATCAAACTTGTCTGTAATTTGCAAAACCTTCGAAAAATGCTCTAAAATGCATTTTTTAAGTTTTAGGTTACACACACACTTGCCCTTGGGGCATGTGTGTGCGCAACATGGGTGCACATCACAATTTCAGGGTGCAACAGGGTGTCATTTTGACACCCTGGCACCCTTGAAATTGCATTCTCAATTTGCGATTCTCTAATTGCGAATCGCTAATTGAGAATGTCTTCCCATTCATTCCTATGGGCCTCTAGGCCCATAGGAATTAATGGGGAGGTATTCTTAATTGCGACTCGCAATTAGCGAGTCGCAATTAAGGAATGTTTAGGAATCGCTATTTTTATAGCGATTCCTACATGCATAGGCTTTTGCGATTCCTTAATTGCGATTCCTTAAAAATCGCAATTAAGGAATCGCAAAAGCCTACCTTGATGCATGTGCCCCATAGTGTCTTACTCTGTCAATTTAATAGTAACATGCAGCTATTTAGCATATGTTACATAATTTATTTCTGGATTTTTATTTAATATGTAAGTAACTAAATGACATTTTGCATAACAGAATGATGACAGCAAAAAACATAAACAAACTCATTGAGCTCATTCAGAAAGTTACAGAAGGACACAACAGAGCGCGCTTAAAGCTAGCCATTCGTACACAGAGTACTCACACAAGTATTACCAATGTCAAACCAAAAACCCCACATAGACATTGAAACACACATGTAACCCACAAATCAATACTTAGGACAGCTTACAAAGTGTACACAAGACCAACCTATTTGTAAATACTAATTGTAAGTCATATTTACAAGAAGAGCTCTCAAAAGTAGCCAAAAAAAACTGTTCCATGGTCAAAAAGCTGAAATACTCCAAATTCGCCAGTTTTGGCTGGTAGAACACTCAAAAGCGCTCTGCATATCACCACTTATGAATGTTACTAAGTGCGCAGATCCGGATCCGTTTTATGTACATATTTAGTTCCATGGGGTACTTAGTCACCAAGGAAGAAATATATTTTTACTATACCTAAACCTATTTAGATATCCCCTCTGAGGGAGTCAGCTGAGTACTTACTAAATCCATATCGGTACCTCCAAGACAGCAACACTTTCAACAAAGTGTACTGGTAACAGGCATGCCAAAAATATTATAACATATATAATATTATACTCCAAGTGACACTTAACACAATGTGTGCCGTTCAAATTTTCAAAGATAGAGAAAAATCTCCTCATTACCCGCCTATATGAATTGCAATGCATATATTATTTCAAAACAAATTCCAAAATTGGCCAATCATACAAACAAAGCCACAGTAAGTGTTACTAAAACTACCTTACCAATCAAAGGCATCAAACCAACAGCAAGTGCCGCAAAACGGCTCTTACCAATCAAATGGTGTCCAGGTTCCAACTGCCAAGTTCTGAGTGACCTAACGGTCATTTTAAAATACTCACGCCAAAGAAGTTCTCAGTCGGGAGCGGCAAACACTTGGAGGATCAGATCAGGAAGACCAGAAATATACTGGGCTGGAAGACAAACAATCTCCGTGCGCTGGGTACCTCCTCAGTAGATTCCTGTCCTGTACTCCTCAGTAGATTCCTGTCTCCCTTCAAGACCACTCCCTTAAATAGCCGCTGCACCGATGAGTCCCACTTTCGGGCGCCATTTGTAGAAATACAAATCCTCTTAAGGGTTCACTGATACATCTGGTCCTTAAGACCAACAAAGAAGAGATTGGCACAGAAGCTGTAATATCAAAAAAAACATGTTTTATTAACCTCAGATGAGGGAGATTGCATCTTACGGTACCCGCAGGCCACTGTAGGAGGCATTCTAATGAGTGCAGAGAACAGGGTCCTTATATATGCATTTGTTATATAGTCAGCATAAAATCAAGGGGAGGTCCTAGCACATACAAGCATGCTTATTGACTAATATGGGCATACAAAATTTGCTTGCTCCACAAAGTGGGAGGGAGACTAAACTGCTTACATGAGTAAGAATAGCCTGACAGTTCTATACTAGGAGCAGGTGCATTCTACCAGCTAGGCCTCTCTGAGCATGTGCAAGACTCTGGAAGAGGGAGAAAGCACATGGCGAGCACATGGCTAACTAAAATGGCTGCCAAGTACAAAATGGCTTTCAGCTCATGCTAACAGCGATTCCTGCAATCTTTAACAGTTACTCCACAGTTACAGGTGCCACAAGCTCCTATGCCCAACTGTATGAACGCTCAAGTACAGAGATACAGTGTGAACACCGGATTCCGTGGAGAGAGTGGTAAGAATACACAAGCGGTTCAGCAATATCGGATGCACATTAACGAGTGTGATTCGGATAGTTCCCAATGACGGTTCCTGAGGGGGGAGGAAGAATACGTGCTTGGCACATCTTTAGCTTGGATCAGTCAGGTCCATGTGTTGACGGAAAAGTGGAAGGTAATGACATCACTTTCCTAGTGGATGCTTGTGCTACCCATTCTACTGTAAGAGCAGCAGAAATTCCAAACCTACCCCTCTCCGGAGAAACTATCCAAGTTGTAGGAGTCTCAAATAAGCAAATAAAAACCCACTTACCCAATAGAAGTAAATATTGGAAATTTCAAAGACATGCATCGGTTTGTTGTGTGTGATTCAAGTCCAGTTAACTTGTTAGGGAGGGATTTGCTGTGTAAGATGAATTATACCATCTATTGTACACCTGATGGTATTGCTTTCCAAACCCCCGATGAAGATATCGCTTTCAAGATGATGCTAGCAAAACAAGGAACAGAAGTGGATAAGATGTTTTCACTTCTAACTGAAAACAGTTTACCTGATGAGCTGAGAGACACAGTGAGATCAGATGTATGGGATTTTTCAGGAAAGGAAATTGGATTGATGGCAAATATAGACCCAATTAAAATAATGGTGAAGGAAGGTGCAATTTATCCAAATACCCGACAGTACAAAATGAGTCCTGAGGTAAAATCAGGAGTAGCTCCAGTAATTGATCAAATGATTGAACAATGTATTCTGACAGAAATAATCGGCAGTCCTTACAACTCACCAATTATGGGGCTTAAAAAGCCTAACGGCAAATATAGAAAAGTGCAAGATTTGAGGAAAATCAACAAAATAGTAGTACCTTGTTGTCCAGTAGTACCAAATCCAGCAGTAATTCTTTATCAGATACCTTGGGATGCACATTGGTATACAGTGATTGATTTGTGGCAAGCATTCTTTTCGATTTCATTGCATGCAGATAGCCAATATCTTTTTGCATTTCGGTTTGAGGACCGTGTTTTGGCATGGTGCCGAGTACCTCAAGGGTATACAGAGAGTCCCTCGATTTTCAACCAGATTTTGAAAAAGTACTTGGAAACTTTGGTAATGCCAGGAAACTCAGTTTTGGTTCAGTACATTGATGACCTACAGGTCGTGTCAAAAACAAGAGAGGCTTGTGTCACCGACACAATATCTTTACTGAACCATTTGGCAGAAGGTGGGCACAAAGTGTCACCAGAAAAATTGCAGTTTTGGCGACAAGAAGTCAAATATTTGGGACACAAGATAGAAAGGGGAGATAGAAAGGTGACACCAGAGAGAATAAAGGTGATACGACAGATGAACCTACCTAGAACCAAGAAGGAAGTACAAATGTTTTTGGGATTGGTTGGGTATTGGCGTCAGTGGATCAGTGGGTTTTCACTGCTTGCAAAACCCCTAATAAAGTTGACACGGAAAGATGTGATGGATCCGATTGAATGGGATGATGAAAGTGAGGACGCATTCATAAAATTGAAGGATTGTCTATGTCAAGCACCAGCGTTAGGAATGCCTGATTATGCAAAGGAATTTGCATTATTCTGTTGTGAGACAGAAGGATGTGCACTTTCAGTATTAACCCAAAGACATGGATTAATGCGACGTCCAGTGGCATATTTTTCAGCCACTCTGGATTCTGTGGCCGCAGCATTGCCTGGCTGCTTGAAAGCAGTAGCTGCTACATGTATGAGTCTGGAGCAGAGTGAATCTATTGTGATGGGACACCCTTTAAAGGTGTATGTGCCACATTCTGTTGAGATCCTTTTAACAAGGACTCGAACACAACACCTGATCCCTAGTCGGCTGACTAAGTATGAAAGAGTGATCCTAGGAGCTGAAAATGTAAGTGTGATAAGATGCACCACAGTAGATCCAGCCACTCTATTGCCAGACCCATTCTGTGAAGAAGTGAAGTAAGAAGTTGATCATGATTGTTTGGATCTAACAGAAGTGTGTACAAAGCCTAGGCCAGACATTTTAGATGTCCCATTAGGAGAATCAGATTATGTATTGTTTGTGGATGGGTCATGTTTACGAACACAAAATGGAGAATTAAGTGCTGCCTATGCTGTCTGTACAATATCAGCTATTCTAGAAGCATCATGTCTAAAAGGAGTCAAGTCTGCACAAATAGCCGAATTGGTAGCTTTAACAAAAGCTTGTAAAATTGGGAAAAAATTGAGAATAACCATATTCACGGATAGTCAATATGGTTTTGAGGTGGTGCATGATTTTGGCCAGATATGGATGCAAAGGGGATTTCTGACTTCTTCAGGTTCTCCTATCAGAAACAGTAAAAATGTCAAAGAATTATTGGAAGCATTACAATTGCCAAAAGAAATTGCAGTGGTCAAGTGTGCCGCACATAAGTCAGGAAACGATTATGTGACACAAGGCAACAGATATACTGATCAGGTTGCACAATTTTGTGCTCGAAATATAATGTCTTTGAACAGAGGGTTGGAAAAAGAAACTACCAATTGCCAACTAATGCTTTTTTCTGCTTTTGAAACATGGGATGAAGTTAGACAGCTACAGGATGAGGCAGATATGAAGGAAAATGAATTCTGGATCAACACAGGGTGCATGAGAAGAACCGATGATGAGGTATGGATGTGTCCAGATGGAAGACCGATAATGCCAGACAGTATGTTATCACAGATGGCAAGAGTATATCATGGAGCTACACACATTGGGAGGGATGCCATGATTAGACACTTTAGGCAGACATGGCACAATCCCAAGTTTAGGTTAATTGCAGAAGTCTCTGCCAGCATTGCTTGACATGTCAACAGCAGAACCCAGGTAGAAGAACATTTGTCAGTTGGGGAAAAATAGGAAAGGCAGAAGGACCATTTACAAGACTGCAGCTTGATTTTATAGAATTGCCGCCGTGCAATGGACTGAGGTATGTTCTTGTCATTGTGTGTCTGTTTTCTTGTTGGGTGGAAGCTTATCCAACAAGAAAGAATGACAGTCTCACTGTTGCCAAACTGCTTTTAAGAGAACTCATCCTTAGGTTTGGATTTCCAGTCACTTTGCAATCATATAGAGGACCTCATTTTAACAATGAGATAATTCAATTAATCTGCACAGCTTTCAAAATTGAGCAGAAACTACATTGTGCCTATCGACCAGAAGCATCAGGAGTGGTTGAGCAGCTGAATGGTACAATAAAATCTAGGTTAGGGAAGGTGTGTGCATTCACTTCACTGAAATGGCCTGATGCTTTGCCCCTTGTTTTAATGAGCCTTAGAAGAATCCCTGACAGAAGAACAGGATTGAGTCCTCATGAGATTCTCATGGGAAGAGCAATGAGACAAGCTTTTGTACCTGGAAACAAACTAATGACTATAACTGATGATCTAGTATTGGACTATTGTAAAGGATTAGCTGATCTGATACGTTCTGTGTCTCACCAGGTTGGAGAAGATGCAACCACAGCACAACCGAATCAAGCTCATGATTTGTGGCCAGGAGACTGGGTTATGATAAAGAAGCACACAAGAAAGTCGTGTCTTGAACCCAGGTGGAATGGACCGCTACAAATCATATTGGTCACAACAACAGCAGTGAAGTGTTTTGGTTTGCCAAATTGGATACATGCAAGCCATACCAAAAGAGTCCCAAATCCTCCTGAACGACAAGAACAGCAACTGGTAAAACAAAGAAAAGAACCAGAAGCTGAAAGTTGTGAAATCAAAGAAGTCAGAGAACCAGACTCTGAAGAATGTATCGATAATGAACAACCAAGTACAAGTCAAGTAGGGTGGGCACTGGATACTGGATCTCAAGAGACTGCTGTAGCAGCCGAAGAAGAAGAGCAAGGGTTCGAAAGACCAGAACGAATCGAAACAGTAAATCCAGATCAAGCTCAATCAGAAGAAGAGGAAAATGAGAGACTGATAAGTTCGGGACAAGGTCAGGTAACAAAAGAACCTGCTACAGGAAACTCAGATCAAGATCAATCAGAAGTAGAAAAGGAAGAATTTAAAGATCAAGAAGGAAATAAAACGACAGAAAGACAAAAATCAGTAACACCAGAACAAGCTATATTAACAGAGAAGGAAAATAAAAGAACGTTAGAAATCGACGAAGAAGGTGAAAAGGCAGTTCAAACAAAAAGAATCAGAAAAGGTGATCACTGGCCAAGTGGAGTAAAAGGACTGAGATATATATTAAAAAGAAGAACAGGAAAAGGGTTAGAACAAGTAAACGAAATATCAAGTCAAACAGAAGAAGAAAATCCAAGAAGAAAGTCTTTGCGAAAATCAACAAGGGAAAGAACTCCCAATAGAAAATATAAGGCTCCTGAATGGACTTACGTTATACTTGAGGATTTTGAGAATCTTGATTTGAATGAAGAACAAGAAAATGTTACTAACGAAAGAAGTGATGAAAAAAATTGAGACCACCTTAAGAGAAAGATTGTGACACAGAAAGTGGAAATTTTGCAAACAAGTAAAGAAGAAAATAAAAGAACCAGATGAAGAAAATAAATTAATAGATACAGGGTAAAGTAAAAGATTAAAAGCCGTTGAAGTGTGGGATCACACAAAGATTTATATACATCTTAGTTTAACATAAGTGAGGATATAGAAGACAAGTTAGAGATAGGTCAATTTAGAATACTAAAAATGGCAGAAACAGAAGTGACTGAACATCCAAAATCTAGTTTAAAGCAAAGATGTGTTAAATGTTGTTTGTGCAGTATTTTGTCACTAATGTAAATGTGGTTATTGCTAACAGTTGTGATACCTATTTTAATGGGAAATAACGATAAAAATAATACTAATACAAGTAATCAAGTGAATACAGGCACTAAAGGAGTGACTGCTACTAATTTAGAACAAGTAGATGAGACTATGTATCAACATGACAGATCAAATAGTGATTCGTCATTAAATGTATTTACTAAACTTCTTTTGAGAATGTTGATACAATGGATAAAAGTGACTGTTATGTTTGCATGAAACTACCTTCGTCTGTTTCGGAGGGGGTGACTTATCATCATCTCCCTTTAACATATGGTGTGTCATGTAGTGTTGTGTCCAGTCTGTTCTATAAAACAGGCAAATTGCAGTATTATTACTCTAATATGGATTTAGTATTCCCAGAGATTCCTATTAGAAGAAACCTAAACCCCGTACTTAGTGCTAAAGATGCAGAATTCATGGGTGAGTTCTTCCTAACAACAAACCCAATAGACATAACATATGCGCATAAAAACAATTTAACATGTATGTTACGAGATGAAGAAAAAGATTTCCTGAATTTGGTAGAGGAAAGAAGACAGGATTTTCAAAAGAAGGCTGTTGAACAGAAGTCACATATAATAAGGAAGGGGACTATAAGAAAGGCGAGACTCATGCTGCAATGTCCCTAGACTTGTCAAAATTGGGAAAATTCTGTCTACATAGACTAAAAACAGACTATAACAACATTTTCATTGGTTCTAGTGATTGTGAACATACCTTCCTAATCATGGGGGGATGGGGACTAAAAGGTGGAACAGATCCTGTTTTTCCAGGAATATATTATGTCTGTGGTAAAAATGCCTATTATAGGTTGCCAACACAGTGGTATGGAAGTTGCTATCTTGGGATAGTATTTCCAAAGGTATACCACATTACTAAGAACAATGAAATGAATGTAATAAGTCAAGGACTAAAACAAACTAAAAGAACAAGTTTTTCAGAATAGTAGGTGATATATTTGGTGCACTGATACCATCAGTTGGAGTCATACTGAATTCACATAAGATACGCAAATTGTCCACAGTAGTTGATCGTATTTCAACAGATACTGCTGGGGGGTTCTTAATGGTGGAGAGGTGTGGTGCAGCGGCCAGGGCAGCTGACTTCGGAGCACAGCGTTCACGGTTCGATCCCCGGCTCCGGCGGCAGCTCAGCTCAGCTCAGCACCATGTGACTCTGGTCAATAGCACACTTAATTTCCACTACGGCCCCCAGCGCCTTGAGACCCGTAAGGGTGAGTAGCTGCGCTATATAAAAACGGACTTACATTTTTTTTTACATTTTAATGATTAATACTGAAATGGTTGAATTAGGTATTGAGGGATATATTAAGAATATTACAAAGATTCATGATGAATTGACCCAACTGGAAGTTGACGGTGTATGGGAAAAACTTAGTAAAAGTATTTCCAAAATAGGTAGTTGGTTTTCTGTTTTAGGGAGTAGTCTATTTGGAAAAATCATAATACCCGTAATTTCTTTAATGATAGTAGCTCTGCTGATGGTAATAACATACAGATGTTGCAAGAATAAAACAAACCCAAGAATGATAGCAGAAATAGAGAATAAAAGAATGGGAAGAAAGAGAAACAGAGAAGAGATCGAGTAAGAAGAGATGAATGGAAGTCTATATGATAAAATAAAAGGAGTAGGTGTGAAAAGGAGAATAGAGGAATTAGAAGAAAGAAAGGAAGACATTAAAAATCTAAATGAATCAAGTTGGCACTTGGTAATGATGGGTATTTTATTGTGGCTCAAAAAATGCGATCAGAGGGGGATTGATGGAGCAAGGACTCGAGAAAATGAGACTTGCTCGATAGAATCCTCCATTAACACTAACTAAGTATTAATTGATAAATAAGGCGAAACTAACATGCACCCAATACAGAAACATGGGGAGAAAAGCTTACGCATGCTTGAATTAATAAGAAATAAAACACAGCACGATTAAAACCCGCTTTAACTTGCTAAAATGCTTTGCGCATGCGCGAACCTGAATGACGCATAGAATAACGTGACTAACTCGCTTTGAGAGGGAAAAACCCTCACGCATGCGCAAGAAGAATTAAAATGCGGCCTTAAGGTACCGCATGCTCGACATATGCTTGCTTGATTTAAAAGAAAGCTGCCGCTATTAACGTTTTTGCTTAAGAATAATAATAATCACATGGGATAGAGTAGAGGTGGGTGGTGAACAGTGAGAATTACATGTTCAAGAAAATAATATCTGTTTTTGATTCTTTTATTAATAGTGAATATTTGAGCCTACTGGGCCTTGACTAAAAAAGAAGATGGCGTAAGCCGCCCATAAGCAGTGAGCCCATGAGACGACCGATGACACAGAAGGACATGAATGCTTGCCAAACCCCAAGGATAAAAATGATGGAAAAAGAAGAAGATGTAGCAGCAAACTGTGAAGCCTGTATTAAGTGAATTATGGCATTTGCAACAAATTATGCATGTTTCAAATAAAATTATGAATGAGTATAAGGGGCAGGATTAACAAACAATAGGTTTAACTAAAAAAAATGAATACGTCAGCTCGGGATGATGAAGACACCACTAACCCCGTCCAATCATAGTCCATAGTTTAGTGAAGTCGCATTGTCTGAGGGTGGGACATGAAGAAATAAAGAATATAATTAGAGTGAATTGAATAATAGAAGTTAGTGCTGCTGCTGAGATAGACGATGACGATGAGATGATGCAGACAACGCTGCTGGGAGCTGAGCAAGAGAGAGAAAGAGAGAGAAGACGTGTGTAGACTCAGAAGACCCAGTCTATCGCCTGATTAGAATTGAAGATTGCGGAAGAATATCGAGGAGGGAGAGAGTGAAAGAGAGGGAATCGCCCGGTGCGTCGGGTTGTAGAGAAGTCTAGTAAGTATCAAACCTGTCCTGATCCTATCCTTTAATCTTTGTCTCCTGATCCTAAGTCAGGGGACTTCCACCAGCCCTTTGGCCAGAGAGTTGGTTTTCCTGTTACCCTCATTAGGTAAATGTCATTTCTATCTAGTATTTGCATATTTCATTGCAAATGTATTTGATGTACCTTATGTCTCTTCATCTATCCACTCTGGTGCATTGATGGTTGTTGAAAGCTTGTGTAATTGAATATAATTCGCTTTATGAATGCTTTCTCGCTCCCGTTTGAGAAAAATGAGTTTTGCACTGTGTATTTGTAATAAATGAGCGTTCAAACTAATGACTGAGATTTTAGATAAATTCATCATAATTATTATATTCAGAGTCTGTGGTTATTTCTTTATGAAGTTTAGTTAAGGAGTTGTTAATATCACCATCAACTAACTCAACTAATGGTCCATCGACCAGAGGAAGAGTGTTGATTCGTGAAGATTAGTTAGTCATGATATTGTAACTGATTTATTGTTACAGAAAATAACTAATCGGGATTGTGGAATTATTAGAAATCAAAACCCTTCCAGCGGGAAACTGGCCGAGGAAATATATATAAAAAGATATATGGATAAAGGTATATGGGCCTATTAAAAAGGTCAGTTTTGGTGTGTAAGGTATCCAACCTTGGCCACTTTGCGCTGGATCATTAGGACCTTTCCATTTGGCGACCAGGCAATTCTGACACGGGGGAAGCATTAAAAATAAGTGTAACTACAAAACCAATATGCAGCAGCGATCCATTTACAATACCCCAAAGACCTTGGTTGCTCTAGGAATGGAGCTCTTTCCAGCTCTTGGAACAATAGAAAATGAATTCGGCGAAAGGCAGAGGACAAACAGAGCATTGAAATGGCCGCCAGAGAGCGAGGTGGATGAACAGCCACACAAATCACCAGCAGGTCTTAATGAATATTGGGTGTGGGCATCGGGGCTCTGTCAGGCTTGACACCGCATCCCAAGTAGCTTAAAGCCAGCAGCGCTGGGAAGGTGGAGGCCTCGTCGACTGTCCAACATCTGGGTTTTAGTTGTCATTCTGGCATGCCAAGCAAGGGCAAACGAAAGAGTAAAAGGGGATTATCCTGACAACGAAATGAGTTACCGAATCTGGTGATAATGAAAAGCAGAAGCGCTCTAATTCCCGGCTGCAGTCCCCGAGGTAGAGGTACGTTTATAGCTGCAGGAGTAAAATGTTGGCTGGACGAACAGATGGCCTGCCGTCCGTGAAACTCGAGGCGCCTAATCCCACATGGCTTCCTTACCATCACTCTGTGCCCGCTCCAGAGTCGCTACTGATAAACTGCCATCTTGTTAAACAAGCATTTGCAATGCAATAGGGCTCGCATTTACGCAAGACCTATTGCATTGCAAACGGGCGGGTAAGAAGGCACAAACAACGGGAGGGGGGGGGTCCGAGAAGGCATGGACTGCGGGAGGGGGAGCTACGGGAAAAAAATAGTGCTCACAATATAAAAAAAACATACTGTGCAACACTCGAAGTAAAGGGGCCAGTAGCCATGGAAGGATACAAATGACGACATGCTCGTCATGAGGAGGGACTAACAAGCCTAAAACCAATCGGAAGGCAGCATTTAGGACCTAAGCCAATGAAAAAGATGGTCAGAGAGTGGGTGGAGCTTCCACGAAGCTTCCACGCTATACTGAATACTGCATGACTCGCAAAGCGAGCAGCGCATGCACTGCAATGCTGGGCTCGACCTAAAAACGTCCCTGAACTGCTCTGAGAGAAGTTCTGTAGAAGTTACCTTGAAACAGCTGTGTTGGCCACGACATCCTTTTGGATGTCCATTAACTAAGCTTTTAGGATGAAAATGATAGTACTATGGATCAAGCAACAGTTTGTCATTACAGCAGGCTTAAAGGAGTCCAGCCGTCCGGGGTCAGGCTTGCAGGTGCTGCCAGCATTTAAAATGCTGGACAATGCACATACAAATACCCAGATCTACCAAAAATTTAAGAACCTATCAAATGAGTGAGTTCAGGATATGTGCGAAGAACAAAAGCTATTGCATTTTGTAGGAAGCTGGCTCTGTATATACTATACCAAAGTGAGGTATAGTGTGCACAGAGTCCAGTGGAACCCCAAAGGTATGCAGAGGTAAAAGTAGATAGCACCTTACTCTCTATTTGTGGAAGTGTGGGCGAGCAGTAAGGCTTTATCAGAGGGTAGTGTTAAGCATTTGTTGTACACACTCAATCAGCAAATGATATCACACACTCAAAGACTGAACTACAGACCAATTGGTTTCGTATAAAAGATTCTTTTAGTTATTTTATTTCCTAGAACCAAGCAAGCCTGGCACAGGTAAGTGATAAGTAATTTGCTGTAATAATAGAGTTTGTAAACAGTTTGTATTGCAGTTGTATGTATACTTTTGGTTTGATTACAGTACAACTACTACTAATGCAAAGCTTTGAAAGATTGAACATATACTTTTTATTGGCTTTTTAGTAGAATGTCAAGTAGATTACTTTACAGATTACTTTTCTTACACAGTGCAGTATACCTGGATACTGCACTGGGACATTTCCTGTAAACAGGTAAGTAAAAGCGTTTTTGTTATTTGGTTACAGTTTAAAAGACTTTTATACATTTGCCAACTCCACACTTAAAATCTTTTCACAGAAAAACAGTCAATGTTATCCTATGGAGGAAAATAGGGTTATCGGTTCAAAGGTAAATATTTGGTTGAGGGAGTTGGTATTCTGGGGGTAGACTCAGGGGTCTTCCAGGGTCAAGGATGCACTCTTGCTACACCCTCAGCAGCACTAGGGCGGCCAGGTGCAGAGTGCTGAGGCCCAATGTTATCCTATGGGGGATAGGGGGCCTCCTGTTGGTGGCTGCTTACGAGCAGGCCAGAAGGTTGTGGGAGCAAAGCTCCTGGACTTAAGCTCAGGGCAAATGGGGGTTCAAGCCAGCACAAAAGGTGCACCCTCAGCAGCACTAGGGCGGCCGGGTGCAGAGTGCTGTTTTGGCATCGGGCGCCCTGTAGCCTTCAATGGGGAGTCTCCGGTTTGCAAACACACTGAAGGCTCGGGGACGAAGGTCTTCTGGGTGCGACCACCTCTTGGAGAGGTAAGTTGGGATGCTGGGGGTTGGCTAGACACTGTGGGTTGGGCCACCCAAGGCTGTGGGGCATCGGGTGCAGGGGTGTCTTTTAGGGTCGGATCTTCTTACCAGCTCTTTGTCGCGGTTGGGGGGACCTTCCAGTTTGAGGCTGCAGGCGTTGGCTGGAGGCTTGAGGCAGGTCAGGGGTCACCGGATCTTGGGTCAGGATCGCCGAGAAGACCTCCTCGTGGTGTTGGGCCACTCGAACTCGGGCCGTGGGTGTCAAGTGCAGAGTGGTGCAGACTCGCGGACTTTGCCAGAGCTGGAGTCTGTGGGTGAACAAATCCAGTGTTCATGGGAAACAAAGTCTTTTATTTTGAAGGCAGCTCAGGTCCTCGGGGTTCTTGAGGTTGCTGGCTGCAGGACATACCGGTGTTTCGCTTCTGCAGGTTGGAGGTGGGGACAGGCCGGTAGGGCTGGGGCCAAGTCAGTGGGCGTGCTCCTCTTCTTAGCTTCGGCACGGCTGTTCGGTCCTTCTTGTGGTTTCTTGTCTACTATCTTTGTTCAGGGCTGCCCCCTAAAAACTCTATTTAGGGGTCATTTTAGGGGTCTCGAGGTCAGTAGTCAATGGGCTACTTACCTTAGGGTGACTACACCCTTGGTGTGCTCACCGCACATGAGGGTGTTAGCACAATCCCTAATCCTGATTGGGGAGTGCCTGCCATCTGCAAAGTGGTGGGCACTGAAAAGTGGGCATCACCTCGCCTCCCCCACCTGAGGGGTGGAGTTGGCAGAGGCCGGCACACCTTCTGGGCTGCCTAATTTTTCCCACCTGTCTTCCCGCTGAAAAGGAGGCGAGACAGGAAGGGGGCCTGCTCCTGATAGCAGGAGAGGCTGGAGGTCGCATTACAAAGGCTGCAAGGCCTTTGAAACTCCCCTGCCATAGATGGCTCTTCCTGGCCTGGGGGAGGTGTGAACACCTCGCCCAGGAAAGGCTTTGTTTCTGGGCTCAGGGAGCGAAGGCTCCCACCCTAGGGGTCCAGAAACATGTCTCGTGATGGCAGGCTGGTGTGTACCAGTCAGGAAACCCACCAAAGGCTGGTCGTTTTTCAGGGGGCATCTCTAAGATGCCCTCTGAGTGCCTTTTTCATTAAATCCCACACTGGCATCAGTGTGAGTTTAATGTGCTGAGAAGTTTGATACCAAACTTCCCAGTTTTCAGTAAAGCCATTATGGTTCTGTGGAGTTCGCAATGACAAACTCCTAGCACCATATACTCTTAATGGCATTACTGCACTTACAATGTCTAAGAATTGGCTTAGACACTGTAGGGGTGCAGGGCTCATGCACCTGTACCCTCACCACTGGTACAGTGCAGCCAGCTAGAGGGGTGGCTGACCTATGCCAGGGCAGTGAGTTGTAGGCATGGCACACAGGGATGTGTGCCATGTCGACTCTTCACTTTGTTCTGCACCAAAACATGCAGCCTGTAATGGCAGTGTATGTGTGTAAAGGTACAGGGCCTCTAAGGGTGGCACAATAAGTGCTGCAGCCCTTAGAGGCCTTCCCTGGCCACAGTGCACTTGGTACCCATGGTACCTTTTACAAGGGACTGGCATGTGGCCAGAGAGGTGCCAATTGGGGGTACAAGGTACAGTTTTGGGGAATGAACACAGGCCCTGGGAACCTGATTGGGACCCAGGGCACATCAAGCACAAGTGCAGCAGTAGTCTGGCAAAAAGTGGGTGGGTTACTGCAACAGAAACCCAGCTTCCTACACATTTGATTTAAAAGACTATAATGTTGCTTCATATATAATAAGAATTTAGGCCACCACACATAGTACACATGACAACTGACTTACCTTTTAGCTTACTAATGACAGTGTAGTCAAGGCTGGGGGTAGGAATATTAGTAAATGCCTCTCACCTCAGTGATCTAATCTCATGTTTTAAGATGAAAAAAACACTTCCGCATTTCAAAGAAATATAAATTTGTTAAAGAAGTATACCTTTTTGAACTCTGAAGAGAGTAGACTTTTCAGTATGAGCTCATACCCAGGCTCTTAGCTCAGCTCCCCTTGTTAATTTGCTCGTAGTCCCATCTCTGGACCGCCAACGCATGAAGCCTGGTGGGGCTCTGTGAAATCAATGCCAGTATACCTCGAATGGGCTTTCCATAGCATTCCCCTAAAGTGAGTACGGAGACTGGCAGAATTTGTCCGTCTTCCGAGTCTAGTGATGTTAGTGAATTCTGCAGAGGGTAAGGACAGCCTATCTCCCTCCACGTTCTTGAGCACTGGAGTCTCTGTGTAACCATGATAACCCTGACTTCTCCTTCATCCTGATTATCCAGTTAAGTTGCAGGCAAAGACACCAGCTAAATGCTGTCATAAATATTTATGTTAATTGTTTACACATAATGGAACATAGCAAACAAATGACGCAGAGAGCATAAAAGAGCTCTCAGAATTGCGTGACAATGTGGTGCCAGTGTGGGAATGATCAACAATTTGTATTAGTCTGACCCGTGATGCATGGCACTTTGCCAAGGCTGTTAATAAATCCAGAGTAACGCAAGGTACCTCAAATTGCTGCAGAATTCAGCACACATAGAAAGAGGAAAAATGAGGAGAAACAATGCTATTTCTCCTTGTTGCGCCTCCCCTAGGCCATCCCTGGGGAAGTGTGGTCTTTGATGCATTCCCAGGTTTCCAAAATCTCCTAAATCTTGGAATGTGTCAAATGCCATGGGTGTTACGTGGGAACACCCACTGTAATGCCCATGGTACGCCTCCCTATTGAGAGGGTGAGGCAATGCAGCGACTTGCGCTGCATTGCCTCAGTCCAAATCTACCAGCCCATGAAAAGCCATACAGCATGGCTTTACATGGCCTTGTAGATATGAGCCTGCAGTGTGCGCTGCCAGACTGTCACTACAATTTACGTTCCGGCGGCACAGGGGCCTTGCAAATGAGGCCCAGAGTTTCTGGTTGAGATAACTAACATCCCACTCTAACCCTATGGGCGGCTGTAGTTGGTAGAGAGGGTAGTGTTAGAGTGACAATGAGGGAACACATGGTGCTTCTCTGTGTAGTCACACTACTTGTGAATGGAACACCAAAGAAAAGTGGCGCGCACAAATGATTCCTTGTCATTTACTCAACCATTGTAGCATTGTAGAAGTATTAGTAGCAAGAGTGGCCTTGGGTGCAAAGGTAGAATATAGGATGAGGGGAAAGAGGCGAAGGAGGAGGATAAAACAGCAGAAATGTTCTCCTAGAAACACCCCTTTGAACTCAGTGGGTGAAGTACCCGGTGCAGTGGCATCTACATTTGTACAGCAACTCTCTCCTCAACAAACCCTCCCTATCAAATACAAAATATTGTAGTGTGGATTGTGGCCTCGTGGTCGACATTGCTAAGTTAGCTTGGGCCTAGCTGCCATGATGCCTCTTTTGCACATGTTACTCCGTGACTTTGTTTTTTCCAGACTCTGCTTGTGCCCATTCTCATTAGAACTGTCTGCAGTTCTGCCTTTCACCTTTTCTGATGTTCTCTGTGGTTTTCATCTGCACACAATGTACAAGGTCGAAAAACAACGTCCCTTGTTGTTGCTGTTCTGGTCAGCCCCTCGCACTTAGACATAACATGAAACACAGCTGCACTGGAGAAATACGGGTGCTTTTAATATTGTGATCTCCCTGTTGGAGAGACACTTGGAGAAAAACCTTTCCAGGGAGAAGAGCTGTGCTTGTCCGATGATGTAAACCTTGCATCTATTTCTTGAGGTATGGGGGTCCCCCTGACAAAGCCCAGAGGTCTTCTATTTTTATAATAAACTAGTTACTAGCATGGGGAGGGTGGCAAGGCATTATAGTCCTTTATCCACTGTCTTTATAAAATGCTGTCCCTGTTTGTATTCTATGGAATTGTAACAATGCTTACTGTTTTGTCTTTATGCATTATGCTGCTAGTACTGGCACGTGTACTGTGTCTTAGAGCACGTTAGTTGAAATAAACATTTTAAATTATACTGTGTCTCTTAATACGCACGTTGTGGACAAGTATGAGTGAGTAATGAAAGAGTGTTCTTGCTCCCGCGATTCCTGAAAGAGTCCGTGTTCTGGGATGTCTAATCATTGGTAGCTTCGCTGAAGTACAGAGAACGAATGAGACACTATAGCTAGTCGGATTGGGATTTTGGGCACTAAGGTGGATGGTTGGTACACCACTATACACCGAGGTCCTGTTTTCCTGCGCATAGTTCTGTATATGTGCAGAATCCCCGCGACATGGCGCCACCAACGTTTGGTCAGCATCTTATCTGCGAGACACTTGAGTAGTGCTTGTGCTTATCCCCAATTCCCCTCACTTCTGTTTCCGGAAACGGATGTGAAGGTGTAACCTCCTATATTGATGTTTTTATAGGTTCTTTCAAGCTTGAAGCTATTAAAAGGTATTGTCTTTATTATTACCCTATATTGCGAAGCCACTCACTAGGTTGTTCTTCATTCTTAGTCTTGATTGCTGTGAATATAAATATCCCGGCACATAGACGCGCTGCGCTCCGAGCTCATTTAACACCCTATGGAGTACCTGACACGGGTGTCGCCCTCATCTTTGTGGTACAAGCTGATCCGGCTTACCACTTTGAGGTGTTTTACTCATGGGTCACTTTTCCGGCGGTGGAAGAAGCTGATAATTTGTTCCACGTTTACGCTCCCACGGCCCTTCCTAATGTTTATCGGCCTTATCAGGCTCTTGAAGTTCCGCTCACGACATGGCAACACCGTGTTTGGGTTAATGGCGCCCTCCCACACCTGGTCACCCCGATTCGTTTTGGCCCTTTATCGATAGATGGGGCCGCTTGGCCTGTTTTGGCCGGGTATACCCCGCATCCACGTTATTTAGCGGTTCCAGTAGATGAACTGCGCGTGCTGCATACGTCTTTGGTCCGTGTGCACAGGGCCTTAGTACAGTATGGCACAGGCAACGTCCAGATGGCCCCTCATGGAGTTGCGGCGCATCCAGCTGGACTTGGCGGTGTGACTATAAGTCCCGTCATGGTTAATTCGGTGATGGGCAAACGCCCACAGAATAAGGATGATTTGCCTTATTGGCTTGCTGAAAAAGTTGACCAGCTGGAGGCGGTGTTTCCGAATACCTCTCCTGTGGAGAAACACAGGATTTTTACTATAAGTTTGCCAAAAGACTTAATTCCCGAGTTGACAGAATGCAACAACTGGGGTAAGGTATTTGCGGCAGTGTATGCGAAGTGTTTCGGCACTCCATCCATGACGGTCCTCCCCGCCGTGATTAAACGTGTTCAAGACGAACATGGCCCTGAAGCGGCTGTAGAATTGGGGATGAGACTAGTGGGAGTGTTCGATGAAGTGGCTGATCTGATCCTTGTGAATGTCAAGGGTGATGCAGTTAACTTTCAAGTAGCTAATGCTTTGGCTTTAGTCCCAGAACTCGACAAGCCTCGCGAATTACCGAAAATTATTGCACAGGCTTATAAAACCATTGGCCGCAATAGTTTGGGAATTAAGCCTTTTGCTAAAACGCAAACTCAACCACAACCACAACCAACATCTCAGTCTGGTAAAGACGAGAAACCATTCTTTTCTAAAAAGAACTGGAAGTTAAAGAAACAGGGTAAGCAACAACCAAAATCAGGGTCGCGTGCTGCGTCACCAGTTTCCGTATCTTCTGAACGCACTTATGATTTGCGCGACCGAGCGAGAATTAAGTCTCCTGATAGATTTCAGGTCCCTGACCAGCTTTCTCCTCGTTCTTCACAGGCACCATCGTCTCCAACGGCTGGTGGAGGAGATCACCAGGAAAGAGGCAAGGGTTGCGACGCCCCACAGGGACGAGACCAACCTCGGCTGCCTGGCAAAGGGAAACAGGAAGAATTTCCACGTTCTCACCCTCAGTTTCAGAAGAAAAAAGTTGCAGCTTTAACAGCGAGATATGCCACAGACGGTGAGAACGAGACTCCTGAATTGGACGTGGGCAGTGACGCTGCTAGACAGCGCCGCGGAAGTTGCCATAGTGCGGGAGGCACTACGTCCTCATGTGGAGGCGACAGCAACTGACACTTTCATTACTGTCGAGACAGCTGACACCCGAGTGGCACCCCCTGCCAGACTACTTAATATAGTCCTTCAAATTGAAGGTGACATTGAGCGTGTTATTAAAGGGATCTTTTGGGAGAATCTGACCTCTTCTTAAGACATATTATTGGCGGAGGCGGATGGGCCGCCACCATTTGTTCTCGCTGCTCCGAGAGGGGAGGAAGTAATCCTTCCGAGTTTTTCTCGTCATGTCCCCAAGGAGCATGCGGAGGCTTTCACAGCTGAATGGGCTGTGGCCCAGGCCCCGGCACTGTACCGTAATCACGTGGGCTGGGATGAGGATTCTCCCCCCCATGATATACCATTGCGGTCTATGCCACAGGCTCAACCCCAATATCCCCTCCGGCGTGAAGCTAAGGGTCCAGTTTCAGACATTCTGACACAGTTAGAATATCAAGGAGTAATTGAAACATGCGTGTCACCAATGAATAATCCTCTTTTTGCGGTTTCTAAACCCGATGGGTCTTACCGCTTGGCTTTAGATTACCGGCATTTGAACTCTCATTGCCGAACCTTTGCGGTACAGAATACCCATAGTTCTGCGCTAGTAGACAGTCTTGTTCGTAAAAAATATAAAACGACACTTGACCTTTCCAATGGATTTTACACTCAGAATTTGTCTCCTGACTGCGGTCAATGGACCGCGTTCAGTTCCGGTGGAAAACAAATCAAATTCCGGCGTGTGCCAATGGGCTATAGGAACAGCCCGGGGGTCTTCGCCGCCCGTGTTGTCTCTTTGTTGGACAGCATAGACCCAGATGCGTATTCGTACGTGGATGATATATATCTGACAGACGACGAAATATGGCCGCATCTTTCCCGAGTGGACCGCATTATTCTTGAGTTTGCGGTCTTAGGTTACACATTTAATTTTGCCAAATCTCACATCGCAGAATACACTGTGTTGTTTTTGGGCTACGCAAAAACAACAATTGATGGACAGAATGCAGAACAATGTCGTACATTCACCCCAGTACAGAGATATGGGCCTAAATCCATCGTTTTTTTGCTCTCCTACGAGCTCAACAATGAAGGTAGGGGCTTAGCTCCCCACTTCCTGGAGAAGTGCGCACTTCTGCGCCCTCCGACGACCCTGAAAAAACTTCAGTCTTTGCTGGGATTTTTGAACTTCGGGCGTTTTTACATTCCCGAATATGCCCAGTGTATCAAGCCTCTCAATGCCTTGATACAACCAACCTTTTCAAAGTCATGCTGGCTTCCGGAACATTCGCTTATTCTGCAATCGTTGCAGTCTGATCTACTTGAATCTAAGTTCTTGTTAACTCGTGATAACCACACGAACCTGGTGATTAGAATCGTGCAGGGCGCAGTGGGTTTCACGTACTTGACGTTTAACGAAGGTGACACAGTACCTATTGCCTACAAGTCGCATCTTTACACTTCGGCCGAGTTGCGCTTTTCAACTGTGGACAAAGTTTTGACTGCAGTGCAAATGGTGATTCTTAAGGAACGCGCAATGGCACAGGGTAAACGCATCTTGGTAGTAACACCCTTTCCTGCCCTAGAGGCTGTGACAACGGCAAGTGTACCAAACTCTAAGGCTTTGCACCCCCATTGGATAAAATGGGCAACTTCTTTGACGTCTCCGGATGTCACCTTTATCTTTGATTCCTCTCTTCAGACACAGGAGGTCTTGCAGTATGAATTTGTTCATCCTCCTCCTCTGTCTTTGCTGCCGCTTGAGGAGTACAAATGTATCATTTACACCGATGGTTCGGCGCAACCTTCCACTGGTTCTAAGCATGCTTATTCAGCAGCCTGTGCAATAGTGGCAGGCAACATGGTGAACGGTGAGTTCAAATCGACTGTTGTACACACGCAGGCACTGGGAGACAGTACCGCCCAATTGGCCGAGCTGCGTGCTTTGGTGCTCGCACTAGAGTTTGTAGGCCCGGATGTGACTACACTTATTGTATGCGATTCTTACTACTTTGTTCAGTCTTTTAATGACAACTTATTCTTTTGGTCTCAGAACAACTATAGAGATTCTAAAGGCAGCACAATTAAGCATAAAATGCTTTGGGTTCGAGTAGCAGATCTTAAACAACGTCTGCCTCTCACACAGGTGATTCACACTCTTGGCCACCAGCGTGTGGGCGCACACGCGGTCGGTAACAATTTGGCGGACGAGGCTGCCAAATCAGCAGTAGCCACGTGCTCGGTAGCAGCCGTTACAAGATCCATGACAAAAATAGATAATGAGATTTTGGCAGATATTGCTGCAACTAAGGAAGGTTCTAATTACCCACAGGGTTTCCCTTCCAAGTACTCTTATCACTTAAGTCCCGACCAGGTTCCTTATGTAAGAATTCCGGACGTTGGTGATCGGCTGATTCCCAACGCAGACCGCAGAAATTCTTTTATAACAGCAGCACACGAAGGTTTGTCTTCGGCCCATGCTGAAGTGTCTGCAACTGTTTCACTCTTGCAGCAGCGTTATTCGTGGCGTGGTTTATACAAACAGACCCATAATTATGTCCTTTCTTGCGACATCTGTCAGCAAATTAAGCCCTCTACGGTTACACGTCCACCACAAACACAGCTCTGCATTTCTAATAAACCTTTTGGGTGTGTATATCTTGATCACTGCGGTCCATTTTCTTCTGATACTACATACAAATACATCTTAGTTGCAGATGATTCGTGCACACGTTTCATCTGGGTTTGGCCACAACGCAGTGCTGACGCTCGACATGTCATCAGGGATTTGCGTGTCTTTGTGGGAATTTTTGCCTGTGGCACCTTCCATTCTGACCAAGGTCCTGCATTTGCCTCTAAGGCGTACAAGGACGCCATGAGGTCTATGGTGGTGCTGGTGCAATTTTCGACTCCATACAGGCCTGAGGGCAACTCAATTGTGGAGCGAATGAACCGTGACTTAAAGCAACCCTTGATAGCTAGAGTCTTAGGTACTGGCAGGAACTGGCTGGCCCACTTGTATGGCGTGCAACGTGCACTTAATAATCTCCCTAGAAGATCTCTGGGTGGGCGGACCCCATATGAAATGCTCTTTGGCATACAGATGTTTGTGCCAGACCTTGATGGTCTAGACATGGCGGCAGCTGCCGCAATCTTTGACGTAGATAATCATTCTACTATGTTACAGGACTTACAAGAGACCCATGACAGACTTGCAAACTAACACTTTCCCTCAGCCACAGACGCAGCGCTGCAGATTCCGGCCGGCTGGCTTCCAAAGATTGGAGATCTGGTCCGAGAGAAGGTGGAGAAGAAAAAAGAATTTGGCCCCTCTTATCGTGCACCGGTTGCAGTTCTTGGCTTGATGGGTACTCGTACAGTCATCTTACCACCGCTTCCTGGTCGCAAAGACAACAGATACATCTCAGTGGACAATGTCAAGCTACAACATCTGGCCGATTCTGAATAGTGTAACACCTGCTGTATCATGTCCAGCAATTTCAAGAAATCCTGTTTGTGGCCCTCCGGTCACCACATGTGCCGATGTTACCATTGGGATGGTCGCTTTGCCAGATCGCCTGCTCAACCTCCCGGCTTCCTCCTGCAACGAGGAGACTGAGTATACTTACCCCGCAAATGAGTCAGTGGCTCATTTGCCTACAACACCACTGAACCCGTCTCGTTTTTCCTTTGATTCGTCTTCCACCTCATCATTTATCCCAACCAAATTCAGTATTTTTGTATCCTGGTTCAGAGACAATGTTTTGGTCCCTCCATGGACATACATCTTGTTGGTGCTATTCCTGATTGTCCTGTTCATGTCCATTGGCTTTGTGACAGTTTTTTTCTTGCTCATCAATGGCCACTACTTGCCAGATCGCTCTGCGGTGAACTCTGTGGCTGGAACTTTGGCTCCGCATTCTTCTTCACACATCATGAAGCGTGACCACACATTTGTGAACATTTCCGCCTTTCCAGTTGCAGATCGCATCGTATGGGATGCAGTGAATTTCCAAATTCATGGACCGACAGAAATTATTAATGTCCCAAATGTGCTTCGTGTTTCCATGGGTGATGTGGTAAAAAGGAATATTCATTCAGATGATTGGGATGTGCATGCAATTGAATCTTTATTTTCTGATTTGAAATATTATGCTGCTTTTAATGCTGAGGATTTGTACTTAAATTCAGCTAATTATGCCGATTTGTATTGTTACCAACATTATGGTAACCATTTTTTGCATAAATCAAGTACACTTCGAGGTAGTTTCAATTATAACCAGTGGGAACATTGCCCGACCCCTCTGCAAGGTAGCTCCCAAACACTGATAAATAAATGTACTTACTTTACAAACTTTGATAGGTCAAACCCAGGGTCCTATTATTTTAAATTGAACATTGCTTCAAATCCAAAGGTGATGTTGACCCACACAAAATTGCTATATTCCAGTTCCTTTATGGACGCATTACCTGTTGGTGGCTATGAGCACTGGAAAAACACCATTGATTTGAAATCTATTTGGGGCACTAAATCCTGGCAGGTACGCGGTACAGAAGCCTTTCACCGCGCCTGCCTTATCCCGACCCAAATATTATTTTTAAATAGTACTATATACCAAACAACTTGTTTTGGTTTGGCGACTTCCAAACAATTGAATGCACCTGCCACTCCTGCGTTGTCTTCATGGCCGAACAGGAGCTTGCATTTAAATTTTTCCCTTGAAAGGTTGCAAGCCTTGTTTCAAAATAACTCATTTAATGTCTCTGCAGTAGATCGATCGGCCTGGTTGGTGTGGCCCATAGCTTCTAATGCCTGCCAACTGCGTTATCATAACTCTGCTCCTGGTTACAAACAGGATAGACCAGATCCACGTTTTTCTGATTCACGTTCAATTACAACATGTTTGGTTGGTAAATTATGTAAACAGTGGTTGCAGCACTCTACCTTAGATTCAGTAAAACAACATTTATCCCTGCTATCCAGCAACATCGATCTGGCCGACTTTGTTCTAGGACCTAGAGGTCCAAGACCTAAAAGATTTGTTTATTATGCGACTTACAATGAAATCTGGAAGCTTTCACAAATAGAAGCTGCTTTCCGTTTACGGGAAATAGATCAAGCAAATCTAGAAAAAGTACTTGCTGTTGTTGACAATAGTATTAATATGCTGTCTTCCCGCACTTACACATTAGAGAATATTGTTTCATCTGTTGTTGATATTGTACAGGATGACGTGTCTGTGTTATATTATGGTCAGAATCAATTGCGTTCAGTAATTCAGTTTGCATGGACTTTGCAGACTTTGAAAATGGGGAAGGTTCCATGGCATTACTTAAACACGTCTGCATTGTTCTTGTCGTTTAATTTGACTGAGAAACAGCAGTTCATGTCCATGAAAGATGCAACATACACTCTTCTACATATCGAAAAAATAGATCCTTTACCATTCTCTGTGGCGGAGACTGACTCTGCAGTGTGGCTAGTACATGGGGTTATCACTTTGCCTTTTTCCTTATTTAAATTCAGTTCATGCATGAAACATTATCCTGTTGGCCGTTTTGAGCCTTTGGGCAGTGCTTTTTTGCATGAACTTTGGTCCCAACCTTTCAAATACAGATGCCGTAGGGATGACAAGGAGGTATTTCTCACAGGAGAGTCTTGCGATTCTACAGTGGGTTTTTCCATTGTTTGTAAAAACATTAAATTGCACGGGGCTTGTAATGTTTCCGCCCCGAATCTTGCATGTGTTTTAAAGGGCATTCCTGTTCCGGTTATATCACCTACTTTCACTATGCTTGCTAATGGTAGCTATCTGCTTTTAAATAATCAAGATTGCTGTGGGTTGCAGGCTGGCATACCCTACATTGTAACAGTTTCGCAACGCGTAGTGTGCTGCAAAAATGTGCTTTTTCCACCCCGCGTGGGAAGTTAGATAGTTCTATTTGGCCTTACATACCGACTTTGAAGGCAGATTTCAATAAATTGAGCAGAATAAAGGCGCTATTATTAAACCAGGAGGTTATGCTAACTTCCGCACGGGAGACTTTCGTCCTCCAGGTGGCCAGCACCCACAGTGAAATACAGGCCCTTTTAAACACTAACCTCCCCCAAAATTTCGGTGAACTGATTCACCGTATATTTAATGCATCTAATACCAACGGCCTTGTATACTTTTTTAAACTTGTGGGTTCTGGCCTTTTGACGTCCTTTCAGACTATATTTGGTGTAATACCGGCTTTTATTCATTCTATTTTTTCCAGCGTGTTTGGTGGCTTCCCATTGATCCTAGCCTTAGCTGCTGGAATATTGCTTTTACTGTGCCTGTTGCGCAATGGCTGCACCTCTTGTGGGCCTACACAGCCCAGGGCGACTGCGGATGCTCCGTGACCGCATCAGTGACAGTTTCGGTGTACTGCCGCTGGCGGCACTCAGCGTGGCTTATGGACTATCTTTTTGCTTTGCGTATTTCACTTGCGTGCAACCTGTGATGTCCTGCTTACGATGTCCGTTCTCTTGGTCCTTGGATGTTTGCCTCTCCAATACGTCTTGTTCTGACCCGGATTTCGACCAGTTGATGGGCCCCTTAATGGCCCATGAACGGGAATGTTCCGGTGACGGCTTAATGGAGCGTGCGGCTGCACTTGAAGTCTTGGCACAATGGGATATCTGTGTGGCTGCTCAGAATCTCCTACAACAAAGTTATATTGAATATCACGCAAGTTGTCCCGCAATGCTGATCGCTGCTCCCTATTGTGAGGAACATGAATGCAGTTTTGATTTGCTGAACTGGATGGCATCTTTTTTTTCAAACGATGATAATGATGTCTTTTTGGAGGGTGTTGCTGTCTTCTGCGCATACACTCTAATGGATTAGTGATTTTGCCTCTTACTAACCTGCCTATCGGAATTTTTTTTAAGACTCTTTTTGAGTGACTATATTTTTTCGTTCTGTTTCGATTTCCCCCCTTTTTTTCCCCCTTTTCCAAAAACTTTTCCCACCTATAGACGTTTGCATTCTGCTCCATCTATTTGAACTCTGTTTTCGTCCTATGTCTTGAGCTATGGACTGACATGGGGAGGGTGTAGTGTGGATTGTGGCCTCATGGTCGACATTGCTAAGTTAGCTTGGGCCTAGCTGCCATGATACCTCTTTTGCACACGTTACTCCGTGACTTTGTTTTTTCCAGACTCTGCTTGTGCCCATTCTCATTAGAACTGTCTGCAGTTCTGGCTTTCACCTTTTCTGATGTTCTCTGTGGTTTTCGTCTGCACACAATGTACAAGGTTGAAAAACAACATCCCTTGTTGTTGCTGTTCTTGTCAGCCCCTCGCACTTAGACATAACATGAAACACAGCTGCACTGGAGAATTTCGGGTGCTTTTAATATTGTGATCTCCCTGTTGGAGAGACACTTGGAGAAAAACCTTTCCAGGGAGAAGAGCTGTGCTTGTCCCATGATGTAAACCTTGCATCTAGTTCTTGAGGTATGGGGTGCCCCTGACAAAGCCCAGAGGTCTTCTATTTTTATAATAAACTAGTTACTAGCACGGGGAGGGTGGCAAGGCATTATAGTCCTTTATCCACTGTCTTTATAAAATGCTGTCCCTGTTTGTATTCTATGGAATTGTAACAATGCTTACTGTTTTGTCTTTATGCATTATGCTGCTAGTACTGGCACGTATACTGTGTCTTAGAGCACGTTAGTTGAAATAAACATTTTAAACTATACTGTGTCTCTTAATACACACGTTGTGGACAAGTATGAGTGAGTAATGAAAGAGTGTTCTTGCTCCCGCGATTCCTGAAAGAGTCTGTGTTCTGGGATGTCTAATCATTGGTAGCTTCGCTGGAGTACGGAGAACGAATGAGACACTATAGCTAGTCGGATTGGGATTTTGGGCACTAAGGTGGATGGTTGGTACACCACTATACACCGAGGTCCTGTTTTCCTGCGCATAGTTCTGTATATGTGCAGAATCCCCGCAACAATATACTGTGCACAGCAGCAGAGTATTTCTTTCATTCCTCCGGATAGCTATCGCCACATGCTCTGCTATGTGAATACTCCTGCTGCCCATCTTTCTCAACTTTTCCCTTTTACTGTCCTTAGGGTGAAAGGATAAGCAATCCCTCCCACTTCAGCCTCCCTCCCACGGAGGCAAATTGATGACTTTAGGTTATATACAATCTAATGAGTTTGCTTAACAACGTGGTTTTTGCTGCAGTACAAACACTTATGCGTTTTACAGATCCTGCTTGACATTACACTATACACCTAATTTAAGAATATTGTAGTAATAATTTCTGGCTGTTTTCACAAGACTTTTGTGACCATAGGATGCTACTGGGCAACAACAGTAGCAAGACAGTGTTTTGAAGGCCTTTTAAAATACAACTAAAAAAAAAAACAGAAAAGCAAACATTGACAAAGCCAAAAGGTCTGGTGTTGACCATCAGCCTTTTGGTGTTGATAATCCTTGTTTTGTTTTGTCATAGTTTTTGCAAAATTTTATTTTTGTTGAAGATGATGGGCCATCATCAATCTAAAGAAAAACAAAAAACAAGGATAAAGCAAAACACACATTGCTACAATAGTGCCTGGCACTTAAGCGAACTACTTTGTCAGTGGATGTGCGCTATGTGAAAGGACAGAATGCTGTCGCTTATAGTGAAGTTAGCTAATGGTCGAAGTGGGCTGGTCCACTGCCCCATGCTGTAATATGTAAAATCAAAAATATTATTTTGGTCTCAAAAACGCACATTGCCAAGTTAGTCTCTGGCGCTGATGCAGATTTGTTTATGTGAGGATATGCTTGTCGTGAAAGAACATAAAGCTGATAAAACTGTCTCTCACAGTGAAGCTAGCCAAGGGCTGAAATAGGCTCACCCATTGTATGCTGTAGCGGGCAGAGAAAAATGTGTATGACATAATAACAGACCAATGGATGAAGGGGCTGGCTGAAATCCCCCATCAGGAACAGGAAGTATATTACAAATACCTTTAGTAAAACCAAAAGATTCTGGCTAACCCCAGACTTAAAAGAACATCGGCAAGCATGTTCTTCTAATCATACACATTTTTATTCTCCATTTCTTAAGAAATATCTATTCCTGTAGAGCATCTGCTTTTTAGGTATGCTTATATAACACTTATTACATTGCAAAAAAAGTTTGAGGTATTTTTCTTTATTTTAACATTACTGTTATCCTGAGCAGTCCCATCTCTTCCCAGCGCTACGACGTGGATTGTCAAGCAAATCTGCAATCTATAGTCAGTACTGAGAGGTCACTGAGGGGCATATTTATCAGAATGGTGGCACACTTACTGCGCTGCCCTGCACCAGTGGGAAAGGAATATATGATGTTACAAAGCATACCATTACAACGCATACTTTTACAATGCAGACTTTACAACGCACCTACCATTACAACACATACTTTTACAATGCATACCATTACAACGCAGGTGCATAGGGATACATTAAAAGTATCATTAAAACGCATAACATTACCATGCATACCATTACAACGCACGCTATTACAACGCATATTACTGACAAGTTTTAATACTCCCTGAAAAAAACCTGCAAAAATAAATTAAATAAGTAAATATTGATATATCGCAAACGTAAAAAATGCAATACATTTCTGGATGTAAATTAATAGAAGTTCACGTTAAGACAATTTTAGTAAAAACAATGTTCGGTCAAAGGAAAAACCAGCATGAGCATTCCGATGCAACAGAAACTGGTGTCCTTCCTCTATTTCCACTGTGACTGTACAGCCAAAGTCTACACAAAATGGCTGCCATTCTAAAAAGGAACGTAAAGACCCACATTTTAAAACGTATTTTCTTTTAAAAAAATCAATAGCCCCTAAAAACGTATAAATTCAGCCGACCACCATTTTGTGCTTAGTGGTAAACTGACTTCCCTGGTTACCACATGCTGCTGGAGTAGGAGGAGACAGCTGACAGTTTGGATTCCAAACACTGCCATCTATCAACAGAAGTAAGTGAAAGTTTAACACAAGACACACTTAATTAGAACAAAAATAATCCCCAAAACTAAAAATAAATTTATTTTTAAAATAGATTCACAGATTTTGGTCAAAAACATATAGCAATCGAATTTGAATAAATTACCTGAAGAGAAACTTCTGTAAATTTATGCTAAACAATTTTTTCAACCAAAAACCATTAAAAAAATAATTTAAAAAAAAATTCCACAAAAAAGGTGCTAGTCAGTGTTGCGGGGTAAATATACTATTCTATGTCTGCCAGGTGCTTGCCTCAGGGAAGATTCTGGTTAGTGGTGATGGTAAAATTAATAAACTAACTCCACCGAGTGCTTGACTCAGGAAAGGCACTGGTCAGTGGTGGGGGGCAAAATTGCTAATCTAACTCCCCTGGGTACCTGCCTCAGGGAAGATGGTAGTCAGGGATGGGGGGCAAAATTACTATTCTAACTCCACCCCGTGGTAGCCTCTTGGAAGGTGCTGGTCAGTGGTGGGGGGAAAATTTACTATTCTAAGTCCATCGGGTGTTTGCCTCAAGGAAGGTGCTGCACAGTGGTGGGGGAAAAATATTTTCTAACTCCACCGGGTGCTTGCATCAGGGAAGGTGCTGGTTAGTAGTGTGGGCAAAACTAATAAACTAACTCCACTGGGTGCTTGCCTCAGGGAAGGTGCTGGTCGGTGATGGGGGCAAAATTACTAATCTAATTCCACTGCGTGCTTGCCTCATGGAAGCTGGTGGTCAGTGGTGAGGGGCAAAATTCCTATTCTAACTCTATCAGGTGATTGCCTCAGGGAAGGTACTAGTCAGGTGTGGGGTGCAAAATTACTATTGTTACTCCACCGTGTGCTTGCCTCAGGGAAGGTGCTGGACAGTGGTTGGTTTTTGAAATGTAATGCATTTATAGTGGAACATACAATCATTATACTTTTTTCCACAGGACTAGTAAAATAGCAAGCCAAAAATTACAATCAAAACCATCATCTGGACTCCAAACCATAATCACCAGCACTTGTTCAACCAGCAAAAGACCTTGAGAGGTAAAATATCCTAAAAATATAACAAACAGCAATCAGTTAAAAAGAAAGAAAGTAAAATCTGACAAAAAATGGCTGCTCTTTAATGATATGGTGTAAAAATACTACTCTATGTCTGCCGGGTGCTTGCCTTAGGGAAGGTGCTGGCCAGTGGTGGGGGCAAAATTAATATTCTAACTCCACCAGGTGCTTTCCTCAGGGAAAGTGCTGGTCAGTGGTGTGGGCCAAATTACTAATCTAATTCCACCAGGGGCTTGCTTCAGAGAAGGTGCTAATCAGTGGTGGGGTGCAAAATTTCTAATCTAACTCCACCGGGTGCTTGCCTCAGGGAAGGTGCTGGACAGTTGTTGGTTTTTGAAATGTAATGCATTTACAGTGGAACATATAGTCATTATACTTTTTTTCATGGGACTAGTAAAATAGCCATCCAAAAATTACAAACAAAACCATCATCTGGACTCCAAACCATAATTACCAGCACTTCTTCAACAAGTTAAAGCCTTGAGAGGTAAAATGTCCAAAAAAGATCACCAACAACAATCAGTTTAAAAAAACGAAAGTAAAATTTGGCAACGAATGGCTGCTCTTTACAGAACAATTATTTTGAACACCTCTGTTATTGTCAGCTTTTCCTTTCAGGCCTACTCAGCAACACCCAGAAAAGAGAAAACCAAGTCAGCCATATCACTTTGGGAAAATCCTATACCACCAAAAGGACAAACAATCAGACAAAGGAACCTTACTTAAGTTAGAAGCCAAATACATAAACTATTAAAAATTCTTGTCCTTCTTTTCACAGGTGTTAACTTCAAACCACAGTACAAAATCAGAGACCAGCAATAGATAAAACAACATGTTCTTAGAAGAAACAACAGGCAGGCTAATAAATAATAAACAGATTTTTTTACAGGTTGTAAACAATAAAACATTTCAAATTACCCTAACACTTAATCACTTTTGGCTTCTCTTTTGTTAGAAACAAAACAATATGTCAACTGGAAGTAAGGCAAAATTAATAAACTAACTCCACTGGGTGCTTGCCTCAGGGAAGGTGCTGGTCGGTGATGGGTGATATCAAGTCCAACAGAAGCAATTGATTACTAAAGTATGGTGGCTCCCTTTATTGTAAGAAGAGATTAACTGAGCCCAGGAGTCATTGGAGGTGTGTGCAGCATTACTCGTCCCATTGCATAGGCAGAGCGGTTACTCTTGATGGCACTGTTGAAAGGACAACAGAGCATAACCACTCTGCCTCTGCAATGGAGATCGAGGTTAGAGAAAACATAAATCAAATGAAAGTACTTGCACCCACCGCCAATGAACCCTGTTGTGCAGTTTTGAGGGAGGTATCCTAAGACATTACCTCCTCATCAGACCTCCCCATCACAGTCCTTACATATGTGAGCAACAGCTCTCCCCCAGACATCCTCAAGCAAAAAACTCCCCTGCTTCCATCCCTACCCGCCAGGCCATGCCCATATCCTGTGGAACATAACCCCTGACCTCACCTCCTGAAATCTTGTTGTTTTTTTCTGCATGACTGGATCAAGCTGAGGACTCTTGGTGCTGGTCTCCACTTGTGCTGGTAAGTATTGTTTCTGTTAAGGCCAGCTCCAGTGACCTTTTTCTTGGAAGGGGACGGAGATGTGGCTTTGAGTCCCTGCTTTAGCGGGACGGCAGCCTGCTCCGCTTCACACATGTTAGAGCTTCCTGGAACGATGCTAGTGGTTTGCCTCTCGATCAGGGCTGTCAGACTGGCGCGCCTGGAGCGCGGTGTGTCTCGGGATCCTTTGTGGGGCCTATCTTAAAGAAAAGAAGTGCGGCTCTGGCATATGGGTGACTGGCTTGGGCTTGGGAATGTAAGGGGCCATGCTGGTATTGACCAGCATGCGCCTGGTAACCAACTGCGTTCCGCGCTGGTGGCGATTGGGCGATGGTGGCGGTTAAGTGTGCTGGGACGTGTCCATCGGTTTGGACGGGCGTCATGGCAACCAGTGCTTCAGGAAGTGATTTACCCGATTTGGTGGTATTTTTAGGGGTGGGCGGAATTTGCGTAGTCGCGCTACGCAAAGCTCCGCGAAACGGTAAAAAATCTCCGCGAGCACGCAAAAGTTCGGCGAACAACGCGGAATTGCTTGTTCCGCCCGTTTGCGATGCTTTTTTCCTGTTCGTGAACGCTGTTTGCGTGCTCGGGGAGAAATATCTTGCGAACACGCATTTTGAAAGCACGAAGAAGCAAAAAATTCCGCAAAGCCGCGGATCGCGGAATTTTTGGTAATTCCGCGTTCTCCGCGGAACACGAAATTACCCAAATTCTGCAAATTCCGGGAGCGGAACGGAATTTACCACCCAGGCCTAGTATAAATGGAGGTGTGCTGTCTGCTGCTCTCTGACTCATCATGGATGGTGGAAAGAGGTCAGAGAAGTGGAATCATAGGGAGGAGGAGGTGGTAGCTGGGCCTACGGCTGCTCCTCCCTTGGCTGATGTCCAGAGGATGATTGAGGTTGCTGTTTCAGCTGCTTTTCAGGTCTGAGGAGCAGTGGGGCCTAACAGACAGAAGATGGATTTCCCTGATCCTCCTGATCCTGACTGGGATTCTGAGGAGGAGGTGAAGGGGCGCTTTGTTCAAGGGGCAGACCTTCGCAGTGTTTTGCAACATGTGCAGGACAATTTGTGGTTTCCTATGCCCTCGATGGCTTAGGAATCAGAGGATTTATTTGCCAATTATCAAAGAAAGGAGTCTGAAAGTCTGTCTGGAATGTACTGGAAGGGAAATGGTGGGATGTGGATAAACATGCCTTTTCCTGGCAAACGGTATCCGTTTAGGGGTTTTCAGAGGAGTTCCCTTCTGACTTGAAGGTTGATACCCTGTTGGCTGTCCTTTCTTCTCAAGGTATAGTGGTGTCAGAGGATGCAGTGCCTTCTGATCCTGCTGATAAAAGGGTTGAAGGGGCTCTGAAGAGGTTGTTTGTGGCTGTTAGGTCTGCGGTAAGCCTGGGCGGAGTTCGCAGAGTTTTACTCCGCGGAACTACGGGAAGTGCCAGAAAAACACTGCTGTGCTCCGCCGAGTTCTGCCAGCGGTGGAGTCTATTAAGTGTAGCCGCTTCTACTGATTTTTAGCGCCAGGAGGTTGCCCCCAATGTAAAATCAGCGCGAACAGCACTGCTTGTCCTGCCAGAGGGCGCTGCTGCTTTCTACCGCTCGAGTAGACATTCTACTCGAGCGGCAGCTTCCTCAATGCAAATAGCAGATTTCTCAATGCGAACAGTCGCGACCTGCAGTAACCTCTCATGATGGGAAATCTGTCCGGGAGGTCTAGCATGTGATTTTTTCCCGCAAGCGATCGCCAAGTTACGGTTGGCGAGCCGCTTGAGAGAAAAAACTCTGCTCTGCATCACTTTGCAGAGTTTTTCAGAACTCCGCACTCTGCATAGAGCACAGAGTGGGAAAACTCGGAGAACTCCACCAGCGGAGCGGAATTCTTCGCCCACCCCTAGTCTGCGGTGTAAACCAGTTATCTGGTTCAGTCTCTGCTGAAGGACTGTCAGAGTATCTCAGGGCAGCTGCTTCAGGATGATGATCCCCTGCAGCCGTTGACTATGTTCGAGCAGCAGCTGCGTTTCTTGTCTGACTTGTCTTTTGATTCCCTTAGTGCCTCAGCTGTGGTGGATGGGGCCTCTGTGGCAGCTAGGCGACAGTTGTGGCTTAAGCCTTGGAAGGCGGAATCGGTGCAGAGGAGTGCTCTCATGAAGATTCCCTTCATGTACTCCAAAGTGTTTGCTGATCCCTTGGAGGCTATGATTGAGAAAACAGCAGAGGACAAGAAATTGTTGTCTCCTGTCCGTCCTCCCTTGAGGGGCAAGTTTGCTGGCTTTAAAAGGGCTTTTGGACAGGCTTTTAAGACTAAAATGGACGCTCAGCCCTTTCGTGATAGGGGATGTGTCCCAGGAGTCCCTTTCTTCCATAAGTCCCGGGGCCAGCAGGGAGGTTCAGATGCTGCCAATCAAGCTAAATCATGACTATCTTGTGTTTCTATTGGGGGGGCCCGGTGGGGGGTTGCCTCAGGAATATTTTGCCAGTCCGTGAGGAATTTGTCAGGGATCAGTGGGTCCTACAGATTATCAGACTGGGGTATCGCATAGAGTTTGTGATGCCTCCCTTGAAAATCTTCCACTCTACCCCTGTTCCAGGGTCGCATATGAAATGTCAGGCCTTGTTGAAAGGTGTTCAGGACCACTTGGACAAGGGGGCCATTGTAAAGGTGCAACAGGGGAGCGGGGCTTACCCTATCCTTTTTCTGATCCGAAAGCCAAATGGAGATTACAGGCCGGTGTTGGATTTAAAGGCTGTTAATTTGTGATTTCAAGATGGTGACTTTGCAGTTGATTCTTCCCTTCCTGTCGGTGGGGGATTTTCTGACCTCTCTGGATCAGAGGGATGCTTATTTTAATGTGCCGGTGCACCAGGACTCGCAGAGGTTTCTGAGGTTCTGTGTGGGAGGCAAACATTTCCAATTTCAATTATTGCACTTTGGGCTCTCTGCTTCACCTAGGGTTTTGACCAAGGTGTTGGCTCCTTTGGTGGGGTTGTTGCATGCACAGGGATCCAGGTGTTCTCGTACTTGGATGATTGGATGATTTCTTCCTCTTCTTTTTCTAACGCTCAATCTCAGACTCAGGATGTCTGCAGTCTTCTACAGAGGTTCGGGTGGTTGCTGAACCTGGAGAAGTCCCATTTGATTCTGACTCAGGAACTTTTGTTCATTGGAGGGGTCTTCGACACAAGGATGGGGAAGGTGTTCCTTTCCGAACCTCGCAGGTAACTCTTGTGACAGAACTGACGGCGGTTTTGGCCTTTCCTGCTTCCACAGCACAGCAGTGGTTGAGGGTGCAGGGGTTGGTGGCTGCTACTCTCAAGATTGTTCCTTGGGCCAGCTTGCACTTGTACCCCATGGTAAATCACATCCTTCACCTCTGGTGTCCGGCATCACAGGATTATGACCAGTTGGTTCCGGGGTGTCAAGGGATCTCCCAGGAGTTGGCCTGGATGTTGGGACTCTCGTGAAGGGTTCTCCATTTGTGCTCCAGGACAGGATGGTTTTGACTACGGATGACAGGGATTTGGGTTAGGGGGCCATGCTTCCTCAGGATCCAGTCCAGGGGACCTAGTCAGTCCAGGAGGCTCAGATGCCTTCCAACTGGAGGGAGTTGAAGGCTGTCCAACTGGCTCTAGTTTGTTTTCTCCCTTTGGTGGTGCATTGGGAGGCTCTGTTGAGGACAGACAATACCATGGTGGTGTGCTATGTCAACCATCAGGGGTGTGCGAAAGTGGCTGAATTTGTTAGCTCAGCAGATTTGCCAGTGGGCAGAGATGAATTTGTTGTCACTGAGAGCTGTTCATCTTCCTGGGGTGTTGAACTCGGAGGCCAATTGGTGAAACATGTTGCTTCCCTCCCTGTCCGAGATGTGTTTGGATAGGGGGTGTTTGGTGTCCTCATGCAGAAGTTTGGGGTGCCTGAGGTGGACCTGTTTGTGACCCTGGAGAATGCACTGAGGGACAGGTTTTGCTCTCTGAGTCCGTGAAGCAAGGTTAGGAAGGTTGATGCGATGTCGTTTGGTGGGAGATCGGGTTGATGAATGCCTTTCCTCTGATTGCGTTCATTCAGAGGGTTCTCCTGAAAGTAAAGCTAGACAAGACATCTAGGATCCTGGTAGTGTCGGGCTGGAGCAGGCGGCCGTGGTTCACTCTGTTGTTGCAGGAAGCTGCGTTGCAATGTTGGAAGCCTCCCCTGGAACCCTGTCCCCTGAGATTTCTGGGGCTGTCTCGAGAGTGTCTAGTCCGGTTGCAGTTGGCGGGCTGGCTGTTGAAAGGTTAAACCTTGTGGTGCTGGGTTGTTCTCCTGAGGTGGCTCTCTTTATTCAGCAGTCTTGGAAGCCTTCTATGCTGAAGTCTTATGCCAGGCAATGGGTTTTGTTTCAGGGCTGGTGTTCTGGGAAGGGCTGGTCAGCCTTGACAGTGGACACAATGAAGGTTTTGGACTTGCTGAAGGATGGTTTTGATTTGCGATTGGCTGTTTCCTCATTAGGGGCTCAGTGGGCTGCTGTGCTGTCTTTTCGAGGTTGGGACTGTGATGGTATGGTGCCTCCTGTGGCGAGCCTCTTGAGGAGTTGCTTTCTCAAGAGGCCTGTGGTTAAGTCTTTGTCTCTGGGTTGGGACCTACCGTTAGTCTTGCTGGCATTGCAGTCTGCCCCGTTTGAGCCACTGGAGGAGGTTTCCCTGCGGTTTCTGACTATCAAAGTGGTTTTCCTGGTGGCTATTACCTCAGCCAGACGTGTGGGGGAGTTGGGCTCGTTGCTGTGTTCTGAGCCTTTTTTGCGGTGCTATCTGGATAGGGTGGTTCTTAGGCTGGATCCTGTGTTTGTTCCTAATATTCTCTCCTCTTTCCATTGTTCAGAGGAGTTGGTTTTACCTGTTTTTGTGCTGATCCTCAGTCTGATGAGGAGGGTCTGCTGCACCGTGTGGATGTCAAGTGGGCCCTTTGAGTATATCTGGATCGTACTAGCCCTTTTCGTAAGGAAGATTTCATTTTTGTGACCTTTGGTTTGGCGGGTCAGGGTCTGAAGCCTTCTGTTGCTACTCTCAATCAGTGGTTGAAGTTGCATATCTTTGCCGATTATGTGTCCTGGGGGTCCTGTACCTGGGGCTGTGCAAGGTCGCTCTACCCAGGGAATGGCTGCTTACTGGTCTTGTTTGCAAGGGGCTTCCATGGCTGAGATTTGCAGGGCTGCCACTTGGAGTTCACCTCACACCTTTATGTCCCATTACTGCTTGGTGGTGGGTGGGGGTGTGTTGGACAGTTTTGGGGAGGCTGTGTTGCATACTGTGCAGGTGGTGTAGATGTGCTGCTTGTTGCTTGTAATAAAGTCTGTTCTGCAGCTGTGGTGTTGAAGCCTATTTTTTGCTTGGGTATCTGCTCACGTATGTAAGGAATGTCAGCAGGAGGTAATGGCCAGTTACTTACTAGTAATATTCATTACTCCGAGTCTTAGGCCTCCCCGTCACAGAACTGGTTCCCATCCCTACCCTCCCTATGTTCGGTTTCTTGTTCTTTGATTCACAGTATTTCCAGAGGTGAGGTCAGGGGTTATGTTTCACAGGATCTGGGCGTGGCCTGGAGGGTAGGGATGGGAGTTGGGGAGTTTTTTGCTTGAGTATGTCTGCGGGGGGAGCTGTCGCTCATGTATGTAAGGACTGTGATGGGGAGGTCTAAGACTCGGAGTAATTACTATCACCGGTAAGTAAGTTGTATGCCCACAATTCCTAACATACACAGAATTATCCAAAGAAAAAACAGGCAAGTGACCCCCAACGTGTAACACCCCAAACATTTTCTGAAATTAACATTCCTCCTGAACTGACTGTAACCTTTACAAACAAATCCTTTCTTTTGCATGACAACAAAAACTCTCAGAAAGAATGCTAATCTTTAGCACACCCCATAACCTTGTAAAATTGGAGAATAGTGATATTTGGATGATAGATGGGACCTTTAAATGCACACCCCATCCATTCACCCAAATATACACTATTCAGCCAACATTAATAACACTACAGTTCCTTTAGTTTACAGTTTACTCCCTGATAAGCAGACCTCAATATACACTGAATTTTTAACAGTGGTAAAATCTGAAACACTCAATAAAAGTCCTAGAAAAGTGATAATTGATTTTGAATTACCCATGATTAACACCATCACCAAACTGTATCCCGATACTCAAATTCAAGGATGTTTTTTTCACTTTTCACTGGCCTATTGGAGAAAAATTCAAAAAACATCCTTAGTTGAGGATTACATTTCAGACAGTAAACTGCAGTATGAGCTAAAGAAACTAAGAGCCACATGTATGACCCTTTCATTTAGAGCCTCGCAATTTGCGACTCATTGCGAGTCGCAAATTGCGAGGTACTAAATGAAATGTACAAGAGTGTTATTACACTGTTTTGTGATTCCCAATGGGGTCGCAAATTGCGAGACTCATTAATATTAATGAGCCTCTCGCAATTTGCAAGCCCATTGGGAATGCCAGCCCTCCCAGGGATGGTAGCATGCTGGGCTCAGCAGACCACCATGTCTGGGACTGCTTTTTAATAAAGCAGCTCTTTTTTTTTAAAATGTAGCCCGTTTTCCTTAAAGGAAAACGGAATGCATTTAAAAAAAAAAAAAAGAAACGTTTTCGTTTCAGTTTTGAAGGGCAGGCAGTGGTCCCTGGGACTACTGCCTGCCCTTAAAAAATATTTTTAGAGACAGTCACAAAGTGGAAGGGGTCCCCCGGGGACCCCTTCCAAATTGTGACTGCATTACCACCCTCTTAAAGAGGGTGGTAATTTGCGAGTGTTTTGCGACCGCAATTGCGGTCACAAAACATTCACACATAGCATTGCGGATGCAATTAGGAAGGGAACGCCCCTTCCTAATTGCGACTCGCAATTCCTAAATAGCGAGTCGCAAATAAATTGCGACTCGCTATTTAGGAATTGTACATGGCCAACAGTGATTTTGCATGCGCAAACAGGTTTGCAAACGCGTTTGCGCATCCAAAATCACGTCGTACATCTGGCCCCAACTGCTTTATGCTTTGTACCTCCTGACAGTGTGGATGAATACTACACATCAATTACAGAATCAGAGTATTTTACAACAAACGAAGACAAATTGACACCCTTTCTAAATTACTTTGAGGACACATGAATTGGCCATATAAGCAGGTCAGGACGCAGGAAGAATTCAAGCTTTCCTGTGAAGTGGTGGAACTGTTACACAACCTGCTAAGAGGGAGGTGCAAATACTAATAATGCCATAGAGCGATGGCACAAGTCCTTCAAAAAATCAATCGGAAAACCTCATTCAAACTTTTATTATTTCTTGGAAATTTTGAGGAAGGAGCAAAGTTTCCAAGAAATGAGAATAGCGCAATCATTGACTGGCAGTCTGAACCCATGAATTTCCAAAGGAAATGTCAGAGTGACTATTGGGACAAATTCAACAGTTTCCATTGATGGTGTGAAAACTATCCACAAAGAGCTAAAACAATAATATAATCTACAAACTGAATTCACTGGTTTGTACATAACCTTTTAATTCTTTATAAAAATTACATTAAAATGAAGATGTATATGGGAGTTTGATCAAAAAGAGTATCACAGTGATATGAAAAAATATATCAGATGAACTGTATCTATTAGAGGGTATGTATTAAGAGGTTAGTGGTGGATGTTTTGGGAAGAAAGAGAAAAATGAATTAGTGCCTCTTTATTACATTGTGTACTTTATTGAAAAAATATTAGTATAGTATTGTGGAAAGCTGCAATGAGGAACTAAGAATGTTTTAAATGTCTAAATATCATGTGCAGAACAGATACATCTGTTAGTTGCATTCTGGGAGTTGTAGTACTTTTAGTAACATTGTTAAACAGGAGCAGTGTAGTCTCAAATAAAAGATGAGAACAGGTTGTCTGTCTGTATATGAATTAGAAAGAAGTAATACTTGTTAGGTATGTATTGGGAAGTGTTTGTCAATGTGGTTTTTAACTTATATGACCACTTTGCATATGCTTAGATGGTGAGATATGGTTCTTGTGATTGCAGATAGCTATATATATACGGTGGGACTTTTGAGTTTACTTAAAGATGCAGAGTGGTATATATTTTTGGAAAGATGGCTTGAAAGTGTACATCTATTAAGAAATTGCATATACATGGTGATCTGTGTTTAGTAAGGCTGATGAAAATTTCATGTATATGGTGAGGGTGGTGTCTTTTCTTTAAAAATGGTTTGTTTAAAATTGAGGAGGATTAATAGTGCAGAGGAGTTCTTGTGCTACCTTCATTTGGAGTGTAACTTTTGCTTGCGAAATGCTGAATATATGTTTTAGAAGCAGAAGAAGTATTTGAGAAATAATGTAGATATACCATTCACAAAAGATTTTGTGCTTCGAAATTTTTTGATTGTGAAACTTACTGATGCATGTGAGCGCTCAGTAGTAAAGCAATGTATGCTCCTGGAGAGCCATGTATGCAATTATATACCAAGTGTGATATCTAGACTTCACTCACACATAGCTCAGTAGAAAAGCATATGTACAGTAAAACAAGTAGTTTGATACTGACAGAAGGAGATAGCCAATGAGTCAGAGATATAGTCACAACTGTTATGTATTTATCAGCAATGAAGGTACTTTCACAGTCAGTCAGGCAGTATTCAGGCATGAACGCAATCACACAACCAATAGTGAGGCAGTCATCAAATCAGTGCTTCAGTATCCATGGAGTTATTCAGTTACCTAGACACTACACATGTAATCTTCGAATCAGGCAGGCATAATTTATGTAGTCATTGAACTATGGAGGCACTACCTATACATTCATCTAATCACCCAGACACTAACCATTTACTTATGCAATTAACAAGGCTGTAACTGTGCAGTCATTGTAATACTTGCGTAAAAGCTATGCAGTCATCTAAACACCCACTTACAACCCATGCAGTCATTGAAATACTGAGGCACACGCATGAACTCATGCAAACACTCAGGTACTATTCATGCACTCATCTAATTACATAGAGAGTACCATTGTAGTAAACCTGTAATCCATCCAGTAGCTATGCACTCATTTAATTACTGAGGGAATACTCTTGCACTAGTACAATCACCCCAGCAGGACACTTACTTTCATCCAATCTCTCAAGCTTTAACAACAGAGTCATGCAATCACCCAGACATTAGCCATGCACTAATGTAATCAGCCACACACTTCTGATGCACTTATTCAATTATCCAGGCACTACCCATGTACTTTTTTAAACAACCAGGCACTAGCAGCAGCCATGTAGCCATGTAATCACTGAAACACTACTCAGGCACTCATCTAATATGCTAGGTGCTCTGCATGTACTTACACAATCATGTATGCACTATACATGCACTCTATAAATCACCTATATACTATCTATGTACTCCTGCAATAATGCAGGCACTGAAGTTGCACTCATTTAATCATCCAACCACTATCCATGCATGTATTGAATTATTGAGCCATTAGTCATGCACTTAGATATCCATTGAGGTACTACTCATGCACTCATCCAAACACCCAGATAGTAGTGATATACTCATGCACACATGCAGACAGTATCTATGCAGATATTGAATGACCCATGGAGTTCTGATATACTCAGGGAATCATCCAGGCACTACCTGTATCCTCAAAGAATCATCTAGGTACTACCTAAGCACCAATTCAATCATCCAGGGAGTATTTATGTATTCAACCATAAACACATGTTTTTACAAGTTTTACTGAGGAATATGTAGTCTTTTAGAAGAATCTGGTGAATTATATATGCAAGCTGTGGCACACTCTTTGCATGTACTTGGAAGAATTAGTGAGCTATATGCTTTGATAGAGATTAACGTGCAGACTGTTATATGCACCGTTTCCCAAAATTTAAATCTGATACATTTAAGTAGGACAGTACTGAGATACTAAGTACACCACTAACACAGTGGCAGAGAGGCATCATGTTGTGTTTTCATATATACAGTGTTGAGACACTGTATGTACTTGTACACTTGGGGCTAAATATACAAGAAAGTAATGCAGTGCAGAGCCACAAGTCATTTGGCTGCGCCATGCTTTCAAAGCACAGGGATGCGTCATATTTACAATAATATGATGGATCCCTATGTTCTCCCCTGTGCTGGCGCACAACTGGCTGCCATGCGCCAATGGAGGCACCCTTGCACCATGGTGCAAGGGTGCCTGTGTAGTGGGGATGATTGTTTTTGTGCAGGAAGTGACTCCTTCCTGTACAAAAACAATCACAAGAGGTATTTTCCTCTTTCTATGTGTGCTGCAAACGCATTCCCAGGTTAACAAATTGTTGTAAATTTGGGCATGTGGCAGAATCCATGGGTGTTGCATGGGAACACCCACAGCAACACCCATGGCGTGCTCCTTTTACGCAAAGTGCTGCCTGAAAAGGGCGGTATTTTTAAGGCCATAAAAAGATATTCAGAGTGGCTTTACGTAGCTTTGTAAATATGGAGCACCACATTACGGCGCCGGTGTGTCAAAAAAAGTGATGCACCGGAAAGTGCATGAGGCTTGTAAATACACCTCCTCGCCTTGATGTTTATTTAAAAATTTGCTACAGAAGGGATAAACTGTTCTTTCATCATGTATAAATGAGAAGTGAGATATGCTGTAGCTGTGTTGTACGACAGGGTGCAAAAATTTTAAAAGCTAACTAATAAATGAAGTTTTGTGTTTTGCTCTGTGTTTGTTATATTGAAGTAAGTGCATATAGTAATATATCTAGGTTCATCTGTAGATTTAACACTGCAACATAACATGAAACCTGTTTTTGGATTATGTGTAAGTCAGTAGTAAAGTAGTTGGTAGATTGGATAGGTTAAAAATTAAAATATGCTTGGTTTTTTGTACCGAACAATATCTACATAACTACACACAGTTAGAATGCTTACAAAAGCTTGGGGGAAAAAGCAACAGAAGCTATTACTGTATGATTGCAAGAATGATTTACAAAAGGGGCAAAATGCAGAAAAAGAGGTGAAAGAAAGAAGAGCTACTAGTAAGAGGACAAAGTCATTCCTTAAAAATATATGTGCCCATTTGCAAAGATTACAAAATAAAGAACATGAAATTATGACTATGAGAAACAATAAGAGTGGACAAAGTGCACATTGCAAGAACAGAAAGGATTGTAAAAACATGGATGCACCTTAACCAGGAGACAGAAGCAGTTTAAGGAAATCAGAGCCAGGATGTTTCGTAGTAGGGTGGTTGTAAATCTACTGAGAAATTTGAAAAGGTATAGAAGAAGGAGAGACGCACTGAAGCAGAAAGAATGAGTTGAGAGGGTAGTTGATAATGCCTTTGCTTTGAAGAGGAAGCTTTTCATTTTGATTCTAAATAGAGTGAAGACTCTTGACAAAATAGTTGTCGTGTATGAGACAAAACCAGAAGAAAAGATTAGTGAATAGAAGTAACTTTTGTACAGTTTTTAGTGGAGAATGGAAACATACTTCTAGTACAGAGCGTTTCTTTAATGAAGAAAGCTATCTCCAGGATAATAGATTAGTTGATGCTGGTGATGAAAGAGGACGATGTTATGAAATGAAGAATGCAGTCTTATAGCAAAAGAAGTGATGGTACCTAGAAATGTAGAAGAAGCTATTGCAGAAGAGGTATAAGGAAGATGTAGTTAGTCCTCTGAATACAAATGGAATTGTAGTAGTTTGTAGTATTAGACAGCAATCCATTGATATATTAAGAAAATTCCTACATATATTTCCAAGGCGAAGTTTAAAACACAAAATAAGTACTTTACAAGGTTTGGATCCTTGCAAGCTGAGAAAGCATACATATTTGCAGGGACACTCACTAGCTTGTTTATCAAAGAAAGTGTGCCAAAGCACCTTTCATCATTTTACGATGTTAGCTATACACCACTTAACAATGCAAACTTTAGTTAATAGACTGTACTCTGTGAAAACTCTTGCTTTATGTTTAGGAGAAATGAATAGGACACTTTTGCATGGTACTGTGGCAGAGGTAGAAAAGGTTTGTGATGATGTGCAGTTTTGTTTCTTTGATCCAGAACAGGACTATAGGGAAATAGAAGAGTTGATAACAGGAGGAGTTGCAGAACAGGTCACAGGTACTACAGTTGATCGTTTTGAAGAAGAGATTACAAAATTTAAGACAGTATGTTCTGAAAAACCAGAGTATGTTTGTATATGCCATCAACACGCTCACTACAAGAATCAAACGCAGACTGTTGACTTATATTAAAAAAGTGAAATAGAGAATAATAATAACTGTCAAAAGTTTGCACTGTACTTATTTGTAGAAGAAAGATTTGACTTGTCTATACAACAAGTTATATGTAAATACTGCTACAATAAATTAGAGGATAATAAAATGCCTGCTAGAGCTGTGCATAACAAGTTAGAACTGGTTCCCATTCCAGAAGCACTTCAAGGTTTAAATATTTAAGTGTCCACTCTTATACAAACTATACATCCATTTCAGGCTACAGTACGTATGGAGCCAAAGACTGGCAAGTTCCTCCCAACAGAGCTGCAGAAAGGTCTAAAAGGTAAAGTAGTGTATTTGCCATTAGATGTCAAGAAAACATTGAAACAGTAGGGGTAGATAGAGATTTAGAGGAAGGACTAGTAATTCTTGTAAATGGTGTGCCTACCAAGAACAAGAAGAAATGGCAGGAGTTAGAAGATGTTACAAAAGTTTTAAAAATACAACTTTATATCTGGTACAAAACAATGTTTGCTATAGAAATGTGGAAAGCCTGCATGATATCACACATATGGAGGATCAGACATTACCATCAACAGGTCAGATTGAGAAGGTGGATCAGTCCAGAATAGAAAAAATGTATGAACGTTATAGCATCCACCCTTTGCATTCTAAAGAGGTTATTGGTGATGCCATTGAGCTGTTTCAAATGAAGGAAACAAAAGGAGCTCCATTAAGTGTGGTAAAAAAGTTTGGAAGCTCTGTGTTTCCTACATCTTTTTCCTACTGGAGTAGGTAGCAGGTATGATGAGCAGCCTGTGCAAATATTTACAGCTGATATAGATGTAGTAGACTTTATTCAGAAGACCGTAGATTTTGTCAGTGTATTCCATATATATTTTACCTATTATTTGAAAATGACTTGTCTAGCCTCTCATATGCTGTGAATCATATTCTAAAAACAGGAATTAATTTGCATAATATATCAGCAAGCGAACTTTTGGAGAAAGTTCAAGGAAAAGATTAGCACTTCTGAATACAATTTAATAAACCTAATGGCATATCAGCGTGAGACTAATGAATATTGGTATCAGTGTCATGGTGAACAGAAGTGCATGTTGAGGAACCTTGGAGCACCTACTTGGTTCCTGACAATGAGCTGTGCTGAATATGCATGTGATGACCTTCCAGAATTCTTGCAGGAGGCAAATTCAAATATAAAAGACATTTATCTGAAGAATCCAGGAGAATTCTGCTCACTAGACCCTGCAAATGTTTTCAGATATTTCAATCACAGATTTCAAGCAATGATGTCGTTCATCAACAAAACAAAACCTCCTCTTGGTGAAGTGATTGATTTCTTTATGCGTAAAGAGTACCAAGCCAGAGGTGCTCCCCATATTCACTTGCTGTTGTTTGTAAAAGATGCCCCGAAGTTTGGAATAGACAGTGTGAGTCTGTGTTGTCTTTTATTGAGCAGTATGTAACTTGCTCCATCCCAAAGGAGAGTAGTGACAACATATTAAGACAACAAGTTCTACGATTCCAAAATCATAGCTGTGGAAAATACTGCCAGGGAAAATACAGAGCAAAAGGGAAAATTAAACAAGATGTCGTTTTGGATTCCCACAACCTGTCATCTCACAAAGAAGAGTCAACAGCTTTTTGTCTGCAGTCAGACATACATTTATAAGGAATCACCGAAAAATACATACAACCTAAGAAGAACAGAGGCCTCCAAGTACATTAATGACTACAACCCTTTGATTCTGAAGATGTGGAATGCAAACATGGATGTACAGTTTGTTGCAGACAACTCAATTGCTGTTGCTCGGTAAGTTACATCTTATATAACAAAGTCAGAGAAAACTGAGATGAAGGAGATGTGGGAGGAGATTTCAGCAGAACAGAGTCTTATGAAGAAATTGTACAGTTTTAGTTTGAAAATGCATTCTCACAGAGAGATAGGCTCCTATGAATATGTAGACCGGATAAGCTCAGCTAGTTTGTTTTCTGAATCTAGAGGAGTTCTATGGGTGAGTTTAGGGCTTTCTTATTCTCGTAACAGAGTACTGAAGTATTTTCCTGAAATCCAATATCTTGCAGAATTTGAGCCACACTGTACAGATATGCTGAAGAGTAACATGCTGGATATGTACTATCCAAGAAGAAGTCCTCATCTGGAAAGGATGTGTCTTTATGAAATATTTCAACATTATACTTTCAGGAGTAATGTCAGTGAAAACATAGATGAAGGTAAATTTGCTGTGGCTGGATGTGAAGGATGTTTGGTGAGACATAACAAAGGAAATTTAATCAACCATTGAAAGCTAAGTTGCCTAACGCCATACAAAAGAGAGTTTTTCTAGTTAGCCTTGTTACAGTTGTTTAAGCTATGGCGAACTGAAAGTGAGCTACTTGGAGAATTTGACTGTTAAGAAGACTCATTCAACACTGTGAAAGACAGCATTAAATGCCATGTGTTTCCAGTGTATCTTCAAATGTTGAGAGAAGAGATTGAACAAGAAGAAACAATTGCTGCTGAGATAGCAAGAGAGAGTTCTCAGAGCAGTCAAAGCTCAGCACCTATAAGTCAAGATCCTCTTGGACAGTCAATCATTGAAAATGAAGCTACAATACCTATGATTGAAGTGGAGAATGCAATTCAGCAAGTAAGGCAGGAAACTGTGGATCTAGAACTACTAATACAGCAATTGAATGCAGATCAGAAAGAAATTGTTGAAGAGGTTCAAAGGTAAAGCAGAACATGGATTTCTCCATGAGAAAAAAAAGTGTGCATATTGTACATAAACGAGTTCTATTGTACATAAGCTGTCAAGCAGGAACTGGAAAAAGCTTCTTGATTAAAGTACTGACAAGTTACCTACAGAAGGCAACAGATTCCATTTTGTCGTGTGTAGTCACTGCACCAACAGGCTTAACTGCTCATAATGTTAAAGAAGTTACCCTTCATCGATTATTAATCCTGTCAGTTGAACAGGACAGTAAATTACAATACAACAAATTATCTGGTGATGCGTGTCATGAAGTGGCAAGAATATTAAAGAAATTAAAGCTACTAATTATTGATAAAGTCAGCATGGTGTCTAACCTAATGCTAGCTTTTATACATTTAAGAATGCAGCAAATATTAAAAACTGACTACGATGTACTTTTTGGAGGAAAACACTTAATAGTGTTAGGAGACCTGCTACAACTAACTCCTGTAAAAGGGCAACCTGTATTCAAGAAACTACTACATAATGAAACAAGGAATTCACTAGGAAGTATTGGAAATGTAAACATTTGGGAAAACTATCAATACAAAGAGCGAATCCAAAATATGCACCAAGCATCAGATATGCAATATGCAGATTTACAAAAGGATATAAGAGTGGGAGTCCTCACAAAAGAGAAAAAGACAGTATTACAAACCTGTCTCATCAAAAAGTTGTTTTCAAGTAATGTTTCAGCTGCTGAAGTAATGTATAATTTTGTTAAGGAAGAGAATTCTATTGTTTGTTTGATGCCAACTCTTGAGGAGTGTAGTAAATTCAATGAACAATTATTGCAACTGGAAAAAGAAGAGATCGTCGAAATTAGAGCAAATTATAAAATGGAACATCAAGGAGTTACAGAGCCACTAAAAGAAAAACTGCAATCGAAATTGGATAGTTTAGAAAAGTCTGTGTCGAAAACTGCAGGATTAGAAAAACAGTTACGTTTCTGTAAAAATTGTCGTCTAATCTTACGTCGTAATTTAAATGTTGAAGAAGGACTAGTGAATGGCACAATGGGTAAAGTTATGAAATGTATTAATTATCCTAACAGAAATGATGTGGAATACTTAGCCATAACATTTGAGGATATAGCTGAAGTTAAGCAAATTGGCAGATGCGTTGTACATTTCCTACTTGTGAAAGACTTGTATGTCCGGCGAAAGCAGTTCCCAGTGTCTTTAGTGTATGCAGAACCTATTCACAAATCGCAAGGTTTAAGTGTAGATACAGGTCTTGTTAATATTGGTAGTAGTGTATTCAAAAATGAAATGTCATGTGTTGCTTTGTCGCAAATTAGAACATTGTCTGGTTTATTTCTGATTGATTTTGATGAGAAGAAAGTAAGTGCTGATGTGAGCTGTGTAACGAGTATAATCGGTTAAGAGCTCAATATGCTCCTCATTTAGGCCAGTATCCTGTGGTTCAAAAAGCAATAATGTGTCCAAAGCAGAAAATATCAAAGCAGTCTATCAGAGTTGAACAGAAAGATGAACAAAAAGGAAATCAACAAGGAGGAAAGAAAAGAAAACTACAGCACAATAAAGAAATACAAGGCTATCACTTTGATAAAAAATCTGGAGAGAACTGTGCTGCAAATGCAGTGTTAAATGGACTATATAATTTGCCTCATTTTACAAATTCTATTAAAGGAACGGTAGATAAAGGAATGTCTTCACAACTATGTAGTTTACTTGAAGCATTAAGAAGTAACAGAAGTATTATACATTCTGCTACTGGAATAAGAAAACTCACAGATGACTGTACTGGATCAGTAGTGTTCTATCAAAATCTTCAACAGGATGCCCAAGAATTTCTAATGGTAACGTTAGGACTATTAGATGAAGAAGATGTGAATATCAATTAATTATTTGGTTTAACTTATAAATGGACCCATAATTGTGAAGATTGTGAATTTATGTCTAGCACTGAAATCAATTCAGAACGATTCCTCTACTTGACATTACCAGATTGTAAAGCTGTGCTCTTTGAAGATTTAACCACGAATGCCCATCAAGATATGACCTGTCCAAACTGCAGATCAGAATCTAGGTCAACGCTGTTTCTACAAAGGCATGGAAAATAGGTCATAGTCATGCTACAACGATGCAGAGTGGATGGTATTAAATTAGGAACTGAAAATACAAACTTTAAAGCTGCACATATTTCCATCTCAAAAATAACTTTCACAAAGCAATCATATTTCATGAAGGAGTTAATATAACCTCTGGACACTACACAATATACTTAATATGTCAAACAGGATGGACAGAGTACAATGACATACAAGTACATTCAAATCAAGACTACCTAAAAAGTTACCAAACTCATATCTGATATTGCTAGAACTGAAGTTCTAAGGAGAATCTAGGATGAGAAAACATGGTATTGTGTTGACATATATATGGATTATGTGTTTCTAAGACATTATTTGGCCTATTAGGGTTATTGTCTACAGCAAGCTGTTAGAAATGAAGGACTCTTTTTAACTGCGGGAAAGGAATTTATAAAACATTTGAGAACTACATTGTATTACTACAGATAAAAAGTAAATGGAGGTACTATAATACCAGTAGCCTTAAGCTGCATGTGAAAAGTCTCTTCACCACAAAAAAATGTCCCCTTTTGTTCCTGCTACAGCAATGTCTAGGTATTACTATGTGTTATGTTTTTCATACATGGACTAAGAACATTTTAGACAACATTTGGCCTAACAGGGATGATGTTTACAAAAGGATATGCAAAAATGAAGACTGCTTCATAATTGTTGGACATTTTCTACCAGATATAAAAATATCAGAAACAGTTTTAATATATAGTTGCTTTCATTAAGGTAGTAACCTATCAGCAAGCCAGTAATAAAAAACTTGTGGTGAGTGCATTGAACAATATGACATAGTTGTAATGATCTACTGAGAACATTTGTGTTTTTTTTACAATCTATTGATTGTTTTTTCCCACTGTTTAATGATGAGTCTTCATACAAAGCACTATTTAAAATGAACAAGTATGAAAGCAGAAAACAGGAAAAAAACATTAAAAAATGTGTCTATGTTGAATTAAAGCTTTGGTTAAAAAATATTGTATGTTGTTTGGTTGCCTACTGTTCAAAATTAAAGTCTAATACATTTTTGTCTGTTTCTATTTTTTTCACAGTGGTTGGAGGTTGAGATATATTACATCTGTTAAATCACTAATCTAGAGATGGATTCATCAAGCTACTACTCATGTACTCATCTCATCCGCCAGGCACAACAGTTGCACTGGTCCAATCACCTAGCCACTACCTAAGCAGACATCCAATCACTCAGGTACTGCACTTGAATTCATCTAATCTCCCAGCCACTACTCAGGCACTCATCCAATCACCCAGGTGCTACCCATGGAGTCATGCCTTCACTTAGTCACTACTAATGCAGTTATGGAATCACCCGGTCACTACACTTGCACTCTTTCATTTATCCAGGCACTCCACTTGCAGTTATCCATTTACCCAGGCACTACGCTTGCAGTCATCCAATCACTATGGCAGTACCCTTGCACTCATGCATTCACCAATATACTACCCATGCACTCATCCAATCACCCAGGCAGTGATCATGCACTAATCCATTCACTCAGGAACTACCCATAACCTCATCCATTCACTCAGGCACTACTGATGCACTCATCAAATCACCCATTCACTACCCACACAGTCATCCATTCACTCAGGCACTACTCATGCAGTGATCCATTCACTAAGGCACTACGCATGCACTCATCCAATCACCCAGGCACAATCTATGCAATCACCAAGGCACTAGCCATGCACCCATGCAATTAACCAGGCACTACCATTACATACATCCAATCACTCAGGCACTACCCTTGCACTCATCCATTCACTCACGCACTACCCATGCACTATGCAATCACCCAGACACTATGCATGAACTCATTCAATCACTTAGGCACTACGTTTGTACTCATGCAATCCCCTTTGCACTACTCTTGCACTCATCCTGTCACCCAGGCATTACCTGTATGCACTCATCCAGTCACTCAGGCACTACCCATACACTCATCCAATAACCCAGGTACTACCCATGCACTCATCCAATCACCAAGGCACTATCCATGCACTCGCCCAATCATGCAGGCACTATCCATGCATTCAACCAATCACCCAGGCACTAACCATGAACTCACCCAGTCACCCAGGTACTACCCTTGCACTCATTCAATTGCCCAGGCACTACCTTGCACTCATCCAATCACTCAGGTGTTACCCTTCCACTCATTCAGTCACTCAGGCACTACCCTTGCACTCATCCATTCACTTAGGCACTACCTTTTCACTCATGCAATCACCCTTGCACTCATCCAGTCACCCAGAAGCTACGTATGCACTCAACCAATCACTCAGGCACTACCCTTGTACCCATCCAATTACTGAGGCACTACCCATGCACTCATCCAATCACTCAGGCACTACCCATGCACTCATCCAATCACCCAGGCACTATCCATGCACTCACCAAATCATGCACGCACTATCCATGCATTCACTCAATCACCCAGGCACTATCCATGCACTCATCAAATCACTCAGGCACTACCCATGCACTCATCCAATCACCCAGGCACTACCCATGCACTCATCCAATCACTCAGGCACTATCCATGCACTCATCCAATCACCCAGGCATGATCCATGCACTCACCCAATCATGCAGGCACTATCCATGCATTCACCTAATCAACCAGGCACTATCCATGAACTCACCCAATCACCCAAGCACTACCCTCACACTCATCCAATTACCCAGGCACTGCCTTGCACTCATCCAAACACTCAGGTGTTACCCTTCCACTCATTGATTCACTTAGGCACTACCCTTGCACTCATCCATTCACTTAGGCACTACCTTTGCACTCATGCAATCACCCTTGCACTACTCTTGCACTCATACAATCAGCCAGGCACTATGTATGCACTCATCCAATCACTCAGGCACTACCCTTGCACTCATCTATTCACTGAGGCACTACCCATGCACTCATCCAATCACCCAGGCACTACCCATACACTCACCCAATCACGCAGTCACTATCCATGCATTCACCCAATCACCCAGGCACTATCTATGCACTCACCCAATCACCCTAGTGCCTGGGACTTGCACTCATCCACTGGCTCCACTGGCTCCTCGTAGAAAAAAGAATAATCTTCAAACTGCACTCTCCCAATCACCTAGGCACTATCCATGCACTCATCCAATTACCCAGGCACTACCCTTGTACTCATCCATTCAGTCATGCGCTACCCACACACTCATACAATCAACCAGGCACTACCCATGTACTAATCCCATCATGTAAGCAGTACCCAAGCACTTATCCATTCACTCAGGCACTACCCATGCAGCCATGCAATCAACCAAGCACTACCCATGCACTCATCCAATCACCCAGACAGTACCCATGCACTCATCCAATCACCCAGGCACTACCTTTGAACTCATCCATTCACTTAGACATTACTCATGCACTTATCCAATCTCTCAGGCACCACCCATGCACTCATCCAATCATGCCAACACTACCCATGCATGCATCCAATCACCCAGGCACTACCCTTGTACTCATCCATTCAGTCAGGCGCTACCCACGCACTCATACAATCAACCAGGCACTACCCATGTACTAATCCCATCATGTAAGCAGTACCCATGCACTTATCCATTCACTCAGGCACTACCCATGCAGTCATGCAATCAACCAACCACTACCCATGCACTCATCCAATCACTCAGACAGTACCCATGCACTCATCCAATCACCCAGGTACTACCTTTGAACTCATCCATTCACTTAGACATTACTCATGCACTCATCCAATCTCTCAGGCACTACCCATGCACTCATCCAATCACGCCGACACTACCCATGCACGCATCCAATCACCCAGGCACTACCCTTGCACTCATCCATTCACTGAGGCACTATGCATGCACTCATCCATTTCCCCAGGCACTACTCATGCACTCATCCAATGACCCAGGCACTGCCTATGCACTCATCCATTCACTCATGCACTACCCATGCACTCATCCATTCACTCAGACACTACCCTTGCACTCATCCATTCACTCAGGCGCTACTCTTGCACTCATAGAATCACTCAGGCACTATCGATGTACTCATCTATTCACTTAGGCACTACCCATGCACTAATACAGTCACCCAAGCAGTACCCATGCACTCATCCATTCACTCAGGCACTATCCATGCACTCTCCCAATCACCTAGGCACTATCCATGCACTCATCCAATTACCCAGGCATTACCCTTGTACTCATCCATTCAGTCAGGCGCTACCCACGCATTCATACAATCAACAAGGCACTACCCATGTACTAATCCCATCATGTAAGCAGTACCCATGCACTTATCCATTCACTCAGGCACTACCCATGCAGTCATGCAATCAACCAAGCACTACCCATGCACTCATCCAATCACCCAGACAGTACCCATGCACTCATCCAATCACCCAGGCACTACCTTTGAACTCATCCATTCACTTAGACATTACTCATGCATTCATCCAATCTCTCAGGCACTACCCATGCACTCATCCAATCACGCCGACACTACCCATGCACGCATCCAATCACTCAGGCACTACCCTTGCACTAATCCATTCACTGAGGCACTATGCATGCACTCATCCACTTCCCCAGGCACTACTCATGCATTCATCCAATCACCCAGGTAGTACCAATGCACTCATCCAATCACCCAGGCACTATCCATGCACTCACCTAATCACCCAGGCATTAGCCATGCACTCATCCAATCACCCAGCCAGTATCCTTGCTCTCATCCATTCAATGAGGCAGTACCCATGCACTCATCCAATCACCCAGGTGCTACTCTTACACACAGCCATTCACACAGGCAGTACCCATGTACTTATCCAATCACTCAGGCACTACCCATACACTCTTCCAATCATCCAGGCACTATCCATGCACTCACACAGCCATCCAGGCACTACCCTTGTACTCATCCATTCACTCAGGCACTGCCAATGCACTCATCCATTCACTCGAGCACTACCCATGCACTCATCCAATGACCTAGGCACTGCCTATGCACTCATCCATTTACTCACACACTACCCATGCACTCATCCATTCACCCAGGCATTAACCATGCACATATCCAACCACTCAGGCACTACCCATGCACTCATCCATTCACTCAGTCACTATCCATACACTCATCCCATCACTCAGGCACTACACATACGCTCACCCAATCACCCAGGTGCTATCCATGCACTCACACAGTCACAAAGGCACTACCCATGCACTCATACAATCACTCAGGCACTACCCATGCCCTCATCCATTCACTCAGGCACTATACATGCACTCATCCATTCACCCAGGCACTGACCATGCACACATCCATTCACTCAGACACTACCCTTGCACTCTTCCATTCACTCAGGCGCTACTCTTGCACTCATAGAATCACTCAGGCACTATCCACGTACTCATCTATTCACTTAGGCACTACCCATGCACTAATCCAGTCACCGAAGCAGTACACATGCACTCATCCATTCACTCAGGCACTATCCATGCACTCTCCCAATCACCTAGGCACTATCCATGCAGTCATCCAATTACCCAGGCACTACCCTTGTACTCATCCATTCAGTCAGGCGCTACCCACGCACTCATAAAATCAACCAGGCACTACCCATGTACTAATCCCATCATGTAAGCAGTACCCATGCACTTATCCATTCACTCAGGCACTACCCATGCAGTCATGCAATCATCCAAGCACTACCCATGCACTCATCCAATCACCCAGACAGTACCCATGCACTCATCCAATCACCCTGGCACTACCTTTGAACTCATCCATTCACTTAGACATTACTCATGCACTCATCCAATCTCTCAGGCACTACCCATGCACTCATCCAATCACGCCGACACTACCCATGCACGGATCCAATCACCCAGGCACTACCCTTGCACTAATCCATTCACTGAGGCACTATGCATGCACTCATCCACTTCCCCAGGCACTACTCATGCATTCATCCAATCACCCAGGTAGTACCAATGCACTCATCCAATCACTGAGGCACTATCCATGCACTCACCTAATCACCCAGGCATTATCCATGCACTCATCCAATCACCAAGCCAGTATCCTTGCTCTCATCCATTCAATGAGGCAGTACCCATGCACTCATCCAATCACCCAGGTGCTACTCTTACACACAGCCATTCACCCAGGCAGTACCCATGTACTTATCCAATCACTCAGGCATTAACCATACACTCTTCCAATCATCCAGGCACTATCCATGCACTCACACAGCCATCCAGGCACTACCCTTGCACTCATCCATTCACTCAGGCACTGCCTATGCACTCATCCATTCACTCAGGCACTACCCATGCACTCATCCAATGACCCAGGCACTGCCTATGCACTCATACATTCACTCACACACTACCCATGCACTCATCCATTCACCCAGGCATTAACCATGCACATATCCAACCACTCAGTCACTACCCATACACTCATCCATTCACACAAGCACTACCCATGCACATGCTCCATTATCCATGTACCACTCTTGCATTCATTCATTCTTCAGTACGCCACTTATCCAGTCATTCACTATTGCAAACATTATACAGATACTTACACACACATTCATTCATTCAGTTTTTTATTTAACGGTAGCCGCTTGTTTGTTTCCCGCTGACCTGCTGACTTGGGGAGAAAGCCGTGCCACACTATGGAGTCTCTGCCACACCACTGGGGGAGCCACAATCCTCATCATTCCCCACAACGCCCGACGCGCATTTAAGCGCGACGCTGCCCCTCGGAAGGGGTAGCCGCTTGTTTGTTCCAGCTGACCTGCTGACTTGGGGAGAAAGCCATGCCACATGAGAGGAAGTCCCTGCTGCACCTCTGGGGGAACCACAATCCCCATCATTTCCTACGACGCCTGACGCTCATTTAAGCACGATGCTGCCTGGTTCTCTGGGACAAACACAGGGATGCACCCGGGTCGTGCCCGGGCAAAACCCAGGCCTAGGACAGGCCTGTCCATGCCCGTCAGAGCCTGGAGGAGGCTGGGCTGTGCCCCCCTCCATCTCGGTTGGTTTCGGGGTCATTACACCAGAGTTTAATATCCTCATGGGGAAACTAAAACCAAAGATGGCGAGCAGGGAGGAGAAACTATTAACACCTTGGACTCCTTCCTCTCCAGAGCGGCGGACGCCTTGGTGAAGGAGATTGAACTCACAGAGCACAGGCTCTTTACTGGAGAGATAGGACAATTACATCAAGTATCGGACCTTGCGAATCATGGGACTGTACTCCATTGTGACACTAACTCTTTACCTGATGCTGTTAATTCCAAAGGTAAATGTACTAATCTTATGGCTGTCTCTGGCAGGGATGTTCACTCCCCTAGAGAACTATCCAGCAAGAAAAAAAGGGAGGTAGTACATTGAGTAAGCCTGCTCATGCAAAATCAAGACCAGCTATACATACGCACTCTGGTTCTACTTTGGTTACGCCATTCGATTATGAGGCTCTATGTACCAGAATGGAAAAAACATTTGTTAAACTGTTGCAACCTCTCAAGAATAGATTATGTAAACTAGAAGAGAATTTAGCTTTAGTGTTAATCGCGCAAGAGGGAAGAACCTAAGGGGGAGAGTTAACATCCCAGGACGCTTCCTCTTGTATGGTTAATGACCCAATTTTATCTCTGCATTCTGTTATCTCCAAGCCCCATAAGCCACAGGACCAGAGTGGGCACGGCCGTGCGATATCTATAGGGACTGAAGGTTTTAATAACTCTAACTCTCAGCTTCTGCTAAAGAATACTTCAAAACAAACATTATCATCACACACACACATACCCAATGTCCCCTTTTGCCCCAAGTTACCCCCTCTTCACACGTTTGCGCTCACACTCCACTGGAAATTCCATTGACCGAAGGTATTAGGGCTTCCAATATAATCGGATCAACAGTAAGCTCCGAAGGCAGGGGTCACATTTCGCAGGAAGGATGGGCAGTAGACAATTGTCAAAAGCCTTACACAAGATTAGATCTACCCCCAGCCCCTTGCTCCCATGTGGTCATCCTGTTTAACATCCCTGAGTTGATAACACACAAATAGAGTCCACTGTACAGCTAATGCTCAAAGCTTTCCTTTGGATGAATAAATAATCTATAGGAGGGCCAGATCTTTCTACATATATTATTATGGCCAGAAGAGAGGGGTGGGTGGTTAGCTCTAAGAAATCAATAAGAGGGGATTGCATAGTGGTTAATTTTAATAATCATTTTATGGTACGTAAACTGTTTAACACACTCCCTAGTCGTCCTTCTTGCAACTCACAGATTTATGCACTGCCATTAGGCTTTTTCTATAGACCTTTAAGCGGAAATACAAGGGGGCAGGAATTTAGAAATATCTTTACCCTCCCACCCACTCTACCATTTCAGGATCATGAGTTGCAAGCAAACCCCTCCTTACTCATTAGCAATCAATTTTCCGCACTGTAAGGCCTTAACACATGCGATTGACAGGGGGCTGATAGGATGCTCCCAAATTCTCCCCAGAGTTGTGGTGGTAATTTATTAAAGGACCCCTTCACAATTGACTTAGATAATGAGCGGATAAAAGTAATTTCCTGGAATATCTCATGGATATGGTCTAAATTGGGTGATCAAAATTGGGTCAAGTATATAACCAATTATGTCTTAATATGTCTATAAGAGACATGGGAAACAGGTCCAATTTATCTAGATGGATTCCGTTCCTTCCATACACCTGCACTACCCTCTAGAGCGGGGCGTGCGAGAGTGGGCATTTTAACATTGGTAAGAAACACCTTAAGAATTAAAGTACTTGCTTCTCGCATTGATTCCCCTTACCACAATCTTTCGTTGTTCAAAGGTGTTGGAGGTAGCAATATGCTTCTAATTAACTTTTATAATAATAATTTCACGGGTGAGATGTCAAGGGATTGACAAGGCAATTGAAGCCTATATTAAAGACTATGATAATGTCTTGAATATCTTATGGATGGAGGATTTTAACGTGCACAGTTGTGTTAGCATGGTAAAACAGGTGTGTAGTTTAGTCAATGAGGAAGGAGAAGTAGTTCCTCCTTTTAGCCATAATGTTTATGGCAATGCTCTCAATAGTCTTCTCATTATAAGGAACCTAGAAATCATCAATTCAGTCCATACCAGTACAGGCTTATTAGATAAAACATTTGGCATCAACACTCAGGGCTCAACTATTGACTAAAAACAAGGTCACACAAGATATTTGCTCAACTATTGACTACCTGGCTGTATCTGTATCCCATAAATCCCTTTTTAGTGATATTAAAACACATTTCTCAAATTTTAGTGATCACGCAGCTATATCATGTTTAATGAAATATCAAATGAAATGGAAAGATATACATACTTTGCAAATGAAGCGTTTACCAAAACCCCTCATAGCGAGAAAAAATGGGATAGTTCTTAAATGGAGCAATATTGACAAAGGAAAAATTGTCTCTCTGGTTGTCACAAACAGATATAAGGAGGTAATGACTTGCCTCGACCCGAACATACCCCCAGTTAATACGATGGCAGCCTTTGAGACAATTCTGGATGATGTGAAAACTAATCTAGTGCACCAAGTCCCTGCCGTAAAACATCAGCTCCCAGATGGTTCGACCCAGCTTGTACTAGGACCCCATCCAACCTTCAAAAAGCCCTTCAAACAAATCCAAGGGATAGGGCCCTAGTCAGGCTCTCTCCACACCTAGATAAAGAGGCTAGGAACTCTAGGCAGAAAACTCTGAATGAGGAAACCCCTCTATCTGGCAGCCATTACAAATAATTCAAGGGATTTTTGGGCTGTAATTAGCGCCCCCTTTTTGAAAGATAGCATAGACCCTAATTTTGATACCCATGTGGATGAATACACCTGGGTGGAGCACTTCCATAAAATATTTGGCCTCATTCATGAGGGCATAGAACATCACCCAAGAGGCAAAATAGAAACTCCTAAAGTAATACTAACATTTAATAAAACTGAGGTTAGAAATGCTCTGCTGCAGTGCAGCAGTAATAAGGCCTCAATAGACAAGGATGGTGCCCCAATAGATTTCATTTTGAAAACCCAGACCTATGGGGACCCTTTTTAACTAATGTTTTTAATGCTATTGCTAGAGTGGGCCTACCAGAATCATGGTAAAAAACAATCATAATCCCTATTCATAAAAATGGCGATAAATCAATGCCCAAAAACTATATACCCATTTCCTTATTGGATGGCAAAGCCAAATTAATGGGCCGAGTGCTTCTGAATAGATTAGAGGAATGGGACACACAGAAAAATATGATACTTGTGCAGTATGGGTTTAAGAAAGGGAAAGGGACATTGGATCAATGCCTTAAAGTGAGCATGCTAATTGCCAAATATACTTTAGCCAAAAAGGGAATGGTCTATATGGCTTTTATGGACTTATCCGCAGCCTTCAACTGTTTTCCCATCCACATTTATGGAGAAGTATGGAGGAGAAGGGCATTGATGAGAAAATAAATGTGTTCATAAGACAGCTGTGTTCACAAGCTACAGCTTGTGTCTGTTATGGAAACCAGGGAAAATGTACTAGGTGGTTTCAGATTAAAGGGGGTCAGACAGGGATGCATCTTCGCTCCCTTTCTCTTTTCCATCTACACGAATGGTGTGGAGTCACCCCTCTTGGACGCTGCCCTAGATGTCCCTACGGTGAACCAGGTTTGCATTCCTATACTCATCTATGCAGATGATGCAGTGCTAATTGCCCGTACTGGCATGGTGCTGCAGAAATTCATTGAGGAGTATGTGAAATTTATGCAAAACTTAGACCCACAAGCCAATGAGACAAAATCCTTTGTCTTAGTGACTGGCCACCAGCCCAAAAAATCACCCACTTTTCATAAGGCTGGCTGAAAAGGGGAACAGACAGATACCTTCTCGTAATCTAGGAGGTCTGTTTGATAAAATGGCCACCCAGACCCACGTGGTAGCTAATAGAAATTTATTATTGAAAAAAAGCATTATTGCCATATATTCCTTCACCCAAAAATTGGGCTCCAAACCAGTGGACGTCATCAAAAAGATCTACAGGGCAAAATCTACCTCTGTTGCTGCATATGGGGCATGAGTGTGGGGACATACAAACTCTGACCCCTCCAAATAATAGAGGGCACATTTCTGAAAAAAATAGTTGCCCTCCCAATCTTGAGCTGGAAGTACCCTATATTTCTGACCAGGTGCGTCTAGCCCCAATTCTTTTATGGCATTCGGTATGGAGAAGGAAATCGGTTTGTCTTACACAACATAATATCAGGGATTGTTTAACCCTCAACAATGCACATAAGATCCCTTGGATTTCTTCCGTCCAAAATACCCTTCCTTCTTTGGGTTTACAACAGTTGTTCTAGACCCCTGCCAAATGTTTAACTATTTGTAAAAGAAATATCAAAAATCTTTTTTTAATTAGAATGGACAAAGAAAGATATAAAATTAATTGTAACAAATCCACAGTTTTAAGCTATTTGAATGTACCTGTTATTCCTGATGGGTTAGTCTCCTATTTGACATTTGTCACTAACCCCTGGCATCGTTTTGTACTATAAAGGTTTCAATTAAATCTTATCCCCTGTATGCTGTGTTATCCTACTGGTATTTATTCTCCTCAAGCCCTGCCGGTCTGTCTATGTAATTAGGTGTCTATCCAATCAAATCTTCATATCTTCTTTTTTTGTAAATTTTACGCAGCATACCGTAAAAGTTGTATTCTTCCTATCATGCATAAGTACAAATTCAGGCAGTGCCGCCCAGGATTATGTTTCCTACAGATGCTCCCTGATCACTTTGTCTGTTACTGTGTAGCGTCTTTTCTATGTCTATCATTCAAAGCTAGGAGATTATACCAGTAGCTAGGAACAAAAGGTTTTAATCTTTCTCTGTCGATTGTTATTTTATGGCTTTTTATTATATTTGAACATGTTTTTAAAATACTTATTTATGATACTTTCCATATCATGTCTTGGTTATGTATTTTAGTACTTTTATGATCTATGTGTTATCTTAATTGAATAAAGGGATTGACTGTCTAACTCTAAATTTTCTTTATTTTTTAGGTTTTTTTGTTCTAATTTTTCAACTTATTAATGTGTTATTCTTTTTTGAAGTAAAAATTGACTGCAACTGGCAGTAGAAAAACTTGAAGAAGCCCCCCAAAATATGAGAATACTGCAAGGACCCAAAGACATAATGTACATTTTTCTGAGCCTTGCAACTGTTGCTGAAAGTTGTTATTCTCTGCTCACCAGCACTAACCACAACTCCACAGTCCATACAATAAGTGGCCATCCAGCTGCATTCAGGTGCGATATCTTGAGACTGTTGTTGAACTTCAGAAGGCACTCTTTGTCCAGGTCTTGATGCACTCGCTAAAGATGTAGATGGACGTTCAACCTCTTGTGGTCTCTTCGCAGCTTTTAATTGGTTCTTGTGGAAAGTTTTCAGATGGTAGAGCATTGAGTGTGAGTTCCACAAGAGTATTTTTTATTTGTACCTCTCGACGACTTCTTCTCACAAATTGTGCATTGCACAATTTTAGCCGCAGTTTTGGATTCTCCAGAAGGAATTGTGAAGAATTGTGATGCTGCTTTTTTTCTGTGGATGGCCCACATCTTCAGAGTCTACAAAATGCAGTTCCTGGACTTCCTGGTTTTCCTGTTGTTGTTGGTTTCCCCCTGCTGTTGTTCTGTTGTTTGAGTTGCCATTTCTTTCATAAAGTTGTTAAAATTTCACCAGAAAATTCAAGACACTATCTCTCACTGAAGTGCTCTCAGAGAATGAATCGTAAAGATGTATGAGTGATTTTCCAATGTTATAGTTGAAAAGTGTATCATCCAATCATATTTCTTTGTTTCCCGGTCACATGATCTTCGCAAAGACCGGAAATTGAACTGAATAACATTTTGTTTGAAAATAAGCAGTCAAACATTAATGTTAATCGACTGAAAGTGTTATACACTTTACCAAAAACACACGTTCATCGTGGTTACCGACGTCATCGCGACTTCTGGCATCACCGCGATCACACAAAACACCAAAAAAAAGGATTTTAATTGAAAAAAATCTTCCAAAAGTTAGCTTTAAAGAGTATATCAATAAACAACTTGTGACAAATATTAATTAAATTAGTCTAAGGGGCCGATTCCAATGCCATTCGAAAACTCTTCTGACCGAATTGGTTTTGGAATTGGTTTTAAGCTAATCGGTTTCTGCGAGTCCGACCGACCAATTACAATGCTTGCCAACATTGTTCAGTCGGACTCGCATTGACTTCAATGGGAGCCTGTGTTTCGAACGAGACACAGGCTCCCATTGGAAAAATGGGTGGTTGGGGAAAACCTTGCACCCTGTGGCGGGCACCCCATGGTGCCTGCCACATAGTGCATGGTTGGGAAGAGGGGTCCCATGGGTACCACCACAGGCCCCAACCGGATACCTCAGGGTGAAGGGGGGGGGCCTGCAATGGGCCCCCAAAGTCAGATTCCGATAGCCGTTACCTGTCGGGCAGACCGAATCGGAACAGGTGTCCGAATGAGTCATCGTTATCGCTCGCTCAGAAACTGTGTCAATAGAGCTGTACGATTTGTCTCCAAAAGACTCGGGCTGTCCGAATGCCTTTCAGAACCGAATTGGACAGCCCGAACGGTCTCCGGGTATCGTAATTGGTCGTTTGGAAATGTGTACGATTCGGTCGGAAACATAGATTCCGAATCATTTTCTGAGATTCCAAATCCCATTCAGAGTCTTTCCGAACGACATCGTAATTGGCCCCTAAGTATGTATCCCCAAATTTTTTTAAAACACGCACACTTCACGACTACCGCTAATGCCGCGTTCAATAGAGTCACCGCGAATATATAACACATCACATTGAAGAAGTTTTTACACAAAACCATCACTCAAACTCAAATATAAACTCTACATTAATAAACAACTAGTGTCTGCTATTAGTAAAGTCTGTCTGAATATACGTTTAACCCCTTCCATGCTTATGACGAGCTGGACTCGTCATGGCACACAGTGCTCGTGTGCTCATGACGAGTCCAGCTCGTCATAAGACTACCCACGGGGAAGCGCTGGCGCTCCCCCGTGGGAATCCGATCGTCGGGGTTTTTTTTTTAGGAGGCAGGGGAAGGACTTCCCCTGCCTCCCCCGCCCCCCCACCCCCCGCCCCCCATCAATGACGTCAGCGCGCGAGGCGCGCTGACATCGTTGAGGGTTTCCCTTTCTTCCCCGACGCGCTGGCAGCCATTTGCTTCCAGCGCGTCGGGGAAATAAGGTGAGTTTTGGCTCGGGGAGGGGGGTTTGATTCAAAAGAGACATCGAGGGAAAGGAAAGGGTTTTCCTTTCCCCCGATGCCTCTTTTGTGCATTCCTGCTGCACGATCATGTGATCGTGCAGCAGGAATGCCCACTAGGGCGGGATTGTGAGCGTGGAGATGTGCCTTCTCTCCATTGCCACCCTGTAAAGTTAGCTGTAATCCTTGATGGAGGTCTCTGCACCCTTGATTTTCTTGAGCGCAATCCTTCTCCTCGTCTGCCGCTGCGATCCTGCAATTCTTCTGGTCCTTTACGCAGCTGTAGTGTAGGAAAGGCATTATACATTTACCCAACGAGGTAGCACTTACTGATTAGCCAGTAGAAAGTACTCCAGTTGAGTAGAGGTATTGCACAAAACGGTGGCATCTTCGTGAGCGTGGAGATGTACCTTCTCTCCATTGCCAACCTGTAAAGTTAGCTGTAATCCTTGATGGAGGTCTCTGCACCCTTGATTTTCTCGAGCGCAATCCTCGTGTAGTTCCTGTGACCAGGAGGTTCCTTCTCCTCGTCTGCCGCTGCGATCCTGCTCTGACCCTTTATAAACAAGAGGCATGTGAACGGGCCTAGAAGCCCCGCCACACATACACTAGCGGTATGCAACGTATGCCCGCCCTTTCCCTACTATGACGGACAGCTTACTCAAAGGATCCCGGCGCTTTCGGCGCGGTGGCAAAGTTACAGACACACAGGTCACTGGAGACAATCCTTGATGGAGGTCTCTGCACCCTTGATTTTCTCGAGCGCAATCCTCGTGTAGTTCCTGTGACCAGGAGGTTCCTTCTCCTCGTCTGCCGCTGCGATCCTGCTCTGACCCTTTATAAACAAGAGGCATGTGAACGGGCCTAGAAGCCCCGCCACACATACACTAGCGGTATGCAACGTATGCCCGCCCTTTCCCTACTATGACAGACAGCTTACTCAAAGGATCCCGGCGCTTTCGGCGCGGTGGCAAAGTTACAGACACACAGGTCACTGGAGACAATCCTTGATGGAGGTCTCTGCACCCTTGATTTTCTCGAGCGCAATCCTCGTGTAGTTCCTGTGACCAGGAGGTTCCTTCTCCTCGTCTGCCGCTGCGATCCTGCTCTGACCCTTTATAAACAAGAGGCATGTGAACGGGCCTAGAAGCCCCGCTCGTTTGGCCCCGCCACACATACACTAGCGGTATGCAACGTATGCCCGCCCTTTCCCTACTATGATGGACAGCTTACTCAAAGGATCCCGGCGCTTTCGGCGCGGTGGCAAAGTTACAGACACACAGGTCACTGGAGACAATCCTTGATGGAGGTCTCTGCACCCTTGATTTTCTTGAGCGCAATCCTTCTCCTCGTCTGCCGCTGCGATCCTGCAATTCTTCTGGTCCTTTACGCAGCTGTAGTGTAGGAAAGGCATTATACATTTACCCAACGAGGTAGCACTTACTGATTAGCCAGTAGAAAGTACTCCAGTTGAGTAGAGGTATTGCACAAAACGGTGGCATCTTCGTGAGCGTGGAGATGTACCTTCTCTCCATTGCCACCCTGTAAAGTTAGCTGTAATCCTTGATGGAGGTCTCTGCACCCTTGATTTTCTCGAGCGCAATCCTCGTGTAGTTCCTGTGACCAGGAGGTTCCTTCTCCTCGTCTGCCGCTGCGATCCTGCTCTGACCCTTTATAAACAAGAGGCATGTGAACGGGCCTAGAAGCCCCGCCACACATACACTAGCGGTATGCAACGTATGCCCGCCCTTTCCCTACTATGACGGACAGCTTACTCAAAGGATCCCGGCGCTTTCGGCGCGGTGGCAAAGTTACAGACACACAGGTCACTGGAGACAATCCTTGATGGAGGTCTCTGCACCCTTGATTTTCTCGAGCGCAATCCTCGTGTAGTTCCTGTGACCAGGAGGTTCCTTCTCCTCGTCTGCCGCTGCGATCCTGCTCTGACCCTTTATAAAGAAGAGGCATGTGAACGGGCCTAGAAGCCCCGCTCGTTTGGCCCCGCCACACATACACTAGCGGTATGCAACGTATGCCCGCCCTTTCCCTACTATGATGGACAGCTTACTCAAAGGATCCCGGCGCTTTCGGCGCGGTGGCAAAGTTACAGACACACAGGTCACTGGAGACAATCCTTGATGGAGGTCTCTGCACCCTTGATTTTCTCGAGCGCAATCCTCGTGTAGTTCCTGTGACCAGGAGGTTCCTTCTCCTCGTCTGCCGCTGCGATCCTGCTCTGACCCTATATAAACAAGAGGCATGTGAACGGGCCTAGAAGCCCCGCTCGTTTGGCCCCGCCATACATACACTAGCGGTATGCAACATATGCCCGCCCTTTCCCTACTATGATGGACAGCTTACTCAAAGGATCCCGGCGCTTTCGGCGCGGTGGCAAAGTTACAGACACACAGGTCACTGGAGACAATTCTTCTGGTCCTTTACGCAGCTGTAGTGTAGGAAAGGCATTATACATTTACCCAACGAGGTAGCACTTACTGATTAGCCAGTAGAAAGCACTCCAGTTGAGTAGAGGTATTGCACAAAACGGTGGCATCTTCGTGGATAAATATGCAGGGCAGATGTGCCTTCTCTCCATTTACACCCTGAAAAGTTAGCTGTAATCCTTGATGGAGGTCTTTGCATCCTTGAATTTCTCGAGCGCAATGCTCGTGTAGTTCCTGTGACCAGGAGGTTCCTTCTCCTCGTCTGCCGCTGAGATCCTGCTCTGACCCTTTATAAACAAGAGGCATGTGAACGGGCCTAGAAGCCCCGCCACACATACACTAGCGGTATGCAACGTATGCCCGCCCTTTCCCCACTATGATGGACAGCTTACTCAAAGGACCCCGGCACTTTCGGCGCGGTGGCAAAGTTACAGACACACAGGTCACTGGAGACAATTCTTCTGGTCCTTTACGCAGCTGTAGTGTAGGAAAGGCACTATACATTTACCCAACGAGGTAGCACTTACTGATTAGCCAGTAGAAAGCACTCCAGTTGAGTAGAGGTATTGCACAAAACGGTGGCATCTTCGTGGATAAATATGCAGGGCAGATGTGCCTTCTCTCCATTTACACCCTGAAAAGTTAGCTGTAATCCTTGATGGAGGTCTTTGCATCCTTGAATTTCTCGAGCGCAATGCTCGTGTAGTTCCTGTGACCAGGAGGTTCCTTCTCCTCGTCTGCCGCTGAGATCCTGCTCTGACCCTTTATCCCCTTCGGTGCTTATGACGAGCTGGACTCGTCATGGCACACAGTGCTCGTGACGAGTCCAGCTCGTCATAAGACCACCCACGGGGGAAGCGCTGGCGCTCCCCCGTGAGAATCTGATCGTTAGGTTTTTTTGGGGGAGGCAGGGGAAGGGCTTCCCCTGCCTCCCCCGCCCCATCAATGACGTCAGCGCGCTGACATCATTGAGGGTTTCCCTTTCTTCCCGACGCGCTGGAAGCCATTTGCTTCCAGCGCGTCGGGAAATCAGGTGAGGTTTGGCTCGGGGAGGGGGGGTTTGTATCAAAAGAGGCATCGAGGAAAGGAAATGGTTTTCCTTTCCCCGATGCCTCTTTTGTGCATTCCTGCTGCACGATCATGTGATTGTGCAGCAGGAATGCCCACTAGGCACCAGGGTTTTTTTAATTTTTGTGTTGGGGAGTGGCCAAAAGGGCAAGGGTTGCTCCCCTTTTACGGGTGTGAATATTTTATTTATACTGTTAGGCCCAACTACCCCTTAGCTTGGCTGGTGGATTGTGTGTGGACTGGTGCATTATTTGCATATGTGATTGTAATGTTTTTTTCCTCCTTTTTATTCTAGTGTAAAGCTTTTGATTCCTGTTTGCGGTTTCGGCAGTTGTGGTTCTGCAGTTTTGCGTAATTGCATTTATTTGGTAAGAAAAATATTTTTGTTGTGTGTACTCCAAATGAGTATTATTGTCATGCATGAATGAATTTTTTTGTAAGTGGTGCCATAATGGCAGCATATTTGTTAGTGTTCAGAGCATGAAATTCTTTGCGATGTTTTGCATTGTCTTATGTGTAATTTTTTTCTTCTTCTTTTTTAGTGGGATATTGTTGATCCTTACTGTGTCTGTGCAGAGTAGGTGGTGGTGAGTCTAGCTGCTTCTGTCACGTGAGTGGTATAGTGTTGGAGTATATAGGTCTTTGTGATAAATCTACATTTTGTTTATTTCTTTTTTTTTTACAAAGGGTTTGTTGTTGTTGACTTGTTTGACAAGTAACCTTTATTAGTAAGCATTATGGCTAGCCGTAGAATTACTGCTCAGCAGGTGGTTGGTTTGCTTCTTGAATCTTCCTCTGAGCAGGATTATGAGACTGACAGTGCGTCTGAGGGAGAGGAGGGAGGGGAAGATTCAGGCAGTGAGTTTTCTCTCCACATGGAATCATCGGATGATGAAGGTACTCTCAGTGCAGATGAAGTGCCTGATTTAGAGGAGGATACTAATGTGCCGATGGTGCAAGAGGCATCTGGATTGCAGCCTGGGGCTGCTAGGCTTCCTACTGGAAGTGCTGGACTCTGGGTTGATCCAAACATGGTGCAGCCGGTGTTGCCTGCCTTTAGTGGTTATGCAGGGTGTAGAGTGGATTGTGAACATTATTTGCCTATACAGTATTTTCAGTTGTTTATGGATGATGTATTTTTGGGTGAGATTGTTGAGCAGACTAATTTGTATGCTGAACAGTTTTTGAGGGACAACAGTGCCAGACTTAGGCCCCATTCTAGAGCTACCCGGTGGAGTCCCACAAATCTGGAAGAGATGAAGAAGTTTTTGGGTTTGACTTTTTTGATGGGTTTGATAAGGAAGCCGTCCATGAGTTCATATTGGTCTACCAGTCCCTTGATGGCAACGGCCATATTTCCTGCAGTTATGACTCGTGATCGGTATTTACTTTTGCTTCGGATGCTGCATTTTGTTGATAATGGTTTGGCGTTGCCACGAGATCACCCTGAATGTGACCGTCTTTTTAAGATTCGGCCTGTTCTTGATCACTTTGTAGATCGATTTTCAGAGATCTATACTCCAGGGAAAGAAATATCTATTGATGAGTCTTTGGTGCTGTTCAAGGGCCGTTTGGTTTTTAGGCAGTACATTCCTAGCAAGAGGGCACGCTATGGAATTAAGCTGTATATGTTGTCTGAGAGTAGGACAGGATATGTTTTTAATTTGCGTGTGTACACTGGTAGGGATTCCACTATTGACCCCCTGGTTGTCCGTCCACTTTAGTAGGAGTTTCAGAGAAAATTGTGTGGGAACTTGCTAGAGGACTGTTTAACAGAGGCCACCATTTGTACATTGATAACTTCTACACTGCTGTGCAATTGTTTAAGGAATTGTTCAAAGTGGACACTTTTGCTTGTGGCACAATCCGCTCTAACCGTAAAGGTTATCCAAAAGAGCTTGTTTGCAAAAAACTTCAGAGGGGACAGTGCAGTGCCTTGCGTAGTGAGGAACTGCTAGCTGTGAAATTTGTGGACAGGAGGGATGTGTACATGCTGACTACCATCCATGATGAGAGTACTTCACCTGTGGCTGTTTGGGGTCAGATTGCTGAAGTGCGCAAACCTGTGTGCATTTTAGACTACAATAAGCACATGGGTGGTGTTGATAGAGTAGATCAGAGGTTGGAACCTTACACTGCTATTCGTAAGTCTTACATTTGGTATAAGAAGTTGGCCATCCATCTCTTCAATTTAGCAACTTTCAATGCTTTTGTTGTGTTCAAGGAGTGTTCTCCTGCGTCAAAGTTGACTTTTGTTCAGTTTCAGGAGTCTGTCATAGGCAGCCTTGTTGTTGTGGAACAGGCAAGTGTTCCTAGAGTTGGAGTGGTGGAGGATGTGGCTCGATTGAAAGATCGCCACTTTCCTGATCACATTCCTCCTACATCCTCAAAAGACTTTCCCACTAGGAGATGTAGAGTCTGTTGGCGAAGAGGTACGCGGAAGGAGACTCGTATGTACTGCCCTGAGTGTCCTTCTAACCCTGGGCTGTGTGTGCCTGCTTGTTATAGAGCGTACCACAAGCAAAAGAATTATTGGGAGCAACCATGAGTGGTAAAGTGAACTGCCTGGTCTGTAATGTTTAAGAATTGTTGTTCTGTTTCAAGGTTGGCATTAGTGCAATGTTTCTGATTTTGTGTTAGTAGATTTGTATCTATTTGCAATTTGTTTGTGTTTTCTTTTTTGTATAAAAAAATCCTAAATGTGATGGTGGTGTGTGTAGGCTGGTGCTTGGCTGGCGGTGTGCGTGGAGTGGCGCTCGGCTGGCAGTGTGTGAGTAGTGACTTGCTGCTGGTCACTACACACACTGCTAGCCGAGCGACACTCCACGCAATCCATCAGGTTGTGTTGTTGCTGTGTTAGGAATGTGGGCGTGTGAAAGTGATGGGCCCTTGAATGGCGCTGTCTGCTGGTGTGAGTGCTGTAATGTGATGGGCCCGCGGCTGGTGGTGTGAATGGTTTTGTATTTGTCACACGTATGAAAGGTGTATGAATGGCCTGTAAAGAGGTTGGTGCCTTGTCGTGGCTTTACAGCTCACGAGCTGTGAGTCAATGGTTCAGTTTCTCGTCCTTTCAATTATTAACAGTGCATTTCATTTTTGTGAAATCACTTGTTAATACAATTGTATATACTGAACCATCACTCACCCTCGTGCCAAATCCAACCAGTATGTGTGTGTGTGCTTGAGGATTAGATGGTTGTGCAGTAATATTTTTTTTGTCTTTCTCAAGCAGGGTGTACCTTGTCCCTTTTTGTGAATGTTGTAATGTGTTTGTTTCGTGCCTGGGGGTGTGAATGGTCTTGTGTGTATCACGTATGAAAGGTGTGTGAATGGCCTGTAAAGCGGTTGGGGCCTTGACGTGGCTTTACAGCTCACGAGCTGCGAGTCACTGGTTCCGTTTTTGTCCTTTCAATTATTGACAGTGCATTTCATTTTTGTGAAATCTCTTGTTAATAAAATTGTATATACTGAACCATCACTTGCCCTCGTGCCAAATCCAACCAGTATGTGTGTGTGTGCTTGAGGAATAGATGGCTGTGCAGTAATCTTTGTCTTTTTAGTCTGTCTGCCAAGGTGTACATTCCGTCTAAGAATAACCTACCAACTGTAGATATTGTCGTAAACGAAACACCCATGGGAGTACATGGTGATATCTCTCTTGTGGATCCCAACAAGTTATGGTACCCACAATGTCCTGCAAACCTCAAAATGTCTGTCACATTTTCCTTGCAATATTGTGCCAACATTTTCACGCTGCAGAAATAAACAACACATTATCTCATTATGACTTGGTTTTGCAAGGGGGTCACCTGGGTTTTGGCCCGGGGCTCGGCGGCCACATAGGAAACCTACCAAACCCACACATTTCTGAAAAGTAGACACCCGGGGGCTTCCAGGGAGGTATGGCTTGCGTGGATCCCCCAACGTTTCCTACCCAGAATCCCCTGCAAACCTCACTTTTAGCTGAAAAAATCACTTTTTTCACACATTTCTGTGTGGGAAAGTGTGGCATCACTGGCCTCACACAAATTTCCTACCACCCAGCGTTCCCCCAGGTCTCCCGATAAAAATGGTGCCTCACTTGTGTGGGAGGCCCAAGTACCCGCGACAGGCAAGGGCCCACAACGTATTGAGGCGACCTCAAAATGGCCTTTCACAAAACCACCTGGTTTTGCAAGGAGTCACCTGGGTTTTTGGCCCCGTGCTCGGCGGCCATCTAGGAAACCTACAAACCCACACATTTCTGAAAAGTAGACACCCGGGGGCTTCCAGGGAGGTATGGCTTGCGTGGATCCCCCAACGTTTCCTTACCCAGAATCCCCTGCAAACCTCACTTTTAGCTGAAAAAATCACTTTTTCACACATTTCTGTGTGGGAAAGTGTGGCATCACTGGCCTCACACAAATTTCCTACCACCCAGCGTTCCCCCAGGTCTCCCGATAAAAATGGTGCCTCACTTGTGTGGGAGGCCCAAGTACCAGCGACAGGCAAGGGCCCACAACGTATTGAGGCGACCTCAAAATGGCCTTTCACAAAACCACCTGGTTTTGCAAGGGAGTCACCTGGGTTTTGGCCCCGTGCTCGGCGACCATCTAGGAAACCTACCAAACCCACACATTTCTGAAAAGTAGACACCCGGGGCTTCCAGGGAGGTATGGCTTGCGTGGATCCCCCAACGTTTCCTTACCCAGAATCCCCTGCAAACCTCACTTTTAGCTGAAAAAATCACTTTTTCACACATTTGTGTGTGGGAAAGTGTGGCATCACTGGCCTCACACAAATTTCCTACCACCCAGCGTTCCCCCAGGTCTCCCGATAAAATGGTGCCTCACTTGTGTGGGAGGCCCAAGTACCCGCGACAGGCAAGGGCCCACAACGTATTGAGGCGACCTCAAAATGGCCTTTCACAAAACCACCTGGTTTTGCAGGGAGTCACCTGGGTTTTGGCCCGTGCTCGGCGGCCATCTAGGAAACCTACCAAACCCACACATTTCTGAAAAGTAGACACCCGGGGGCTTCCAGGGAGGTATGGCTTGCGTGGATCCCCCAACGTTTCCTTACCCAGAATCCCTGCAAACCTCACTTTTAGCTGAAAAAATCACTTTTTTCACACATTTGTGTGTGGGAAAGTGTGGCATCACTGGCCTCACACAAATTTCCTACCACCCAGCGTTCCCCAGGTCTCCCGATAAAAATGGTGCCTCACTTGTGTGGGAGGCCCAAGTACCCGCGACAGGCAAGGACACAAAACGTTTTGAGGCAACATCAACATTGCCTATCAAAAAATGTTTTGGGCCCTTGCCTGTCGCTGGTACTTGGGCCTCCCACACAAGTGAGGCACCATTTTTATCGGGAGACCTGGGGGAACGCTGGTGGTAGGAAATTTGTGTGAGGCCAGTGATGCCACACTTTCCCACACACAAATGTGTGAAAAAGAGATTTTTTCAGCTAAAATTGAGGTTTGCAAGGGATTCTGGGTAAGGAAACGTTGGGGGATCCACGCAAGCCATACCTCCCTGGAAGCCCCCGGGTGTCTACTTTTCAGAAATGTGTGGGTTTGGTAGGTTTCCTAGATGGCCGCCGAGCACGGGCCAAAACCCAGGTGACTCCTTGCAAAACCAGGTGGTTTTGAGATAGGCAATTTTGAGGTCGCCTCACTACGTTGTGGGCCCTTGCCTGTCGCGGTACTTGGGCCTCCCACACAAGTGAGGCACCATTTTTATCGGGAGACCTGGGGAACGCTGGGTGGTAGGAAATTTGTGTGAGGCCAGTGATGCCACACTTTCCCACACACAAATGTGTGAAAAAGTGATTTTTTCAGCTAAAATTGAGGTTTGCAAGGGATTCTGGGTAAGGAAACGTTGGGGGATCCACGCAAGCCATACCTCCCTGGAAGCCCCGGGTGTCTACTTTTCAGAAATGTGTGGGTTTGGTAGGTTTCCCTAGATGGCCGCCGAGCACGGGCCAAAACCCAGGTGACTTCCTTGCAAAACCAGGTGGTTTTGAGATAGGCAATTTTGAGGTCGCCTCACTACGTTGTGGGCCCTTGCCTGTCGCGGGTACTTGGGCCTCCCACACAAGTGAGGCACCATTTTTATCGGGAGACCTGGGGGAACGCTGGGTGGTAGGAAATTTGTGTGAGGCCAGTGATGCCACACTTTCCACACACAAATGTGTGAAAAAGTGATTTTTTCAGCTAAAATTGAGGTTTGCAAGGGATTCTGGGTAAGGAAACGTTGGGGGATCCACGCAGCCATACCTCCCTGGAAGCCCCGGGTGTCTACTTTTCAGAAATGTGTGGGTTTGGTAGGTTTCCTAGATGGCCGCCGAGCACGGGGCCAAAACCCAGGTGACTCCTTGCAAAACCAGGTGGTTTTGAGATAGGCAATTTTGAGGTCGCCTCACTACGTTGTGGGCCCTTGCCTGTCGCGGGTACTTGGGCCTCCCACACAAGTGAGGCACCATTTTTATCGGGAGACCTGGGGGAACCCTGGGTGGTAGGAAATTTGTGTGAGGCCAGTGATGCCACACTTTCCCACACACAAATGTGTGAAAAAAGTGATTTTTCCAGCTAAAAGTGAGGTTTGCAGAGGATTCTGGGTAGGAAACGTTGGGGGATCCACGCAAGCCATACCTCCCTGGAAGCCCCGGGTGTCTACTTTTCAGAAATGTGTGTGTTTGGTAGGTTTCCCTAGGTGCCGGCAGAGCTAGGGTTCAAAAACTACAGCTAGGCACTTTGCCAAAAAGGGTCATTTTCACTGCGAAATTGAGGTGTGACCACGTTGCGTTTTGCGCCGTTTCCTGTCGCAGGCACTAGGCCGACCCACACAAGTGAGGTACCATTTTTCTCGTAAGACTTTGGGGGAACGCGGGGTGGGTGGAAATTTGTGGATCCACGCAGATTCCAGAACTTTCCACCACAGAAATGTGGGGAAAATGTGTTTTTGGACAATTTTCTATGTTTGCAAGGGATTCTGGGTAACAGAACCTGGTGGGAGGCAGTCAAGTCACCCCATCCTGGATTCCCCTGGGTGTCTAGTTTTCAAAAATGTATAGGTTTGCTAGGTTTCCCTAGGTGCCGGCAGAGGTAGGGTTCAAAAACTACAGCTAGGCACTTTGCCAAAAAAGGGTCATTTTTCACTGCGAAATTGAGATGTGACTAAGGGTGGGCGGCAAATTCCGTTCCGCTCACGGAACTTGCGAAATTTCGGCATTTCCGCGTTCCGCGCAAAACGCGGAAATGTCGAAACTTTTGCGATCCGCGGCGGAACGGAATTCGGGTGCAAGAGAAAGCACCGAAGCAGGTGCCCGAGTTGAAGCTCAAATTCTGTAACGCATTAATCAGCACAAAAAATTCATGAGCAAGGTCGAGGCTAAGCAGGAGTGCTTTCTGCCCATATCTACCGTCAAACATTAGCTGAATGATGTTTGAAAAGGTTGAGCAGCACGGTTAGAAGATTACTAATGTATATTTCCCTATTATATTGCTCACGATATCGCCAGTTCAGGCTCTCAAACAATACTATTTTCTGTCCATGATGATAACTTTTTTATTTAATTTCTTACAATATGGCATTAGATCTTTACCATTTGCTTACAGAGCACTTGCACTGTGACTTTGCTTAGAACCAACGATCTCCCGATCAGACCCTCTGGTCATGCAACAACCTCCTGGCTCCGCAATGCTCCCACGCACTGCCTCATAATCGCAATGAATCGCACTGCTTCATAATCGCAATGAAAGGTTCGCAGGTCTTCAATTACACACATACCGAAATCGGCTCAATTGTTAACAAGTATTTTCGCAAAGCCGTGAATACCTGGCTGCTTATTGCAGACTGTCAACCTGCATGTACGATCCTAGCCCAGCAAATGAGGTGCCAAGCGCATTGAAGCTGGGGGATCTAGTCCATTCAAAATTCCCATCAGGAATGGTGGAAACTGGTCCATGCTACATCACACCACTTGACATACAGCATGGGCACAGAAACATGCACCTTCATTGACAAAGCATTCTCATGTGTGCTGTCACAACCACCAACACACACCACTCTGCAGAGGCCAGTCACGCCCTGGCACCAGTCTGAGAGTGATATCCTCCTAGAAGGACAGCTGTCTGAGGCAACATCCGCATGTCCACCCCATAGCAGGGATATGTGTCGCGTCAGAAGGATCTGCAGATACCGTAAATAATTACTTGCAAGGCAATGACCGCGCTGACACTTCGATTCTAATGCATGGATATTGTCTGACTCACTGTGGTGCAGAATATCCTGGGCTTGCTAATACTTTGTTGGGGTAGCTGTCATCTCGGACACATTTAGCCTCTATGGAAACAAGGATGTTATGTCCTGGTGAATTAGAAAATAAATTAGAGAGAGGAAACCAATCCAGGCAAGACGAGCAGGCCTGTCACTCACGGCCACGGGCGAGCACGGAGGCAGCAAGCGATAACGAGAAAGGCCAGGTCCCTGAACTGTCGCTACAATTAAAATTCGTGAGCGTGGTTAAGCAGATGTGCCTTCTCTCCATTTCCAACGTGAAAAGTTAGCTGTAATCCTCGAAGGAGGTCTTTGCATCCTTGATTTTCCCGAGCGCAATCCTCGTGCAGAATTCGTGAGCGTGGTTAAGCAGATGTGCCTTCTCTCCATTTCCAACGTGAAAAGTTAGCTGTAATCCTCGAAGGAGGTCTTTGCATCCTTGATTTTCCCGAGCGCAATCCTCGTGCAGAATTCGTGAGCGTGGTTAAGCAGGTGTGCCTTCTCTCCATCTCTTCCATAGTGTAGGAAAGGCACTATACATTTACCCAACGAGGTAGCACTTACCGATTAGCCAGTAGAAAGTACTCCAGGTGACTAGAGGTATTGCACAAAACGGTGGCATCTTCGTGGATAAATATGCAGGGCAGGATTCAACGGGCGCAGCAAAATCTCCGCGAGCACGCGAAATTCCGCGTGCTCGCGGAAATTTCTTGCCGTTTCGCGGAATTTTGCGGAACGCAACTCCGCAAATTCCGCCCACCCTTAGATGTGACCACGTTGCGTTTTGCGCCGTTTCCTGTCGCAGGCACTAGGCTGACCCACACAAGTGAGGTACCATTTTTCTCGTAAGACTTTGGGGAACGCGGGGTGGGTGGAAATTTGTGGATCCACGCAGATTCCAGAACTTTCCACCACAGAAATGTGGGGAAAATGTGTTTTTTGGACAATTTTTATGTTTGCAAGGGATTCTGGGTAACAGAACCTGGTGGGAGGCAGTCAAGTCACCCCATCCTGGATTCCCCTGGGTGTCTAGTTTTCAAAAATGTATAGGTTTGCTAGGTTTCCCTAGGTGCCGGCAGAGGTAGGGTTCAAAAACTACAGCTAGGCACTTTGCCAAAAAGGGTCATTTTTCACTGCGAAATTGAGATGTGACCACGTTGCGTTTTGCGCCGTTTCCTGTCGCAGGCACTAGGCCGACCCACACAAGTGAGGTACCATTTTTCTCGTAAGACTTTGGGGAACGCGGGGTGGGTGGAAATTTGTGGATCCACGCAGATTCCAGAACTTTCCACCACAGAAATGTGGGGAAAATGTGTTTTTTGGGACAATTTTTTATGTTTGCAAGGGATTCTGGGTAACAGAACCTGGTGGGAGGCAGTCAAGTCACCCCATCCTGGATTCCCCTGGGTGTCTAGTTTTCAAAAATGTATAGGTTTGCTAGGTTTCCCTAGGTGCCGGCAGAGGTAGGGTTCAAAAACTACAGCTAGGCACTTTGCCAAAAAAGGGTCATTTTTCACTGCGAAATTGAGGTGTGACCACGTTGCGTTTTGCGCCGTTTCCTGTCGCAGGCACTAGGCCGACCCACACAAGTGAGGTACCATTTTTCTCGTAAGACTTTGGGGAACGCGGGGTGGGTGGAAATTTGTGGATCCACGCAGATTCCAGAACTTTCCACCACAGAAATGTGTGGAAAATGTGTTTTTTGGACAATTTTCTATGTTTGCAAGGGATTCTGGGTAACAGAACCTGGTGGGAGGCAGTCAAGTCACCCCATCCTGGATTCCCCTGGGTGTCTAGTTTTCAAAAATGTATAGGTTTGCTAGGTTTCCCTAGGTGCCGGCAGAGGTAGGGTTCAAAAACTACAGCTAGGCACTTTGCCAAAAAGGGTCATTTTTCACTGCGAAATTGAGATGTGACCACGTTGCGTTTTGCGCCGTTTCCTGTCGCAGGCACTAGGCCGACCCACACAAGTGAGGTACCATTTTTCTCGTAAGACTTTGGGGAACGCGGGATGGGTGGAAATTTGTGGATCCACGCAGATTCCAGAACTTTCCACCACAGAAATGTGGGGAAAATGTGTTGTTTTGGACAATTTTTATGTTTGCAAGGGATTCTGGGTAACAGAACCTGGTGGGAGGCAGTCAAGTCACCCCATCCTGGATTCCCCTGGGTGTCTAGTTTTCAAAAATGTATAGGCTTGCTAGGTTTCCCTAGGTGCCGGCAGAGGTAGGGTTCAAAAACTACAGCTAGGCACTTTGCCAAAAAAGGGTCATTTTCACTGCGAAATTGAGGTGGGACCGCATTGCGTTTTGCGCCGTTTCCTGTCGCAGGCACTAGGCCGACCCACACAAGTGAGGTACCATTTTTCTCGTAAGACTTTGGGGAACGCGGGTGGGTGGAAATTTGTGGATCCACGCAGATTCCAGAACTTTCCACCACAGAAATGTGGGGAAAATGTGTTTTTTGGACAATTTTTATGTTTGCAAGGGATTCTGGGTAACAGAACCTGGTGGGAGGCAGTCAAGTCACCCCATCCTGGATTCCCTGGGAGTCTAGTTTTCAAAAATGTATAGGCTTGCTAGGTTTCCCTAGGTGCCGGCAGAGGTAGGGTTCAAAAACTACAGCTAGGCACTTTGCCAAAAAGGGTCATTTTTCACTGCGAAATTGAGATGTGACCACGTTGCGTTTTGCGCCGTTTCCTGTCGCAGGCACTAGGCCGACCCACACAAGTGAGGTACCATTTTTCTCGTAAGACTTTGGGGAACGCGGGGTGGGTGGAAATTTGTGGATCCACGCAGATTCCAGAACTTTCCACCACAGAAATGTGGGGAAAATTTGTTTTTTTGGACAATTTGTTATGTTTGCAAGGGATTCTGGGTAACAGAACCTGGTGGGAGGCAGTCAAGTCACCCCATCCTTGATTCCCCTGGGTGTCTAGTTTTCAAAAATGTATAGGCTTGCTAGGTTTCCCTAGGTGCCGGCAGAGGTAGGGTTCAAAAACTACAGCTAGGCACTTTGCCAAAAAGGGTCATTTTTCACTGCGAAATTGAGGTGGGACCGCATTGCGTTTTGCGCCGTTTCCTGTCGCAGGCACTAGGCCGACCCACACAAGTGAGGTACCATTTTTCTCGTAAGACTTTGGGGAACGCGGGGTGGGTGGAAATTTGTGGATCCACGCAGATTCCAGAACTTTCCACCACAGAAATGTGGGGAAAATGTGTTTTTTGGACAATTTTTTATGTTTGCAAGGGATTCTGGGTAACAGAACCTGGTGGGAGGCAGTCAAGTCACCCCATCCTGGATTCCCCTGGGTGTCTAGTTTTCAAAAATGTATAGGTTTGCTAGGTTTCCCTAGGTGCCGGCAGAGGTAGGGTTCAAAAACTACAGCTAGGCACTTTGCCAAAAAAGGGTCATTTTTCACTGCGAAATTGAGGCGTGACCACGTTGCGTTTTGCGCCGTTTCCTGTCGCAGGCACTAGGCCGACCCACACAAGTGAGGTACCATTTTTCTCGTAAGACTTTGGGGAACGAGGGGTGGGTGGAAATTTGTGGATCCACGCAGATTCCAGAACTTTCCACCACAGAAATGTGGGGAAAATGTGTTTTTGGACAATTTTTTATGTTTGCAAGGGATTCTGGGTAACAGAACCTGGTGGGAGGCAGTCAAGTCACCCCATCCTGGATTCCCCTGGGTGTCTAGTTTTCAAAAATGTATAGGCTTGCTAGGTTTCCCTAGGTGCCGGCAGAGTTAGGGTTCAAAAACTACAGCTAGGCACTTTGCCAAAAAAGGGTCATTTTTCACTGCGAAATTGAGGTGGGACCGCATTGCGTTTGCGCCGTTTCCTGTCGCAGGCACTAGGCCGACCCACACAAGTGAGGTACCATTTTTCTCGTAAGACTTTGGGGGAACGCGGGGTGGGTGGAAATTTGTGGATCCACGCAGATTCCAGAACTTTCCACCACAGAAATGTGGGGAAAATGTGATTTTTTTGACAATTTTTTATGTTTGCAAGGGATTCTGGGTAACAGAACCTGGTGGGAGGCAGTCAAGTCACCCCATCCTGGATTCCCCTGGGTGTCTAGTTTTCAAAAATGTATAGGTTTGCTAGGTTTCCCTATGTGCCGGCTGAGCTAGGGTTCAAAAACTACAGCTAGGCACTTTGCCAAAAAAGGGTCATTTTTCACTGCGAAATTGAGGTGTGACCACGTTGCGTTTTGCGCAGTTTCCTGTCGCAGGCACTAGGCCGACCCACACAAGTGAGGTACAATTTTTCTCGTAAGACTTTGGGGAACGCGGGGTGGGTGGAAATTCGTGGATCCACGCAGATTCCAGAACTTTCCACCACAGAAATGTGGGGAAAATGTGGTTTTTTGACAATTGTTTATGTTTGCAAGGGATTCTGGGTAACAGAACCTGGTGGGAGGCAGTCAAGTCACCCCATCCTGGATTCCCCTGGGTGTCTAGTTTTCAAAAATGTATAGGTTTGCTAGGTTTCCCTAGGTGCCGGCAGAGCTAGGGTTCAAAAATTACAGCTAGGCACTTTGCCAAAAAGGGTCATTTTTCACTGCGAAATTGAGGTGTGACCACGTTGCGTTTTGCGCCGTTTCCTGTCGCAGGCACTAGGCCGACCCACACAAGTGAGGTACCATTTTTCTCGTTAGACTTTGGGGAACGCGGGGTGGGTGGAAATTTGTGGATCCACGCAGATTCCAGACCTTTCCACCACAGAAATGTGGGGAAAATGTGATTTTTTTGACAATTTTTATGTTTGCAAGGGATTCTGGGTAACAGAACCTGGTGGGAGGCAGTCAAGTCACCCCATCCTGGATTCCCCTGGGTGTCTAGTTTTCAAAAATGTATAGGTTTGCTAGGTTTCCCTAGGTGCCGGCAGAGCTAGGGTTCAAAACTACACCTAGGCACTTTGCAAAAAAGGGTAATTTTTCATTGTGAAAATGTGGTACGTCCACGTTGCATTTTGAGCCATTTCCTGTTGTGGGCACAAGGGCTACCCACACAAGTGAGGTACCATTTTTATCGGGAGACTTAGGGTAACACAGAATTGTAGAGCAACTGTTATTACCTATTGACTTTCGATGCATTTCTGCCTTCCAAATGAAAGACAATGTGTAAAAAATAAGTCGTTTTGAAAAATGACCTATAATTCTCATGCTAGTATGGGTACTCCCAATTTCGGAAATGTGCAAATATCTACTGTTTCTAAAATCTACATTTTGTTCCCATTTCAGAAATACATAGGTGTCTTTCATAACAATTTTTCCATGTATACATTTTCCCAAAATAATTGCTATATACCCGGTACTTAAAAAAAAACATTGCAAGATGTTGCTCAATTATTGGCTCTGGGTTCGTCGGGTTCTTGGTGAACCTACAAGTCCTATATATCCCCACAACCAGAAAGGTCCAGCGGATATAACGGTATATTGCCTTCAAATAGTTGTCATAATTAGAAGAAGTTACAGGTGAAAACGTTGACACAAATGGCTGTTTTTTTCAACTAATTTTCAATTTTTCCTTTATTTAACTGTTAGTTTCTATAAGGAAAACTTTAAGGATCTACACAAATGACCCCTTGCTGAATTCAGAATCTTGTCTACTTTTCATAAATGTATGGCTTTCCAGGATCCATTATTGGTTTCATACCCATTTCTACCATTAACTGGAAGGAGGTTGAAAGCACAAAAAATAGCAAAAATAGGCTATGTCCCAGAAAAATGCCAAAACTGTGTAAAAAAGTTGGTTTTCTGACAAAAGTCTGCTTGTCCCTGAAAGCTGGGAAGATGGTGATTTCATCCCCACAACCCCTTTTTGATGCCATTTGCAGGGAAAAATCAAGACGCTTTCATCTGTAGCCCTTTTTTGCCTTTTTCCAAAAAAAACAAAATTTAGCTGTATTTTGACTAATTTCTGGGTCCCCTCCAGGGGAACCCACAAACCCTGGGTACCTTTACAATCCCCATGATGTTAGAAAAAAAGGACGCAAATTTGGCATGGATACCTTATGTGGTCAAAAAGTTACAGGGGACTAAGCGCGCACTACCCCAAATAGCCAAAAAAAGGCTTAGCACAGGAGGGGAAAAGGCCTAGCAGCGAAGGGGTTAAGACTTCCTCAAAAACATTCGCCTTTTGTGATGTTACTCTGGGTATCGTGACTTTGTCGCAAATATAAAAAATTTAAAGAAAAAAACCCAACACTTCTTAATCTACTGAAGAAATACAAGCTTATAAAAATACCCCTCATAGGGCCATTTTAAATAGAAAATACAATTTAAAAACCTAACAATTTTATAAAAAAGGTTACATGGACGCTATAGTTAGGAAATAGAATTAAAAAAAGGTTACAGAGATGTTATAGTTAGGCTGACATTTCACTCGTACAGAACCAGAGAAATTCAGCAGTTAAAGTTAGCTAAGCTAACTATAAGTCCGTACAAAACCAGAGAAATTCAGCAGTTGTAGTTAGCTGAGCTAACTATAAGTTGCGCCCCCACAATGCACTGCTTATGACCTCACACATTATATCACTCATGACATGGTCATTGACATCATTGATGACATCTCAAATGACATCACTGGTGACATCATCGACAGAATCTCTCACACACCCACTCACACCCCAATATAACCTTTCATTCACCACTCCAACTTCCACACAACAATTCTCAAAATCAGTGACACAACCATACTAGTATGTACACACCCACTCACTGATTCATTGGTCTACACACACATCCACTCAGTCACCCATACAGCCACTTATACACCAACTCACTCACTAATACAGCTCCTGATATATCCACTCATACACCCATACAGCCACTCATATACTCTCGGTCACCCATAGAGCTACTCATACACCTACTCACTCACCCATAGAGTCTATCACACAGCCACTTACTCATCTATACAGTTATACACACACCAACTCACTTATTCATACAGATACTAACACATACTCACTCACCTTTACAGTCACTGATACAAGCACACACTCACCCATACAGACACTCTCACAATCACTCACTCACAGTCACTTATATACTCCAACACTCACCTATACTCCCTTGCACATATGCAGTTACTCACCCAAATACCACTGACACATCCCATTACTCACTGACACAACCATATGCACACTCACTTGCCCATACAGCTCCTAACAGACGCACTCACAAACCCATACATCCACTGACCCACTCATCCATGCAGGCAGTTACACGCCCTCTCACCCACCCACTCAGACACTCATACACCCATACAGATACTCAGACAACCAATCAATAACGAATACAGCAACTCATGTACCTACTCACAACCCATACAGCCACTTACGCACCATCTGACAGACTGAAGCAGACATTCACACAAATTAGTCACTCACCCATACATTCACTGAGACACGTATAATCACTCACTTTTACAGTCAGTCATGCACCCACTAATTCATCCTTACATGCACTCATACAACCACTGGTTCATCAATACACCTTGGTTTATATCTATTTAACACTCATAAACCTTTTAGAAACACTCACAGTCACCGTATGATGTCATCAGTGATGACATTTGAGATGTCATCAGTGATGTCATGGGTGATGTCACTGACCATGTCATGAGTGATGTAAATTGTGAGGTCATAAGAAGTGCATTGCGGGGGCGCAAGTTATAGCTAGCTCAGCTAACTATAACTGCTGAATTTCTCTGAAAATTTTCACTGAATTTCTAAGGTGTTTTAATTCTATTTCCTAACTATAATGCCCCTGTAACCTTTGTTTTTTTCATTGAATATATATAATCAAAGGTTACAGAGACGTTATAGTTAGGCTGACATTTCACTCGTACAAAACCATAGAAATTCTGCAGTTATAGTTAGCTGAGCTAACAATAACTTGCACCAATGCAATGCACTGTTTATGACCTCATATATTACATCACTCATGACATGGTCAGTGACATCACTCATGACATCACTGATGATATCTCAAATGACATCACTGATGACGCCATCCAGTGATTGAGTGTGTGTTTGTCTAAATGGTACTGAGTGTTAAACATATATACTAAGGTAAGTGGCTGTGGAAGTACTTGTATGGTTGAGTGAATGTGTGTGTAAGTGGTGCATAGCAGACTCACTGGGTAGGTGAAATGTTGCATATTTGATTTGAGTGAGTGGGTGTGTGGTTTTTGGTTGGGTGAGTGAGTAGGTGTGTTAGTGTGTATATGAGTAAGTGAGTGGCTGTGTGAGTATCTGTATAGGTGAGTAAGTGGCTGTGTAAGTGGGTGTAATGGTGAATGAGAGGGAGAATAAATGGCTGTATGGGTGAGTGTGCGGGTGTGTAGTGGTTGTAAATGGTGAGTAAGAGGGTGAATGAATGGCTGGTTGGGTGAATGAGCAGGTACATCATTGTTTGTATGGCTGAGTGAGAGGGCACATGAGTGGCTGTATGGTTACATGAATAGGTGTGTTAGTGTGTGTATGGGTGAGTGAGATGCTGTGGAAGTGGCTGTCTGGGTGACTGAATGAGTGTGTGAATGCCTATATTGTGACTAAGTGAGTGTGAAAGAGGTTGTATGAGAGAGTATGTTCTTGTGTCAGTGACTATATGGTTGAGTGAGTACTAGTGAGTAACTATGAGTGAGTTGCTCTGTGAGTGACTTTTGGGTGAGTGAGTACATATGTGAATAGCTGTTTAGGTGACTGATTCAGTGTGTGAGTGACTATGGGTGCATAAGTAGGTATATAAGTCTCTATATGCTTGTTGACTGGATGTGTGAATGACTGTGTTGGTGAGTGAGCAGGTGCATGAGTCCCTGTACATGTGAATTAGTGGTTGCGTTAGTGGCTATATGGGTGAGTTGATGTGTGAGTGGCTTTATGGATCGGAGAATAGGTGTGTGACTGCTTGTATGGGTATGTGAATGGGTATGTCACTTGTTAAGTGAGTGTATGAGATGTTGTATTAGGGCGTAACTGGGTGTGTGTGTGGTTCTGTGAATGATGTCATCAGTGATGTCATTTGAGATGTTATCGGTGAAGTCATCAGTGATGTCATTTGAGATATGATCAGTGATGCCATGAGTGATGTCACAAACCATGTCATGAGTGATGTAATATGTGAGGTCATAAGCAGTGGATTGTGGGGAGTAAGTTATAGTTAGCTCAGCTAACTATAACTGCTGATTTTTGATGGTTTTGTATGAGTGAAATGTCAGTCTAACTATAATGTCTCTCTAACCTTTGCTTTTTCAGTCAATTTCTATTGTTTTTTTATTCCATTTCCTAACTACAATGTCCTTGTAATGTTTGTTTTTTTTCATTGAATTTCTATGGTTTTTGAAATTTTAATTTTAATAGTATATTATTTTTTATAAGATTTAGTTTTTTACTAAATTACTATATTTGTTTAAATTATGTTTACTAGATATAACATGTCTCTCATTGTTTTAAGTCAATTCTTTTTATTCTTTAGTTATAAAGTAGATTGATTGCATGAGGTCTGCTACAATGAGAGTCACTGCCCAGTCCCCTGGATTATGATTATTTTGCACAACAGTGAATAAGAATTGTATAATTAGATACAAAAATATGAGAAAACAAAGTGATAGTATTAAATTTATAGAAAAGTAAAATGAGAATGTTCTGTAAATAATAGAAAAACAGTAACAAGGAAGCAGTGAGGATGAAAAAGGTAGGGATTAATATAGTATATCATGTTTCAAACTAGATGTCAGACAATTAGCAATGATAGTAAAATGTAATTAATAATAGCAATTTTTTTTTCAAAAAAACTATTAAACATTGTTAACCCCTTCCATGCTCTGGATGGCCGGGAGCCATCTCATGCCACAGTGGGCGTGTGCGTTGGACGGCTCCCCGCCATCCTAGCACCAACCCACGGGGGGAGCACTGGTGCTTCCCCCGTGGGCCGCCCTTTAAATTGCCCCCACCAGGGAAGGCAGTGGAAGCCCTCCAGTGCCCCACCCCCTCCACGTCATCTGATGACATCAGCGTGCACCGCGTGCCATCATCATTAGATGGAGTCGGATGTGCTGGGAGCCATTTGCTTCCAGCGCATCCAGGAGAAGGAGGTGAGTTTCTCCTCGGGGAGGGGGGGGTTTAAAACAAAGAGGCATCGGGGGAAAGGAAAGGGTTTTCCTTTCTCTGATGTCTCTTTGGAGCATTCCTGCTGCACGATCACGCATGTGGTGTGATCATGCAGCAGAAATGCCCACTAGACACCAGTGATTTTTTTTTAATCCATTTCATGTTTACGGGAAGCAGCCATTGTAGTAAGGGTCGCTCCCTTTCGGGAGCCAATAATTTGGCCATTTCTTCCCCTATGGGGGGCAGATCAGCAGATTTAATTTTAATTTTGTGTTCCCCACTAGTCCACCAGTATTTTCTTGTTTTTTAATGTTGTTGAGCTGCTCCTTGGGCAAAGGTTGTTCCCCTTTATGGGGGTCATTATTTTGGCCATTTCTGACCCCCTTGCGGGCAGATTGGCCTTATGTTTTTAGGCCCGGGCAGAAGCCATTAGATACCAGGGATTTCTTTGTCAATGTCGGAGAGAGACACCTTGGGCAAGGGTCGCTCCCCTTTATTGTTGTAATGTTTTGGGCCGGTTCTGCCCCCCTTGACGGCAGATAGCCCTTATGTTTTTAGGCCCTTCTGCCCCCAAGCCGGCAGAAGCCATTAGACACCAGGGATTTATTAATAATCAATTTCGGGGATGTCAGGGAGGGGCCCCTTGGGCAAGGGTCACTCCCCGTTACTGGTGTGATTATTTTTGCTATTTCTGCCCCCTTGGGGGCAGATCTGCCTTATATTTTAAGGCCCATCTGTCCCCAAGGGGGGCAGAGGCCACTAGACACCAGGGATTTCTTTTTTAGATCAATTTTGGGGATGTCGGGGAGCGGCCCCTTGGGGAAGGGTCGTTCCCCTTTATTTGGATAAATGTTTGGGCCATTTCTGCCCTCATTGGGGGCAGATCGTCCTTATGTTTTTAGGCCCATCTGACCCCTTTAGAGGTCAGAAGCCACTAGATACCAGGGATTTCTTTATGGATCAATTTCGGTGATGTCAGGGAGCGGCCCCTTGGGCAAGGGTTGCTCCACATTACTGGTGTGATTATTTTGGCCAATTCTGCACCCATTGGGGGCATATCAGCATTATGTTTTTGGGCCCTTTGTCCCCAAGGGGGTGGCAGAAGCCACTAGACACCAGGGATGGCTGAATGTTGTTGTTGGGGAGCGGCCCCTTGAGCAAGGGTCGCTCCCCTTTTAGGGGGTGATTATTTTGTCTGTTTCTGCCCCCCCCCCTTGGTGACAGATAAGCCTTATTCTTTTAGGCCCACTTCCCACCAAGGGGGGCAGAAGCCACTAGACACCAGGGACATTGGGTTTACTAAGTTGTTTTTGGGGGGGAGGCCCCTTTTGGAAGTGCATGTTTTAGCTTTATTTTTAGGCCTATCTGCCTTCCAGCTTGGCTGGCAGATTGTGTGTGGACTGGTGCCTTATTTGCATATGTGATTGTAATGTTTTATTTCTCCTTTTTATTCTAGTGCAAAGCTTTTGATTCCTGTTTGCGGTTTCAGCAGTGGTTGATCTGCAGTTTGCATAGTTGCAAGTGCTTAGGAAGATAAACAATTTTGTTGTGTTTACTCCAAATGAGTATTATTGTCATGCATGAATGCATTTTTTATAAGTGGTGTCATAATAGCAGCATATTTAGCTTATGTTTTGAGTGTGAAATGGTTTTTGGATCTGTGCACGATGTGTATTGCGTTGTCTCATGTGTTATTTTCTTTTACTTTTTTAGTGGGATATTGTTAGTTCTTGCAGCTTCTGTGCAGAATAGGTGGTCGTGAGTCTAGGTGTTTCTGGCAAGTGAGTGGTATCGTTTTGGAGTACGTTGGCCTTTGTGATAAAGCCACATTTTGTTTATTACTTATTTTACAAAGTGTTTGTTGTTGTTGACTTGCTTGTCAAGTTAACTTTATTAGTAAGGATTATGGATAGCCGCAGGATTATTGCTCAGCAGGTGGTTGGTATGCTTTGTGAATCTTCCTCTGACCATGATTATGAGACTGACAGCGCATCTGAGGCAGAGGAGGAAGTGCAAGATTCTGGCAGTGAATTTTCTGTCCACAAGGAATCATCTGATGATGAAGGTACTCTCAGTGTGGGTGAAGCTACTCTCAGTGCAGATGAAGTGCCTGTTTTAGAGAAGGACACTGATGTGTCGATGGTGCAGCAAGACACATCTGGATTGCAGCCTGGGGCTGCAAGGCTTCCCATTGGAAGTGCTGGATTCTGGGTTGATCCAAACATGGTGCAGCCGGTGTTTCCTGCCTTTAGTGGTGATGTGGGGTGTAGAGTGAATTGTGAATTTTTTTGTCTCTATAGTTTTTTCAGTTGTTTATGGATGATGTATTTTTGGCTGAGATTGTTGAGCAGACTAATTTGTATGCTCAAAAGTGCCAGACTGAGGCCCCGCTCTAGAGCTACCCGGTGGATGAGATGTAGAAGTTTTTGAGTTTAAATTTTTTGATGGGCTTGATAGGAGGCTGACCCTGTCTTCATATTGGTCTACCAGTCCTTGATGGCAACGGCCATATTTCCTGCAATTATGAGTCGTGATCAGATATTTACTTTTGCTTTGGATGGTGCATTTTGTTGATAATGCTTTGGCGTTGCCACCAGATCACCCTGACTGTGACCGTCTTTTTAAGATTCGGCCTGTCTTTGATCACTTTGTAGATCGATTTTCAGAGATCTATACTCCAGGGAATGAAATAGCTGTTGATGACTCTTTGGTCCTGTTCAAGGGCCGTTTAGTTTTTAGACAGTATATTCCTAGCAATAGGGCACATTATGGAATTAAGAGTCTGAGAGTAGGACAGGATATGTCTATAATTTCCACGCGTACACTGGTAGGGATTCCACTATTGACCCCCCTGGTTGTCCGTCCACTTTAGGAGTTTCATAGAAAATTGTGTGGGATCTTGGTAGAGGTCTTTTTAACAAAGGTCACTATTTGTACCTAGATAACTCCTGCACTGCTGTGCAATTGTTTAAGGAATTGTTCAAAGTGGACACTCTTCCTTGTGGCACAATCCGCTCTAACCGTAAAGGTTACCCAAAAGAACTTGTTTGCAAAAAGCTTGAGAGGGGACAGTGCAGTGCCTTGCGTAGTGATGAATGGTAGCTGTGAAATGTGTGGACAGGAGGGATGTCTACATGCTGACTACCATCCGTGATGGGGTCAGGTTGCTGAAGTGCACAAACCTGTGAGCGTTGTAGACTACAATTAGCACATGGGTGGTGTAGATAGAGTAGATCAGAGGTTGGAACCTTACACTGTTGGTCATAAGGCTTACATTTGGTATAAGTAGTTGGCCATCCATCTCTTCAACTTAGCAACTTTTAATGCTTTTGTTGTGTTCAATGAGTGTTCTCCAGCATCAAGGATGACTTTTGTTCATTTTCAGGAGTCTGTGATAGGAAACCTTGTTGTAGTGGAACAGGCAAGTGTTCCTAGAGTTGGAGTGGTTGAGGATGTGGCTAGATTGAAAGATCGCCACTTTCCCTATTTAATTAATCCCACGCCTTCCCACGTTTCTGCATTGGGTGTCCAATGCAGAAATGCCTAAAAATGTATATTGAAAAAAATATAACGCTTAGAGTTCGCTGTGCTATCCACTAAATCCCTATTTTTTTTAGCCCTTCATGGTCACAGGCCCTTTGCTCACCCACACAAGTGAGGTATTATTTTACTCAGGAGACTGAGGGGAATGCTGTGTGGTAGGACATTTGTGTCGACACAGTGATCCCATACAGAAATGTGGGAAAAATTTGATTATTTTCAGCTAAATTTGAGGTTTGCAGGGGATTCTGGATAGGAAAACACTGGGGGATCCACGCAAGCCACACATCCCTGGACTCCCCTGGGTGTTCTAGTTTTCAGAAATGTGTGGGTTTGGTCGGTTTCCCTAGATGGGTGCCGAACCCGAGGCGAAAAACCCAGGTGACTGCCCTTTGCAAAACCACGTCGTTTTGTGATTGGTCATTTTGATGTCTCCGCAAAAGGGTTTTGGGCCCTTGCCTGTCGTGCGTTCTTGTCCCACCCACACAAGTGAGGTATCATTTTTATCAAGAGACCTAGGGGAAGGCTAAGTGGTGGGAAATTTGTATCAGTCCAGTGATCACACAACTTTTCAGCTAAATTTGAGGTTTGCAGGGGATTCTGGGTAAGAAAATGTTGGGGGTCCACGCAAGCCACACATCCGTGGACTTCCTCGGATGTCTAGTTTTCATAAATGTGTGTGTTTGGTAGATTTCCATAAATGGCATTAGCCTGAGGCCAAAAACACAGGTGACCCCCGTGCAAAACCAGATTGTTTTGTGATAGGTAATTTTGATGACTCCACAATAATTTTTGGGCCCTTCCCTGCCGCGGGCACTTGGCCCACCCACACAAGTGAGGCACCATTTATATTGGGAGACTTTGGGGAATGCGGGGTGGGTGAAAGGTTGTGGATCCATGCAAATTCCAGAACTTTCCTTCACAGAAATGTGAGGAAAATTTGTTTTTTCTTTACAAAGTTTGAGGTTTGCAAGGGATTCTGGGTAACAGAACCTGGTAAGAGTCACACAAGTCACCCCATCCTGGATTTCCCTGGGTGTCTAGTTTTAAAAAATGTTTAGGTTTGCTAGGTTTCCCTAGGTGCCGGCTGAGCTAGGGTTTAAAATCCACAGCTAGGCACATTGCAAAAAAAGAGTCAGTTTTCACTGGAAAAATGTGATGTGTCCACGTTGCGTTTTGGGCCGTTTCCTGCTGCGGGCAATAGGCCTAACCACACAAGTGAGGTACCATTTTTATCTTAGGGGAACACAGAATAGTAGAACAAGCGTTATTAACTATTGACTTTCTTTGCATTTCTGCTTTTCAAATGTAAGACAATTTGTAAAAAAAGAAGTCATTTTGAAAAATGACCTCTAATTCACATGCTTGTATGGGTACCCACAATTTTGGAGATGTGCAATAAACCATTGCTTCTAAACTCAATATTTTATTCCCATTTCATAAATATATACGTTTCCTTGGTACCTATTTTTCACTCTTTATATTTTACCAAATGATTGCTATATACCTGGTACACAATGAAAAACCGTTGCAAGACACAGCTAAGTTATTGGCTCAAGGTTCCTCAGGTTCTTGGTGAACCTACAAGTCCTATATATCTCCACAACCAGAAGGCAGATGTAATGGTATATTGCTTTAAAAATTCTGTCATACTTAGAAGAAGTTACAGGTGAAATAATTGGCACAAATGGCTGATTTTTTCAACTCAATTTCAATATTTTTGATTTTCAACTGTTAGTTTCCATAAAAAAACTTGAAGGATCTACACAAATGACCCCTTGCTGAAGTCAGAATGTTGTCTACTTTTAAGAAATGTATAGCTTTCTGGGATCCATTATTGCATTCACACCCATTTCTACCACTAACTGGAAGGTTGTTGAAAGCACAAAATATAGAAAAAATAGGCTATGTCCCAGTAAAATGCCAAAACTGTGTAGAAAGTTTTGGTTTTCTGACAAAAGTCTGCCTGTCCCTGAAAGCTGAGAAACTGGTGATCTCAGCACCACAAACACTTTTTCTGCAGCACTTTTTCCCATTTAAAAAAAAAAATCAAATAGCTGAATTTTGGCTAATTTCTGGGTCCCCTCAATGGTAATGCACAAACCCTGGGTACCTTTAGAGTCCTCAGGGTGGAGGCAAAATAGGGTGCAAATTTGACGTGGATACCTTATGTGGACAAATAGTTACAGGGGCCCAAGCATGAACTACCTCAAATAGCCAAAAAATGCTTAGCACGGGGGGGGGGGGAAGCCCTAGCAGCAAAGGGGTTTATATTTTTTATATGTATATTAAAACAGTTTAAAAAAAAATGTTTAATTTGGAATCCACAAATTTCCCACTGAACCGCACGATTTATCCGGTTCCAACTCTATGGCTTTGTTCCTATCACGTGATAGGTCCCGAACTTGTGGATCTGGTCTGCAGATTCGGCAAAATACTATACAATTATTTCACAGGCATACGTCCTTTATAATTACATTATCGTATTAGCGTGAACAAAGTTTAAACATACTTTAATGTTTGTTTTCAATTTCCTTTATAAATAAGCTATTTTATTACTACACAAATTCGAGGATTTATCTTGGAATCTGCATGTTCGCTCAATAATAACCACTAAAGCTTTATTTTTATTGGTTCCTCTTGAACCACACCCAATGTTTTGGAAAACCACACCCAAAGTAGTCACTTTGATCCTCGCTGTTCGTGAGAGAGCTGCAAAGATATTTCATCCTTCGATTATGGCAAACGGAAATCTATCAGCTGTTGTACTTGCACAAGAGGATGTACATGCAGTGGAAGAACAAGAAGTTCTTCTAGCTGAAAGGAGAGTGAAGTCTGGTACTGGTTCACTGTGCCATCTGGAGAATAGAAGGCCACTGCCAGGTTTGTTGAATGCAATTTGCGTGGGAAGCAACTTTCAAGAGGTACTACAAAAAAGTATAGTTATGCCACATCATCGATGTGAAAGCACAGCAAAAGCAACCATGAACATGCATATCTTAGGAAGCTGAAAGAGAAAGCAACATGTTCAACTGATGGAGGGCCATCAACATCTACACGCAACCAACCTGCTGCAAATATCAGCATTCAACCGACTTGCACCAAATTTAAGGGTATGGTTGTACATTGTTCTAAATGTCAAGAACTTGTTCTAAAGAGAAGTGATGACATTATAACCATCTTGGAAAAGGTGAAGGCACACCATTGTTGACCTTTTTTTCTTCATTCTCTTTTGTTCTAAAAGCACAAGGTCATGTGCTAATGCTACAGTTGTTGAAGACATTAGAAGTTCTTCAATTGACGCAGACCCAGAAAGAAGTACCACCTGTCAACTGTCTATAAACTCTAAATAGTGGTTTTTGAAAGACATCACTTCAAACTTGGAGGACATTATTTTCATGTTGCAGAAAGAAGAGACTCTTCTTTGTTAAGTTTTTTCATTTTTTTCCTGTTTTAAAAGTCATTTTTTTAATATGCAACAGTTTTTCATATAATTTCACCTTTATCATGTTTATTATATTCAATAGTGCATCTTTTGCAAAAACAATGTAAACATAACACCACATTTTCCATAAATAACTGTGTCAATGTTCTCAATATTGTAAGTCTGTATCACTGTTTTAATAACTGCTTCTGAGGGTGTTAGTGTATGTCTTACTTTGTGTTTGGCTGTGTTAGTGTAAGAATAGATATCTGCATGGGTGTATCATTGTATGTCTCACTGTGTTGCTGCGTGTATAAGTATATACATCAGTGTGTGCCTAGGTGTGTCACTGTATGAGTAAGTGTATCCCCTGGTGTGTCGGTATACCTGTATGTGTGTGACTGGAAATGTCAGTGTTTAAATAAGTGTGTGGAGATGTGTCAGTGTATGACTTACTGTGTGTGTGGATGTGTCTTTGCAGAAAAAAATGTGTATATGGGTGTGCTAGTCTATCTTTCAGTGTATACAGCAGTGTCACAGTATATGTGGCAGTGTGTGTTTGGGTGCCTCTCTGAATGAAAAAGTATTTGCATGGGTGCGTTAGTTTATGTATCAGTGTCTCGGTGTGTCAGTGTATGTGTACATGTATGTGCCTGCCTATGTCAGTCTATCAATAAGTGTGTTCATTGGTGTGTCAGTCTATGTACGAATGTGTCCCTAACTGTGTCACTGTTTGCATAGGTGTGCACCTGCTTGTGTCAGTGTATCTGTAAGTAAGTATTTGCGTCTGTTACTACAAAAAGGAGTGTATGCCTGGATGTGTGAGCGTATGTCTTACTGTCTCCATGGGTGTGTCAGTATATGTGGTAGTGTATGCCTATGTCAGTTAGTGTATGCATCATTGTGTACATGACTGTATCAGAGTATGCATCAGTGTGTCAATGGGTATGAAAGTGTATGTATTAAAGTCTCACTGAGTGTTTCAGTTTATGCATGACTGAATGACTGAGTCGCTCTGTTCATACATAAGTGTGTGCAGAGGTGTCTTAGTGTAAGTATGAGTGTCTTCTGCGGTACCTAAGTGCATATATAAGTGAGTTACTATATGAGTGAATGAATGAATAACAGTGTGGGTGAGTGTCTCAGGGCCTGATTACGGGTCTGGCAGTCCGAGAGCCACCAGAATCGTGGGGCTGCAGCAGTGGCGGTCCAACCACCATCGCACCAATGGTCCATCCGCACTATTACGACTTGGGCAGTCGCACCCTAATTGGACCGCCAATGCCATCAGGGAACCACCATTCCGTTAGCTCGGCGGTCCGGAGGCGGCATTATGCTTGGCAGGACTGCCGGGTTTCGCCAAGCATATTATAAGTTTCCTCACCACAGCAATCTCATGGCGGTTTTCACGACATGAGAAGGCTGGTGGTGAGGAAACATAGGGGGCCCTCCAAGGCCCCCATGTGCCTACCGCCATGGGGATGCATACAAAAGAGCACAACATGTGCCCCACTGTGTATATGTTCCCAGATTCCTGCATGGCATGGACTATCGAGTCCATGCCATGCAGGAACCCTTTTGTCATTCCCATTGCGGTGTCTCTTTCAAAGGCACTGCCACCTTTGAGTCAGGCATCACCCTGGGACTGCCACACCTCCTGCCACCAGACCACATAGTTGGTCATTTTCTGGTGTGTGGGTGGCAGTGACCTTCGGCGGAGCAGTGGCGTGGCAGTTGGCACTGCTGCGCCACCCTTCTGCCAAAAGCTATAATCAGGCTTGTAGTGTATGAATCAGTCAGTACTAGAGTGTGCCTGGGTATGTATGAATGAGTGTGTAAATGTATTACTAAACAAATTGATTTGTTTATGAATGTGCCAGTGTATGTATCAGTGAGTCCCAGAATATTTCAGCGTGTGTATGAGTGAGTGGATGAATATGGGAATGAATGCATTAGTGTGTGTATGGGTATTTGAATGCATACTTTAATAAGTAGTTCAGTGTGTTAGTGTGTACATCACTGTTTAACTGGGTGTGTGACTGTATACATCAGTGTGTGCCTGGAAAGGTGAATTTATTAATTCTTTTGAAAAATATAATCAGAATATACTGTAAATACTACAAAAATAATAAGATAAAAAGAGTGAGAATAATGGAAAAAATATAAAACAATGCAGTACATAGAGCTTAAAAGTAGATGAAATAACAGTGACAATGAGACCAAAATATAAACAACAATAATATTTTTTTTTAACAAAACAATTAAACAACATTTATACCGTACATATAACTACAACTGTTGTAACTCTGTTTAAATATCTAAATATATACATATATATATATATATATTCCCAGCTTGTCACTCGGGTAATCCACCGCACAGCCAGAACAGAGGGCGCTTCGTCTATGTGGACCACCCAAGTCAGGTCCAATTTACATCAAAGGTTTTCCTCCCACACAGAAAGGTAACAAAGCCGTGTCTCAAGCCACAAAAACTTTTATTCGTCGGCTGTTATCGGACGCGTTTCGCCTGCGCAGCAGGCTTGCTCACCAACAATTGAATAAAGTTTTCAACCTGTATTTAAACACCATAATGTGCCACATCACATGTGAACTACTCCATCAGTGTAATGGAAGACAGACTAGTAGTTTTTTCCTTTTTCTTACAATGCCAATGTAAAAACGTTTTTTCCATTTTATATATTCTGCATCTGTGCGTCGTAGAAAGATTATATTACAATCATGGAAATAATCTTATTCAACGTTATAAGGGGATACATTATGTAATCACAAAAATCAACCCTCATTGAGGCAATACCATCAAATATTTGCCAAAATTAATACCATCAAGCCCCAGTGGGCATTCCTTTCAGATTATTCACTATAAACCATTTTGTGATTCAGCCCAAGCGGGCAATTCCCACAACAGACATATTGCATGAAACACATTGTCTTTCATTTTCACCATCACCAATTAAAACCAGTTAAAAACAGAGAGAATTCTGAAACAGTCAATAATAACTTAATTATATTCATAAATGTGTATGGAAATCTTCTTCCATATTCAATCCCGAAGGGGTCTTTGTGTCGAGTTTTATTATATAGCTAGACTCTAGCCTTCTCAACTTTTTCTCACGATTACCTCCACGTATACTTTGTGGGATTGCATCAATCACAAAATACAATAAACCTTCTGCATTTTTGTTATGATGTTGATCAAAGTGGCGCGCCACTGGATAAGTTTTGTCACCGTTTTTTATAGCGCGTAGGTGTTGCAACATGCGTTTGTGAACTGGTAGGATTGTGCTGCCTACGTACCTCAGGCCACATGGGCACTGAAGCACGTAGACTGCATAGTCGGTTTTACATGTAAATTGTCCCTTTATTTTTCTTTCTCTTTCCATGAACCCTGTTTTATATACACTGGTGTTTTACCCGTGCATACAGGCTTTGCATTTTGCACACTTAATAAAACCATCTTTTCTGCTGAGCCATGTTGTTACTGTTTTTGCAGATTTAGCTGTAGGCAGCATGTTTTTAACAAGTGATTGTTTAAAAGATTTGGCTCGCCTAAAAGTAATTTGGGGTCTGCGTTGTACTAGTTTCCCCAACACAGGATCATTGTGAATAATATGCCAATGTTTACATAAAATTGCCCTTAGATTTTTTTCTTGGTTACTGTATGTAGTAATCATTCTACATTGATTCGCAGTCATCAACTCTGATCTAACCTTAGTTTTACTTTTCTCAAAGAGAATAGATTCTCTTGTTCTTGCCTTAGTTATAGCTGAATTTGTTCATTCATCTGTGTATCCCCTAGCTTTGAAGCGAGTCTTCAAGCAAGCCAATTCCTTTCCCTGCTCCTCCTGATTGCTACAGTTTTTTATGGTTCGCAGGCATTCTCCATAGGGGATACTCTTTATCAAATTACCCGGATGGAAGCTTGTTGCGTGGAGCAACGTATTGCCCGCTGTAGGCTTACGAAAAAGTTTTGTTTCAAGTTTTCCATCCTTAATATAAACTGTTAAGTCAAGAAAATTCACACTTGTTGCACTAATAGTGCTTGTGAATTTCAAATTAAGATTGTTCACCTGCAATTTATTTATGAAGGCCTTTGCTTCCCCTTCTGAGCCCTTCCACACGACGAATAAGTCGTCGATGAAACGACTCCAATGCGCAATGTGTTTGTGCCATTCTCCTGGGTACAGTGTCCGGACCACCTGCTCCTCCCACCAGCCCATATGCAGATTCGCATAGCTGGGGGCGAAGCAGGTGCCCATCACTGTCCCACATGTCTGATGAAAGAGTTCTCCATTGAATAGAAAATAGTTGTTATTGAGACATGCTATCACCATAGCCAGTAACATCTGTGTATGCGCCCACAATTTGATTGATCTTGTTCCCAAAAAGTGCTTGATCGAATTTAATCCGTCACTATGTCTGATACTCGTGTACAAAGTAGACACGTCTATCGTTATCAATAAAAAATCCTGTTCCCAAGGAAGATCGCATATCCTTTTCAAAAAATCCCCCATATCCTGTATAAAAGATGGGAGTATTCTCACAAGGGGACATAAGAATGAATCTACATATTTAGAGGTGTTTTCTAGGGCGCTACCTATAGCTGATATGATTGGGCGCCCTGGGGGACAAATAGGATCTTTGTGTACCTTCGGTATCATATAAAATACCGGGGTGACTGGATTATTGATTTTTAAGAACATTAGTTCATCATGATTAATCAGACACTGATTGTACAAACTCTTGTATATGAAGATTATAAACATAATGACTCGTTAACATTACTTCTTCAGCAACTCTCATATAGTTAAATTGATTATTGAGTTGCTTATATGCTTCAAGTAGGTATTGCTGTTTGCCCCACAAAACAACATTTCCACCCTTGTCAGCAGTTCTCACAATACAATCATCGTTTACTGCAAGTTTTTTAATCAAGGCCGCATAGTCTCTTTGCTTTTGTGATACTTTATTTTGTTTTCCTTCAATTTTTTGTGCAGATTTTTCAATTCGTTGACTACCAGTTCACTGTAGATATCCACAGAGTCTCTCGTGGTCAAAGGTGTAAATTTGGAAGTAGGCCTGAAATTCGTAGGTGCATCACTAGTTATGTTCAAATGTTCCTCTTCCGCCAATTCAGAGACTCTTACATTAATACTGGTTGTATCCATTAACACATCCGCCTCATCAGTTTCTATGTCTCCTTCCAATTGTGCTTGTTTTTGGTTGATTGCTAAATATTTCTTCAACTTCAACGATCTGGCAAATTTAAAAATATCTACCCTTGTTGTAACATAGTCCATATCAGCCTCTGAACAGAACGAAAGGCCCAATTGCAGTATATTCTTCTCCTTTTCAGATAGAATAACATTGGTTAAAATCATAATGGAGGCTTCATTACTGCAACCTACTTCCTGTTGCGACATCTCTTGGCTTTCTCTTCGGTATCTGCATTGCTTGGTCCCTTTCCGCCTCTGATTCCTCTGCCTCTTCCCCTTGCGATCGGCGTGGGAAGGAAAATGAAATAAACAGGCTGAGTCTCAATCGGAGGCTCAATGGAGGGCTGCAGTATTGGTCCCTTTTAATGAACACAAGCAACTAACCCACCGGAGGGGCAAAAAATGCATAAATGAAACTGCAGGTCCCAGCAGGCATTGCGTAAGTGAATAAATTAAATGGCACACCTGAGGCCAACTTTATTGTATTAGCGTGCAGAGGACAGTGCAGGCGCACACAATGAAAGCTGCTTGTGTTGGCCTCTGAAGAAAGGGAAGGATTCCCTGAAACGCGTCAGGCCAAGGGACAAAATCACGGGTTGAGAAGCAGCCTGTTTTTGAAATAAAAGGTTGTTACCTACCTTACCACGGAGTGCGGCTTCATCTCTGGGCAACTTCTTGGAAACAAAGGTACACGGCGGTGTCCAGGCCGTGGAAGCGACGCACCGTCCCTGGAATGAACTGGGTCTGCATGGGGGAGAGTGTTTCCCCTTGCGATCGGCGTGGGAAGGAAAATGAAATAAACAGGCTGAGTCTCAATCAGAGGCTCAATGGAGGGCTGCAGTATTGGTCCCTTTTAATTAACACGAGCAACTAACCCATCGGAGGGGCAAAAAATGCATAAATGAAACTGCAGGTCCCAGCAGGCATTGCTTAAGTGAATAAATTAAATGGCACACCTGAGGCCAACTTTATTGTATTAGCGTGCAGAGGACAGTGCAGGCGCACGCAATGAATGCTGCTCGTATTGGCCTCTGAAGAAAGGGAATGATTCCCTGAAACGCGTCAGGCCAAGGGACAAAATCATGGGTTGAGAAGCAGCCTGTTTTTGAAATAAAAGGTTGTTACCTACCTTACCACGGAGTGCGGCTTCATCTCTGGGCAACTTCTTGGAAACATATATATATATATATATATATATATATATATATATATATATATCGCGGATGCAGTCCAGCCTTTCTTCCGATCGCGTCCACCAGTTGGGGTTGGTGCAGACAGGCGGGCGCTGGACCCACTGAAATATCATTAAATCCTCACAGTCATGCAAGGAAAAGTTGCACTCAGGATTCTTGAAGGAGTTATATAGTATTTATTGACTTGACGCGTTTCGACACCACAATCTTTGTCAAAAAGTCATACAATGACCCGGAAGAGGCAATTCATTATAAAGCATTTCCTGTGTTACGACAAACATAAAAGAGGTATGCACGAAAGCAAAGTCATGATAGAAATTAGAAAACAGACTTTGGACACCTGATTAACGTGCATGAATGGATACGCTAAAATTAGTGAAAGACATATTATAATAGTGCTTGAATATTTACAAGTGAAAAACACCTGAAGTGAAAGACTTGGTCTTAGTGCAAGCAAGTGCTGCAGCCTATAGCAAGCAGAGAGTGAGCGTCGTGCAAGATTAAAATTAAAAAGGCGCGACGCTAGTGGCTGGAGAGTCAGGGTCGAGTGACCTGGTAGTGAATCATCTAGCCAGAGTACTCATACTGCCGGTTTCTAGGCCTGTAAGACCAGTAAGGGCTAAAAGGACAAAAGGAAATGCCTTAAAGAAGATGGATGCCAGATAGGGGCCATTCCAGGGGAGGGAGAGTGATAAGGGATAATGAGGAGGAGAGTAGGCTATAACAGTGTCAGAGCGGCCGCTCTAGACGTGTAGACTATTCCCTGAGTGTCACTGGATCACAGGGAAAAAGGGGGGCAAGAGAGCGCAGGCTGGGGCAGACTAGAAATGTTACAGAAGCAGAAAGTACAAGGGCATGGATTGCAGAATACTGCATTTCTCATCCAATTTTCTAACCCAAATGTATATGAAGATCTTCCTCACAGTTGAGGCCACCAGGTGTTTTGCTTTGGAGCTTAATGATATATTCAGATTCCAGGCGTCGCAGATGACGTACCCGATCTCCTCCACGCTTAGGAACTGGAGCCCTGTCAATGCCAAAGTACAACATTTTAGTACTGATATTGGATACATTTCTATGCACAGCATTCCAGTGTTTTGCCAAGGTATAGGACATGTCTCCATTTCTGATCGCGCGCAAGTGCTCTATAATGCGTTTTTTCACGGGAAAGATGGTGCTCCCCAAGTATTGCAAGCCACATACACATGTTATCACATACACAACAAAATCTGTGTTACAATTAATGAAGCAGTGAATCTTCCCAGATTTGCAATTTGGGAGAACATACGTTTTCACATTAACACTGCTACTGCATGCTTTGCAATGTCCGCATTTATGGAAACCTGGGAGTTCCCTCAACCAGTTGCCCTGTGTTTTGCTTCTCTCAGTGAGGTGGCTGTGTACTAGCATGTCTTTGAGGGAAGTACATTTCCTGTGTGTGACATGTGGTGTTGGACTGACCAGTTGGCCAATGATCCTATCATTCCTCACTAAGTGCCAATGTTTGCGCACTATCTTGTGTACTGCCTGCGAGGCGTTGTTATAAGTGGTTGTTAGCCTGACTTGTTGTTTAGTGTCATCTTTAAATTTAGGGACAAGGAGGCTGTTGCGTTCTCTGATGGCTGCTTTCTCTGAGGCTATTCTAATGGTTTTACTAGAATACCCCCTCGTTTTGAAACGGCCCTGCATCCTAGATCTTTCTTTCTCATATGTTACCGTGGAGCTGCAGTTCCGTTTAGCCCTGAGAAGTTCACCATAAGGGATACTTCTCTTGAGCCCATCAGGATGGTGGCTTCGGGCATGGAGTATGCTGTTGCCAGAGGTGGGTTTTGTGAATAGACTTGTGTGCAGTGTCTCACCTTTGGCTTCGACCAGGACGTCGAGGAATTCAATAGTGTTCCTATGTGTCTTACTGGTAAATGTGAGATAGAGGTTGTTTTCAGCTAGCCCTGTGATGAAGCTCAGTAAATCCCCTTGTGGCCCGTCCCAAATTAGGAAAATGTTGTCAATGTAATGGGTCCATAGGATGAGGTTGTCACTAAAGGCTTCATTCCCACTGTGCCACAGGTGCTCCGCCTCCCAACACCCCATAAACAAACAGGCGTAGCTGGGAGCAAAGCAACTTCCCATGGCAGTCCCAGTGTATTGCTCATACCATTGGTCCTCGAACAGGAAACAGTTATTGTGCAGACAAAAGTGTAACATATCAATCAACATCATAGTGTGGTCGTACATGGATAAAGGCCTATCTCTCAGATAGTATTTGCAAGCCTCCAGACCCAAACTGTGTTCTATACACGTATACAGGGATATCACATCCACTGTAGCCAAAACATATGTATACTTCCAGGGGATCTCCTGAATCTTAGACAGGAAGTCCATCGTATCCCTACAGTAAGAAGGTAAATTGATAACATATGGGCAGAGAAAATAGTCTAGATAAATCGAGGTGTTTTCTAGAAGACTCTGGTTAGCCGAAATGATGGGTCTCACCGGTGGATCAGTTGGGTGCTTGTGTACCTTTGGTAACATATAGAAAACCGGAATTACTGGTTTCTTGACCAAGAGGAAAAGCAATTCATTCTGGCTTAACATATCTTTACCATGCCAGTCACTCAAAATGTTATGATATTCAAGTATAGTCTTGTTGTACCTGTTTGCAGTTGAACTAAAGTAACTACCGGAAAATTCCAATTGTCTTCGTGCTTCTAGTCTGTATTTGTTAATGTCCCAGAGAACGACATTGCCCCCCTTGTCTGAAGGTTTGATCACAAAGGTAGCCGCTTGCTTCAAGGACTGTAGCCCCGACCTTTGTGATGGTGTAAGATTCTTGGCAAAGTCATTGCGTTGTGTCTTCCACAGCTTCATGAGATCAATTAGGACTGTTTCTTGGTATGTATCTAGCCCATCATGTGAGGTCACAGAGTTAAACCTAGATCTTGGTTTAAAGTCATTCCTGGATCTTCTATTCAGCACCATATCCATGCTGACCAGAAGTTCACAATCAGATCCCCAGTCTCGCATGCCTACTTCCATTTCTCTGAGGGTGGCAAGCATTTCGATGTCACCTATCACAAGAGCAGGAAGTGCGGGGTCTGCAGAGGCACCTGGTTGAGAAATACCAGGGGAGCCGCTACATTGTTTAGCTGTATGAATTTTAAGAAGCTTCAATTTTCTTATGAAAAGAAAGAGGTCAATGCGGGTTTTAGCATAGTCAAAATTAGCAGTAGGGCAAAAGGACAGTCCTAATTCTAAAACTGACCTTTCATCAGGAGAGATAGTGTGTGAGGAAAGGTTAATGATGGAAAGGTTAGATTGCTCATCCATTACTTGTTGCGTTTTGAACGCCGTGTGCCTCTCCCATGTGGCGTCTCGTTGTCTTTTGCCTTCTCCACCTCTCCTGATCCCTCTTTTCCTGCATCTTTGCCTCCTCCTTTTCCTCTTCCCCGTGGGGGTTTCTTTTTCGCGCTGAGGCTCAGTTGGATAAAACGGTACTTCTCTAGCGTCGTGAAAGGGCCCCTTTCCGAGATAGATGCAACTTGTCGTTCATCCTCATCTGAGGGTGCTGCTGAGCTTGATTCCGACGTTTCAGATTCTTGTGCGTGGAGCGCTTCGATTTTTTTATAGTCCTTCCTCACTGTGTCATATTTACGGCCAAAGGTAAGAATGCGGCCCTGCGCGTAGTCATTTCTGTCGCGCACGAACTTCCACCGCTTCTTAGACTTTATGCCCTCTTCGTATTTCGCCAATCTCACCTCCATATCCTTGATGAAGTTGGTTATTTCCTCTTGGGATGGATGCTTCATAAGTGCCTCACGGAGTATCCTCAGTTCCTCGCCGATCTGTTGTAGTTCAATGGCTGCGTACTTGGATAGTAGTCCCAACATCTGTTTACAGGTACATGCCATTAGTGAAGACCACTCCTCCAGCAGTTTAGGGCTAGGATTTTGGTAGGTAGGGTGATAAGGATTCTGAGCCCTCTTGGGACGCGTCCAACTTTGATGTAATTATCTAGCAAAATCAACTCCCAACTGCGATTCACCTCTTTTTTGCACAGCTTCTCCAGCCTGTAAAGTTCTTGTTTTAGCGATTTGTTGCCCCCATCTGCATCAGATACACCAACTGATGTTGAATTGTGAAGGTCAGTGTCTGTTTCCGTAAAAAGGGATTTAGCAACATCCAGTCTGCGTCTTATTGCCTCACACATGATTACCGAGTGTGACCTCAGGGCATTATTTATGGAAGCTCCTACTCATGCCCCCACGTCCTTGATACTCCAAGACGAATCCTCCTCCACCCTCGAAAATGGACACCACTGTGCCCGATCGAGATAGGAGCACCCCTGCCGTTATCCTAGGTGTAGCGGGACTCTCACCGGTCGCTGCGGGGTACCGGTCGGGTGATCGTCTGCAATCGCGGCCCCGGGGGAGGGGAGCGCAGTCACCGACGTCCTCAACAGGAACCTCCTTGCGTTACCTTTCTTGAAAGAACTCCCGGAACAGGAAAGCCTTCCTGTATTTACAAACAGCGGCGGGAATCGGGATAGTAGAAATCGCGGATGCAGTCCAGCCTTTCTTCTGATCGCGTCCACCAGTTGGGGTTGGTGATGACAGGCGGGCGCTGGACCCGCTGAAATATCATTAAATCCTCACAGTCACGCAAGGAAAAGTCGCACTCAGGATACTTGAAGGAGTTATAAAGTATTTATTGACTTGACGTGTTTCGACACCACGGTCTTTGTCAAAAAGTCATACAATCACCCGGAAGTGGCAATTCATTATAAAGCATTTCCTGTGTTACGACAAACATAAAAGAGATATGCACGAAAGCAAAGTCATGATAGAAATTAGAAAACAGACTTTGGACACCTGATTAACGAAGACATGCTAGTACACAGCCACCTCACTGAGAGAAGCAAAACACAGGGCAACTGGTTGAGGGAACTCCCAGGTTTCCATAAATGCGGACATTGCAAAGCATGCAGTAGCAGTGTTAATGTGAAAACGTATGATCTCCCAAATTGCAAATCTGGGAAGATTCACTGCTTCATTAATTGTAACACAGATTTTGTTGTGTATGTGATAACATGTGTATGTGGCTTGCGATACGTGGGGAGCACCATCTTTCCCGTGAAAAAACGCATTCTAGAGCACTTGCGTGCGATCAGAAATGGAGACATGTCCTATACCTTGGCAAAACACTGTAATGCTGTGCATAGAAAAGTATCCAATATCAGTACTAAAATGTTGTACTTTGGCATTGACAGGGTTCCAGTTCCTAAGCGTGGAGGAGATCGGGAACGTCATCTGCGACGCCTGGAATCTGAATATATCATTAAGCTCCAAAGCAAAACACCTGGTTGCCTCAACTGTGAGGAAGATCTTCATGTACATTTGGGTTCGAAAATTGGATGAGAAATGCAGTATTCTGCAATCCATGCCCTTGTACTTTCTGCTTCTGTAACATTTCTAATCTGCCCCAGCCTGCGCTATCTTGCCCCCCTTTTTCCCTGTGATCCAGTGACACTCAGGGAATAGTCTACACGTCTAGAGCGGCCGCTCTGACACCCTGTTATAGCCTACTCTCCTCCTCATTATCCCTTATCACTCTCCCTCCCCTGGAATGGCCCCTATCTGGCATCCATCTTCTTTAGGGCATTTCCTTTTGTCCTTTTAGCCCTTACTGGTCTTACAGGCCTAGAAACCGTCAGTATGAGTACTCTGGCTAGATGATTCACTACCAGCTCACTCGACCCTGACTCTCCAGCCACTAACGCTGCGCCTTTTTAATTTTAATCTTGCACAACGCTCACTCTCTGCTCGCTATAGGCTGCAGCACTTGCTTGCACTAAGACCAAGTCTTTCACTTTGGGTGTTTTTCACTTGTAAATATTCATGCACTATTATAATATGTCTTTCACTAATTTTAGCGTATCCATTCATGCACGTTAATCAGGTGTCCAAAGTCTGTTTTCTAATTTCTATCATGACTTTGCTTTCGTGCATACCTCTTTTATGTTTGTCGTAACACAGGAAATGCTTTATAATGAATTGCCACTTCCTGGTCATTGTATGACTTTTTGACAAAGACCGTGGTGTCGAAACGCGTCAAGTCAATAAATACTTTATAACTCCTTCAAGAATCCTGAGTGCGACTTTTCTTTGCGTGACTGTGAGGATTTAATGATATATATATATATATATATATATATATATATATATATATATATATATATATATATATATTCACTGAAAAAACCATAGGTTTCAGACACGTTATAGTTACAAATTAGCATTTAAAAAACCTTTGAAATTCACTGAAAAAACCATAGGTTTTAGGGACAGTTTTAGTTACTTGGACATTGCACTCGTACAAAACCCGTGAAATTCCCCCGTTATAGTTAGTTCAGCTAACTATAACTCGCGCCCGCAATGCACTGCTGATGACGTCACATATTACATCACTCATGACATGGTCAGTGACATCACTGATGACATCACTGATGACATCTCAAATGACATCACTGATGACATCATCCAGTGACTGTGTGTTTCTGTAAAGTTTAAATATTTTTAATATATATAGGAAAAGACGTATTGAAGAATGAGTGGGTGTGTAAGTGTCTGTATGGATGATTTAGTAGGTGCGTGACTGACTCTATAAGTGAGTGATTTAACGTATCTTACTGAATGCATGGGTTAGTGACTAAACTGGGTGAATGTCTGTATCCGTCTGTCTGTTGCTGTGTAAGTGGCTGCATGTGTTTGTGAATAGCTAAATGAGTGTCTATATGAGTTATTGAATGCTTGTCTGAGTATCTGTATGGGTGCCTGAGTGTTTGTGTGGGAGGGGTGTGTGCAACTCTGTGCATAGATGTGTGAGTGGGTGATTCACTGGGTGGATGGTTTCAAGAGTGCATCTGTGATAGACTGTATGGGTGGGTAAGTGTGTGTAAGAGTGTGTAAGTGAGTGAATGTATGTCCCAGTGGTACATGTGTGAGTAACTACATATGTGAAAGGCAGTATATATGTGTGTTGGAGTATATAAATAGCTATAAGCAAGAGTGAGTGATTGTGATAGTGGCTGTATGGATGAGTGTGTGCTTGTATCTGTGATTGTATAAGAGCGTAACAATGTGCTACTATTTGTATGAGTAAGTGAGCTGGTGTGTGTATAACTGTATAGGTGAGTAAATGGCAGTGTGTTTAATTATTTGCATGACTGACTAGGTGTGTGAGTATCTCTATGGATGAGTGGCGTTGTTTGAGTGTCTATATAGGAGTAAGAGTGCATATGATAGTCCTGTACTGAGTGACCGTAAGTATGAGTGACTGTACGGGTGAGTGAGTGGATGTGTGTGTGTAGACCTAAGAATCAGTGAGTGGGTATGTAGTTATTGGTGTTGGAGTGTCTATGGTTTTGCGAATGGCAGTCTGTAATTTAGAGTGGGTGTATCAAAGGTTATATTAGGGTGTGAGGAGGTGCATCAGATTATCACGTGGATGATGTCATCAGTGATGTCATTTCAGATGTCATCAGTGATGTCATCAGTGATGTCACTGACCATGTCATGAGTGATGTAATATGTGACGTCATCAGCAGTGCATTGCGGGGCGCGAGTTATAGTTAGCTGAACTAACTATAACGGGGAATTTCACGGGTTTTGAACGAGTGCAATGTCCAAGTAACTAAAACTGTCCCTAAAACCTATGGTTTTTTCAGTGAATTTTAAAGGTTTTTTAAATGCTAATTTGTAACTATAACGTGTCTGAAACCTATGGTTTTTTCAGTGAATTTCAAAGGTTTTTTAAATGCTAATTTGTAACTATAACGTGTCTGAAACCTATGGTTTTTTCAGTGAATTTCAAAGGTTTTTTAAATGCTAATTTCTAACTATAACGTGCCTGAAACCTACCGTTTTTTCAGTGAATTTCAAAGGTTTTGTAAATGACAATTTTTAAATGTATTAATTGTTATATTAATTTTTTTCATACTGATTTACTACATTTTTAGAAACAATTTTTTTTACATATTTTATTTTTAAATTACATTGTAATTACATTATACATTACATTACAAAAATACTTTCTCAGAATGAATTACTTTAGTTTAAATACTTTGCAGATAGGCAATAGACTTTTAAGTACAGTAGTTACAGTTGTTGCAATGGGCAACACATTTTCAAACACAATGCAACATTCAGCTCAATGTGAATTTCTAGTTAAATGCAATTAGTTACTTTATGGATTACTTTTGTAACCACAGGACTGGATCCTAGATTCAGTCCTGGTACATCTCCTGTAAACAGTTGAGTAAAAGCGTTTTGGTTACAGTCGTGATTTTTAAGGAATATTATTGTATTTTAAAAGTTGACACTTAGAAACTTTTCTCATAGAATCACCAATGTTATCCTATGGAAGGAAATTCACTTAGCAGGTAAAAACTGTTATCGTTACTTTTTCTTACTCAGTGTTGGATCCTGGATCCAGCACTGGTGCATCTCCTGTAAACAGTTGAAAAAATGCGTTTAAGTCATACAGGCGATTTTTAAGGAATATTTGTAGTTTGTGAAAATCAACACTTTGAAACTTTTTTGCTGAAAACCAGTCAATCTTAGCCTATGAAGGAAATTCAAGTTACCGGTAAGTACGGTTAAAATTACTTTTGAGGATCAGTACTGGGCTGAAAGATGCAGCACTGAGGTCTCTCCTGATAACAGGTGAGTAAATCGGAATTCGTATTTCGGCTGATTTTAGAGGAATATTTTAAAGTTCCAAAACTCCACACTTAGAAGAATTTCCAAGTGAAACCAGTCAATGTTAGCCTATGGAAGGAAATTCAAGTTACTGGTAAGTACGGTTAAAATTACTTTTCAGGACCAGTACTGGGCTGAAAGATGCAGCACTGAGGTCTCTCCTGATAACAGGTGAGTAAATCAGAATTCGGATTTCGGCTGATTTTAGAGGAATATTTGTATGTTTCAAAAATCAACACTTAGAAACTTTTTCAGCAAAAGCAGGCAATGATATCCTATGGAAGGAAATTCAAGTTACTGGTAAGTACGGTTAAAATTACTTTTCAGGATCAGTACTGGGCTGAAAGATGCAGCACTGAGGTCTCTCCTGATAACAGGTGAGTAAATCGGAATTCGTATTTCGGCTGATTTTAGAGGAATATTTTAAAGTTCCAAAACTCCACACTTAGAAGAATTTCCAAGTGAAACCAGTCAATGTTAGCCTATGAAGGAAATTCAAGTTACCGGTAAGTACGGTTAAAATTACTTTTCAGGACCAGTACTGGGCTGAAAGATGCAGCACTGAGGTCTCTCCTGATAACAGGTGAGTAAATCGGAATTCGTATTTCGGCTGATTTTAGAGGAATATTTTAAAGTTCCAAAACTCCACACTTAGAAGAATTTCCAAGTGAAACCAGTCAATGTTAGCCTATGGAAGGAAATTCAAGTTACTGGTAAGTATGGTTAAAATTACTTTTCAGGACCAGTACTGGGCTGAAAGATACAACACTGAGGTCTCTCCTTATAACAGGTGAGTAAATCGGAATTCGTATTTCGGCTGATTTTACAGGAATATTTGTATGTTTCAAAAATCAACACTTAGAAACTTTTTCAGCAAAAAGCAGGCAATGATATCCTATGGAAGGAAATTCAAGTTACTGGTAAGTACGGTTAAAATTACTTTTGAGGATCAGTACTGGGCTGAAAGATGCAGCACTGAGGTCTCTCCTGATAACAGGTGAGTAAATCGGAATTCGTATTTCGGCTGATTTTAGAGGAATATTTTAAAGTTCCAAAACTCCACACACAGAAGAATTTCCAAGTGAAACCAGTCAATGTTAGCCTATGGAAGGAAATTCAAGTTACTGGTAAGTACGGTTAAAATTACTTTTCAGGACCAGTACTGGGCTGAAAGATACAGCACTGAGGTCTCTCCTTATAACAGGTGAGTAAATCAGAATTCGTATTTCGGCTGATTTTACAGGAATATTTGTATGTTTCAAAAATCAACACTTAGAAACTTTTTCAGCAAAAAGCAGGCAATGATATCCTATGGAAGGAAATGCAAGTTACTGGTAAGTACGGTTAAAATTACTTTTGAGGATCAGTACTGGGCTGAAAGATGCAGCACTGAGGTCTCTCCTGATAACAGGTGAGTAAATCGGAATTCGTATTTCGGCTGATTTTAGAGGAATATTTTAAAGTTCCAAAACTCCACACTTAGAAGAATTTCCAAGTGAAACCAGTCAATGTTAGCCTATGAAGGAAATTCAAGTTACCGGTAAGTACGGCTAAAATTACTTTTCAGGACCAGTACTGGGCTGAAAGATGCAGCACTGAGGTCTCTCCTGATAACAGGTGAGTAAATCGGAATTCGTATTTCGGCTGATTTTAGAGGAATATTTTAAAGTTCCAAAACTCCACACTTAGAAGAATTTCCAAGTGAAACCAGTCAATGTTAGCCTATGAAGGAAATTCAAGTTACCGGTAAGTACGGTTAAAATTACTTTTCAGGACCAGTACTGGGCTGAAAGATGCAGCACTGAGGTCTCTCCTGATAACAGGTGAGTAAATCGGAATTCGTATTTCGGCTGATTTTAGAGGAATATTTTAAAGTTCCAAAACTCCACACTTAGAAGAATTTCCAAGTGAAACCAGTCAATGTTAGCCTATGGAAGGAAATTCAAGTTACTGGTAAGTATGGTTAAAATTACTTTTCAGGACCAGTACTGGGCTGAAAGATACAACACTGAGGTCTCTCCTTATAACAGGTGAGTAAATCGGAATTCGTATTTCGGCTGATTTTACAGGAATATTTGTATGTTTCAAAAATCAACACTTAGAAACTTTTTCAGCAAAAAGCAGGCAATGATATCCTATGGAAGGAAATTCAAGTTACTGGTAAGTACGGTTAAAATTACTTTTGAGGATCAGTACTGGGCTGAAAGATGCAGCACTGAGGTCTCTCCTGATAACAGGTGAGTAAATCGAAATTCGTATTTCGGCTGATTTTAGAGGAATATTTTAAAGTTCCAAAACTCCACACTTATAAGAATTTCCAAGTGAAACCAGTCAATGTTAGCCTATGGAAGGAAATTCAAGTTACTGGTAAGTACGGTTAAAATTACTTTTCAGGACCAGTACTGGGCTGAAAGATACAGCACTGAGGTCTCTCCTTATAACAGGTGAGTAAATCGGAATTCGTATTTCGGCTGATTTTACAGGAATATTTGTATGTTTCAAAAATCAACACTTAGAAACTTTTTCAGCAAAAAGCAGGCAATGATATCCTATGGAAGGAAATTCAAGTTACTGGTAAGTACGGTTAAAATTACTTTTGAGGATCAGTACTGGGCTGAAAGATGCAGCACTGAGGTCTCTCCTGATAACAGGTGAGTAAATCGGAATTCGTATTTCGGCTGATTTTAGAGGAATATTTTAAAGTTCCAAAACTCCACACTTAGAAGAATTTCCAAGTGAAACCAGTCAATGTTAGCCTATGAAGGAAATTCAAGTTACCGGTAAGTACGGCTAAAATTACTTTTCAGGACCAGTACTGGGCTGAAAGATGCAGCACTGAGGTCTCTCCTGATAACAGGTGAGTAAATCGGAATTCGTATTTCGGCTGATTTTAGAGGAATATTTTAAAGTTCCAAAACTCCACACTTAGAAGAATTTCCAAGTGAAACCAGTCAATGTTAGCCTATGGAAGGAAATTCAAGTTACTGGTAAGTATGGTTAGAATTACTTTTCAGGACCAGTACTGGGCTGAAAGATACAGCACTGAGGTCTCTCCTGATAACAGGTGAGTAAATCGGAATTCGTATTTCGGCTGATTTTAGAGGAATATTTGCACAATGGTGAAGGGAGGGGCGGGGCCTGAGGTTACATCTGTGCAAACGCGCCCCGTGGCACGTTTTAAGTTGGGGATTAAGTCCCCTTGAATCCTGAGGGTCCCTAGGGGCCAACTAGCCCACCAGGAACCTCCAATATGCGCCAGAGGCTGCGTTGCAGAGACGTGTAGAGAGGCCACACCCCTTTACACCTCTCTGCAACGCAGCTCTGTGGCGCTTTCTGGATGTACCTGTTGGGCTAGTTGGCCCCAGGGACCCTCAGGATTGAAGGGGATTTAATTCCCATCTTAAACGCACCACGAGGCCTGTTTGCACACATGTCACCTGAAGCCCCGCCCTCCCTTCACCACTGTGCAAACGCGCCCGTGGCGCGTTTTAAGTTGGGGATTAAGTCCCTTGAATCCTGAGGGTCCCCGGAGTCCAACTAGCCCACCATATACCTCCAAAAGCGCCACAGAGCTGCGTTGCAGAGAGGTGTAAAAGGGGTGTGGCCTCTCTACACGTCTCTGCAACGCAGCCCCCTGGCGCATATTGGAGGTTACTGGTGGGCTAGTTGGCCCCCAGGACCCCAGTATTCAAGGGGAATCGTTCCCCCTCTGCAAACGCGCCAGGGCGCGTTTGCAGAGTGGTGAAGGAAGGGGCGGGGCCTGCGGGCCCGATCGCTTTAATTTTATTTTTTTGTCCCTGAAGGGGGCTGTGTGGCCCCCTTCCTTTTTCCTGTTTTTATGCCCTGGGGACCCCATCCCCAGGGCCTTACCTCTTTTTAAATTTTTAATTAAAAAAACGGGAAGGGGCCGCGTGGCCCCCTTCCTGGGCCTGTATTGGCCCCGGGACCCCATCCCCCGGGGCATGGCCTCTATATTTATTATTTTGAGGGGGCAGCGTGGCCCCCTCCTCTGGCCATTTAAGGCCCCGGGGACCCCATCTCCGGGGCCGGCCTTTCCATTTTTTTAAACTTTTTTTTTCTTTTTTGGAGAGGGGGCCGCGTGGCCCCATCCTGGGCCACTACTTGCCCCGGGACCCCATCCCCGGGGCTGGCCCTCTCCGTTGGGGACTGTGGGGGGTCCCCAATCCCCACAGTCCCGCCGGCTCCCCACGTCCCTTGGGAGCCGGCATTGCTAGTTCCACATGGGGAGCAGCTGACATGCTGCTCCCCATGTGGAAAGCATCGCTTTGGATATTGGAAGAGAGAGCAGGTTTCCTGCTCTCTCTTCAATATCCAAAGCAGTTTGCTATGGCAGGACGGGAGCCGCGAGGCTCCCGTCCTGCCATAGCAAACTACAGTGTCCCGGGGTAGGCACCCGGGACACTGCAGGAGCCGGCCCTGGGGGTGGTGGTCCCCAGGGCCATCAAGGGCTCCAGGAGGGGGCCGCGCGCCCCCTCCCATTCAGTACACAGCCCCGGGAGGTGGTGGTCCCGGGGCTCTGGGAGTCCGTAACGGACCCCCATATTAAAATGTTTAGTGCCCCGGGAGGTGGCGGTCCCGGGCGTGTGGGGGCTGGAGCCCCCACACTGGTTTTATTTTTAATTTACGCGCACCCTAAGCGCATCCCGCCGATTTAAAAAAAAAAATCTTTTTTCTGCCCAGGGGTCCTTGTGGGACCCCTGAGCAGACCTAGGGGTCAGGGTGTTTCTACCCTGCCCCCTTTGCGCTTTGCGCACTTGTTTCTGTCCCTCGGTTCTACCGAGGGACAAAATGGCTGCCAACACTTCTTGATTTGGAGTGTTGACAGCCAATTAGCATGCAGCTCGTGATCGGGAGGGTACGCGGATCTGACGCGCCCATAGATATATATGTGATTTTAATTGTGAATTTCTCAGGAACTACTGAACGGATTTACACCATTTTAGCAAAAGGCACCAGTCTGAACCAAGGGCTACCTCTTTGCCAAATTTGGGGTAATTCCGTTCAGCAGTTCGGGCTGTAGCTGCGACTAAAGGTTCCTATGGAAAAATGAATGGGGAAAACGCGTTTTGGGACCCCCTTTTTCTCGGCCCCCGCTGACGTATCACCCCGAGACTTTCAGGGTAGGAGCGGACCGGAGCGCCCCAACAAGTTGGAAGCTTTCGCGAAGATTCGTCAACCGGCGCCAACGTTATTGCAAATAGAATGTCGCGGATTTCCTATGGATAATAGGTTGTAACTATAACTATCTACTGGCGACCGCCAGTAGATAATATATATATATATATATATCTTCAGCACGCCTGTCCACACACAGAACAAGCACCAGGACGCTTGGGTTCACTTCAGAAACGGTTTATTTGTTCAACAGGTAACGCGTTTGGATCGCAGCCGCGATCTTCGTCAAACCGTCATTTACTCTTTGCTGCGTTAATTTAAACTTTCCCTTGACGTCACCACGTTATTACTTTTTTTGTATACCAACTTTCTTGCTAACTCGGGCTCTTACAGCGCCGATACAACATTTTAGCTCAAAGTGACAGTGCTTTATCAAAACGTTGTACACATTACAATTGAAGTTTGTGGCATATTTCAAAACAGTCTGTGTTATCACGTAGTTAAATATAGCAGCCAATACACAGATACAGTACGCATAAATAAAGTGACAAGTGCCTTTGATCATGAATTGGAAATTAAAATGGGTGATTAAGCCCATAATTAAAACCATCTATGTCACTACTACCAAATTCAATGCATGTGAATATACGGGTCTATCCACATACATCTAATTGTGCTAAAACCATCACTTCCTCTTTTATCTCTATGCTTCCTGTGGTCACATATAATCATACTATATATGTTTTTTATGTTTTTCACTCGAAAAAACCATAGGTTTCAGGGACGTTATAGTTAGAAACTAGCATTTAAAAAACCTTAGAAATTCAGTGAAAAAACCACAGGTTTCAGGGACGTTATAGATTGTTGGACATTTCACTCATACAAAACCAGAGAAATTCGGGCGGTATAGTTAGTTGAGCTAACTATAACTCGCGCCCCCGCAATGCACTGCTGATGACGCCACATATTACATCATTCATGACATGGTCAGTGACATTACTGATGACATCACTGATGACATCTCAAATGACATCACTGATGACATCACTGATGACATCATCCAGTGACTACGTGTTTCTGTAAAGTTTAAATATGTTTTATATATATATATATTCCAAGGTGTATTGAAGAATGAGTGGGTGTATAATTGTCTGAATGGATGATTTAGTAGGTGCGTGACTGACTGTATAAGTGAGTGATTAAACATGTCTTACTGAATGTATGGGTTAGTGACTAAACTGTGTGAATGTCTGTATCAGTCTGTCAGTTGGTGTGTAAGCGTCTGCATGGGTTGGTGAGTAGCTACATGAGTGTCTATATGGGTTATTGATTGGTTGTCTGAGTATCTGTATGGGTGCCTGAGTGTCTGTGAGGGTGGGTGGGGGTGTGTGACTGTGCATAAATGTGTGAGTGGGTGATTCGCTGGGTGTATGGGTTAAAGAGTGCATCTGTGAAGGGCTGTATGGGTGGGTGAGTGCGTGTATGGGTGTGTTGGTGAGTGAATGGATGTCTCAGTGATACATGTGTGAGTAACTACATATGTGAAAGGCAGTATATATGAGTGTTGGAGTACATAAATGACTATATGTGAGAGTGAGTGATTGTGAGAGTGGCTGTATGGATGAGTGTATGCTTGTATCAGTGATTGTATAAGAGAGTAAGTGTGTGTTAGTATCTGTATGAATAAGTGAGGTGGTGTGTGTATAACTGTATAGGTGAGTAAATGAGAGTGTGATTGATTCTTTGCATGAATGACTAGGTGTGTGAGTAACACTATGGATGAGTGGCAGTGTGAGTGTCTGTATAGGTGTATGAGTGCATATGATAGTGCTGTATTGATGAGTGACTGCATGTATAAGTGACTGTATGGTTTGAATGAGTGGATGTGTGTGAAGACCTAGGAATCAGTGAGTGGGTATGTAGTAACTGGTATTGGTGTATCTATGGTTTCAAAAATGATAGTCTGTATTTTAGAGTGGGTGTATCAAAGGTTATATTAGGGTATGAGGATGTGCATCAGATTATCACGTGGATGATGACATCAGTGATGTTATTTGAGATGTCATCAGTGATGTCATCAGTGATGTCACTGACCATGTCATGAATGATGTAATATGTGACGTCATCAGCAGTGCATTGCGGGGGCGTGAGTTATAGTTAGCTCAACAAACTATAACGGCCAAATTTCTCTGGTTTTGTACGAGTGAAATGCCCAACTAACTGTAACGTCCCTGAAACCTGTGGTTTTTTCAGTGAATTTCTAAGGTTTTTTAAATGCTAATTTCAAACTATAATGTCCCTGAAACCTATGGTTTTTTCAGTGAATTTCAAAGGTTTTTTAAATGCTAATTTTTAACTATAACGTCCCTCAAACCTATGGTTTTTTCAGTGAATTTCTAAGGTTTTTTAAATGCTAATTCCTAACTATAACGTCCCTGAAACCTATGGTTTTTTCAGTGAATTTCAAAGGTTTTATAAATGCTAATTTCTAACTATGCCTACAGAGGTAGGACATGTGCAGAAAGAGGAAGAGAAACACAACAAGAAGCAAGAGAAATGCAGAAAGAGGCAACAGAAGTCCAGAAAGATGAAGAAAGGTGCAGAAAGAAGCAAGAGATATGCAGAAAGAACCAACAGAGGTACAGAAAGAGAACTTGTTGCAAAGTCATCCTGTGCCCCCAACTTTTTGCTGACTGGTACTGGTGGTAACTGACTCTGACTAAAAAGGCCCGGAGCCAGTGCTATGCTGAAAGACACTTAGAATACAGTGAAAACACCTACATACACTAGGGTATACTATGGGTTGAGGTATCCCTGTGATTGGCATGACCTCCCCTGTAAGGCCCTAGTACATATTAGGGCAAGGGGATTAAAACTACCTCTAAGTCAGAGGTGCAGAAAGAGGCAAGAGAAGTGCAGAAAGAAGCAAGAGAGGTGCCAAAACAGGCAAGAGAGGTGCAGAAAGAAGCAAGTGAAGTGCAGAAAGAGGCAAGAGAGGTGCACAAAGAGGCAACAGAGGTGCAGAAAGAGGAAGGAGGGGTGCAGAAAGAATGAAGAGAAGTGCAGAAAGAGGCAAGAGAATTGCTGAAAGAAGCAACAGAGGTGTAGAAATAAGCAAGAGAAGTGCAGAAAGAGGCAAGTGAGGTGCAGAAAGAAGCAAAAGCAGTTCAGAAAGAACCAACAGAGGTGCAAAAGGAGGAAAGAGGGATGCAGAAAAAGGTAGGAGAGGTGCACAAAGAGGCAAGAGGTACAGAAAGAGGCAGAAGGGGTGCATAAAGAAGGAAGAGAAGTACAGAAAGAAGCAACAGAGATTCTGAAAGAGGCGTGAAGAGTGAGGAAAAAGCAAGAGAAGTGCAGAAAGAACCAACAGAGGTACAGAAAGAGAAAAGAGAGGTGCAGAAACTGGCAGGAAAGGTGCAGAAAGAGGGAACAGGGGTGCAGAAAGAGGCAAGAGAGGTGCAGAAAGAGAAATGAAGGGTGCAGAAAGAGGCAGGCAGGTGCAGAAAGAAGCAAGAGCAGTGCAGAATGAACCAACAGAGGTGCAAAAAGAGGCAAGAGGAGTGCAGAAAGAAGTGACAGAGGTGTAGAAAGAAGCAAGAGAAGTGCAGAAAGAGGCAATAGAGGTACAGAAAGAGGCAGGAGGGGTGCATAAAGAAGGAAGAGAAGTGCAGAAAGAGGCAAGAGAATTGCTGAAAGAAGCAACAGAGGTGTAGAAAGAAGCAAGAGAAGTGCAGAAAGAGGCAAGTGAGGTGCAGAAAGAAGCAAGAGCAGTGCAGAAAGAACCAACAGAAGTGCAAAAAGAGGGAAGAGGGGTGCAGAAAAAGGTAGGAGAGGTGCACAAAGAGGCAAACGAATTATAGAAAGAGGCAGGAGGGGTGCAGAAAGAAAGAAGAGAAGTGCAGAAAGAAGCAACAGAGGTGCTGAAAGAAGCAAGAGAGGTGCAGAAACAGGCAGGAAAGGTGCAGAAAGAGGGAACAGCAGTGCAGAAAGAGACAAGAGAGGTGCAGAAAGAGAAAAGAAGGGTGCAGAAAGAGGGAACAGGGGTGCAGAAAGAGGCAAGAGAGGTGCAGAAAGAGAAAAGAAGGGTACAGAAAGAGGCAAGAGGGGTGCAGAAAGAAACAAGAGCAGTGCAGAATAAACCAACAGCGGTGCAAAAAGAGGCAAGAGGAGTGCAGAAAGAGGTAGGAGAGGTGCACAAAGAGGCAATAGAGGTACAGAAAGAGGCAGTAGGGGTGCATTAAGAAGGAAGAGAAGTGCAGAAAGAGGCAAGAGAATTGCTGAAAGAAGCAACAGAGGTGTAGAAAGAAGCAAGAGAAGTGCAGAAAGAGGCAAGTGAGGTGCAGAAAGAAGCAGGAGCAGTGCAGAAAGAACCAACAGAAGTGCAAAAAAGAGGCAAGAGGGGTGCAGAAAATGGTAGGAGAGGTGCACAAAGAGGCAAGAGAGGTATAGAAAGAGGCAGGAGGGGTGCAGAAAGAAGGAAGAGAAGTGCAGAAAGAAGCAACAGAGGTGCTGAAAGAGGCACAAAGGGTGCAGAAAGAGCAAGAGAAGTGCAGAAAGAACCAACAGGGGTGCAGAAAGAGGCAAGAGAGGTGTAGAAAGAGAAAAGAAGGGTGCAGAAAGAGGGAAGAGGGGTGCAGAAAGAAGCAAGAGCAGTGCAGAATGAACCAACAGATGTGCAAAAAGAGGCAAGAGGAGTGCAGAAAGAGGTAGTAGAGGTGCAAAAAAAGGCAAGAGAGGTACAGAAAGAGGCAGGAGGGGTGCAGAAAGAAGGAAGAGAAGTGCAGAAAGAGGCAAAAGAATTGATGAAAGAAGCAACAGAGGTGTAGAAAGAAGCAATAGAAGTGCAGAAAGATGCAAGTGAGGTGCAGAAAGAAGCAAGAGCAGTGCAGAAATTATCAACAGAGGTGCAAAAAGAAGCAAGAGCGGTACAGAAAAAGGTAGAAGAGGTGCACAAAGAGGCAAGAGAGGTACAGAAAGAAGCAGGAGGGGTGCAGAAAGAAGGAAGAAAAGTGCAGAAAGAGGCAAAAGAATTGCTGAAAGCAGCAACAGAGGTGTAGAAAGAAGCAAGAGAAGTGCAGAAAGAGGCAAGTGAGGTGCAGAAAGAAGCAAGAGCAGTGCAGAAATTACCAACAGAGGTGCAAAAAGAAGCAAGAGCGGTACAGAAAAAGGTAGAAGAGGTGCACAAAGAGGCAAGAGAGGTACAGAAAGTAGCAGGAGGGGTGCAGAAAGAAGCAAGAGAGGTGCTGAAAGAAGCAAGAGGAGTGCAGAAAGAGGTAGGAGAGGTACACAAAGAGGCTAGGGAGGTACAGAAAGAGGCAGGAGGGGTACAGAAAGAAGGAAGACAAGTGCAGGAAGAGGCAAAAGAATTGCTGAAAGAAGCAACAGAGGTGTAGAAAGAAGCAAGAGAAGTACAGAAAGAGGCAAGTGAGGTGCAGAAAGAAGCAAGAGCAGTGCAGAAAGAACAAACAGAGGTGCAAAAAGAAGCAAGAGCGGTACAGAGAAAGGTAGACGAGGTGCACAAAGAGGCAAGAGAGGTACATAAAGAGGTAGGAGGGGTGCAGAAAGAAGGAAGAGAAGTGCAGAAAGAAGCAACAGAGGTGCTGAAAGAGGCGCAAAGGGTGCAGACAGAGCAAGAGAAGTGCAGAAAGAACCAACAGAGGTACAGAAAGAGGCAACAGAGGTGCAGAAAGAGGCATGAGGGGTGCAGAAAGAGGCAAGTGAGGTGCAGAAAGAAGCAAGAGTAGTGCAGAAAGAACCAACAGAAGTGCAAAAAGAGGCAAGAGGGGTGCAGAAAAAGGTAGGAGAGGTGCACAAAGAGGCAAGAGAGGTATAGAAAGAGGCAGGAGGGGTGCAGAAAGAAGGAAGAGAAGTGCAGAAAGAAGCAACAGAGGTGCTGAAAGAGGCACAAAGGGTGCAGAAAGAGCAAGAGAAGTGCAGAAAGAATCAACAGGGGTGCAGAAAGAGGCAAGAGAGGTGTAGAAAGAGAAAAGAGGGGTGCAGAAAGAGGCAAGAGGGGTGCAGAAAGAAGCAAGAGCAGTGCAGAATGAACCAACAGACGTGCAAAAAGAGGCAAGAGGAGTGCAGAAAGAGGTAGGAGAGGTGCAAAAAAAGGCAAGAGAGGTACAGAAAGAGGCAGGAGGGGTGCAGAAAGAAGGAAGAGAAGAGCAGAAAGAGGCAAAAGAATTGATGAAAGAAGCAACAGAGGTGTAGAAAGAAGCAAAAGAAGTGCAGAAAGAGGCAAGTGAGGTGCAGAAAGAAGCAAGAGCAGTGCAGAAATTATCAACAGAGGTGCAAAAAGAAGAAAGAGCGGTACAGAAAAAGGTAGAAGAGGTGCACAAAGAGGCAAGAGAGGTACAGAAAGTAGCAGGAGGGGTGCAGAAAGAAGGAAGAGAAGTGCAGAAAGAAGCAAGAGAGTTGCTGAAAGAAGCAAGAGGAGTGCAGAAAGAGGTAAGAGAGGTACACAAAGAGGCAAGGGATGTACAGAAAGAGGCAGGAGGGGTGCAGAAAGAAGGAAGACAAGTGCAGAAAGAGGCGAAAGAATTGCTGAAAGCAGCAACAGAGGCAACAGAGGTGCTGAAAGAGGCGCGAAGGGTGCAGACAGAGCAAGAGAAGTGCAGAAAGAACCAACAGAGGTACAGAAAGAGGCAAGAGAGGTGCTGAAAGAGGCATGAGGGGTGCAGAAAGAAGGAAGAGAAGTGCAGAAAGGCAAAAGAATTGCTGAAAGAAGCAACAGAGGTGTAGAAGGAAGCAAACGATGTGCAGAAAGAGGCAAGTGAGGTGCAGAAAGAAGCAAGAGCAGGGCAGAAAAAACCAACAGAGGTGCTGAAAGAAGCAAGAGGAGTGCAGAATGTGGTAGGAGAGGTGAACAAAGAGGCCAGAGAGGTACAGAAAGAGGCAGGAGGGGTGCAGAAAGAAGGAAAAGAAGTGCAGAAAGAGGCAAGTGCGGTGTAGAAAGAAGCAAGAGCAGTGCAGAAATTACCAACAGAGGTGCAAAAGAAGCAAGAGCGGTACAGAAAAAGGTAGAAGAGGTGCACAAAGAAGCAAGAGAGGTACAGAAAGAGGTAGGAGGGGTGTAGAAAGAAGGAAGAGAAGTGCAGAAAGAGGGAAGAGGGGTGCAGAAAAAGGTAGGAGAGGTGCACAAAGAGGAAAGAGAATTATAGAAAGAGGCAGGAGGGGTGAATAAAGAAGGAAGAGAAGAGCAGAAAGAGGCAAAAGAATTGCTGGAAGAAGCAACAGAGGTGTAGAAAGAAGCAAGAGAAGTGCAGAAAGAGGCAAGTGAGGTGCAGAAAGAAGCAAGAGCAGTGCAGAAAGAACCAACAGAAGTGCAAAAGGAGGCAAGAGGGGTGCAGAAAAAGGTAGGAGAGGTGCACAAAGAGGCAAGAGAATTATAGAAAGAGGCAGGAGGGGTGCAGAAAGAAAGAAGAGAAGTGCAGAAAGAAGCAACAGAGGTGCTGAAAGAGGCAAGAGAGGTGCAGAAACAGGCAGGAAAGGTGCAGAAAGAGGGAACAGGGGTGAAGAAAGAGGCAAGAGAGGTGCAGAAAGAGAAAAGAAGGGTGCAGAAAGAGGGAACAGGGGTGCAGAAAGAGGCAAGAGAGGTGCAGAAAGAGAAAAGAAGGGTGCAGAAAGAGGCAAGAGGGGTGCAGAAAGAAGCAAGAGCAGTGCAGAATAAACCAACAGAGGTGCAAAAAGAGGCAAGAGGAGTGCAGAAAGAGGTAGGAGAGGTGCACAAAGAGGCAATAGAGGTACAGAAAGAGGCAGGAGGGGTGCATAAAGAAGAAAGAGAAGTGCAGAAAGAGGCAAGAGAATTGCTGAAAGAAGCAACAGAGGTGTAGAAAGAAGCAAGAGAAGTGCAGAAAGAGGCAAGTGTGGTGCAGAAAGAAGCAAGAGCAGTGCAGAAAGAACCAACAGAAGTGCAAAAAGAGTCAAGAGTGGTGCAGAAATAGGTAGGAGAGGTACACAAAGAGGGAAGAGAGGTATAGAAAGAGGCAGGAAGGGTGCAGAAAGAAGGAAGAGAAGTGCAGAAAGAAGCAACAGAGGTGCTGAAAGAGGCACAGAGGGGGCAGAAAGAGCAAGAAAAGTGCAGAAAGAACCAACAGAGGTACAGAAAGAGACAAGAGAGGTGCAGAAAGAGGTAGGAAAGGTGCAAAACGAGGGAACAGGGGTGCAGAAAGAGGCAAGAGAGGTGCAGAAAGAGAAATGAGGGGTACAGAAAGAGGCAAGAGGGGTGCAGAAAGAAGCAAGAGCAGTGCAGAATGAACCAACAGACGTGCAAAAAAAGGCAAGAGGAGTGCAGAAAGTGGTAGGAGAGGTGCACAAAAAGACAAGAGAGGTACAGAAAGAGGCAGGAAGGATGCAGAAAGAAGGAAGAGAATTGCAGAAAGAGGCAAAAGAATTGATGAAAGAAGCAACAGAGGTGTAGAAAGAAGCAATATAAGTGCAGAAAGAGGCAAGTGAGGTGCAGAAAGAAGCAAAAGCAGTGCAGAAATGATCAACAGAGGTGCAAAAAGAAGCAAGAGTGGTACAGAAAAAGGTAGAAGAGGTGCACAAAGAGGCAAGAAAGGTACAGAAAGAAGCAGGAGGGGTGCAGAAAGAAGGAAGAAAAGTGCAGAAAGAGGCAAAAGAATTGCTGAAAGCAGCAACAGAGGTGTAGAAAGAAGCAAGAGAAGTGCAGAAAGAGGCAAGTGATGTGCAGAAAGAACCAAGAGCACTGCAGAAATTACCAACAGAGGTGCAAAAAGAAGCAAGAGCGGTACAGAAAAAGGTTGAAGAGGTGCACAAAGAGGCAAGAGAGGTACAGAAAGTAGCAGGAGGGGTGCAGAAAGAAGGAAGAGAAGTGCAGAAAGAAGCAAGAGAGGTGCTGAAAGAAGCAAGAGGAGTGCAGAAAGAGGTAGGAGAGGTACACAAAGAGGCAAGGGAGTTACAGAAAGAGGCAGGAGGGTTGCAGAAAGAAGGAAGACAAGTGCAGAAAGAGGCGAAAGAATTGCTGAAGGAAGCAACAGAGGTGTAGAAAGAAGCAAGAGAAGTGCAGAAAGAGGCAAGTGAGGTGCAGAAATAAGCAAGAGCAGTGCAGAAAGAACCAACAGAGGTGCAAAAAGAAGCAAGAGCGGTACAGAGAAAGGTAGCCGAGGTGCACAAAGAGGCAAGAGAGGTACATAAAGAGGCAGGAGGGGTGCAGAAAGAAGGAAGAGAAGTGTAGAAAGAAGCAACAGAGGTGCTGAAAGAGGCGGGAAGGGTGCAGACAGAGCAAGAGAAGTGCAGAAAGAACCAACAGAGGTACAGAAAGAGGGAAGAGAGGTGCAGAAAGAGGCATGAGGGGTGCAGAAAGAAGGAAGAGAAGTGCAGAAAAGCCAAAAGAATTGCTGAAAGAAGCAACAGAGGTGTAGAAAGAAGCAAGAGAAGTGCAGAAAGAGGCAAGTGAGGTGCAGAAAGAAACAAGAGCAGTGCAGAAAAAACCAACAGAGGTGCTGAAAGAAGCAAGAGGAGTGCAGAAAGTGGTAGGAGAGGTGAACAAAGAGGCAAGAGAGGTACAGAAAGAGGCAGGAGGGGTGCAGAAAGAAGGAAGAGAAGTGCAGAAAGAGGCAAAAGAATTGCTGAAAGAAGCAACAGAGGTGTAGAAAGAAGCAAAAGAAGTGCAGAAAGAGGCAAGTGAGGTGCAAAAAGAAGCAAGAGCAGTGCAGAAATTACCAACAGAGGTGCAAAAAGAAGCAAGAGCAGTACAGAAAAAGGTAGAAGAGGTGCACAAAGAAGCAAGAGAGGTACAGAAAGAGGTAGGAGGGGTGTAGAAAGAAGGAAGAGAAGTGCAGAAAGAAGCAACAGAGGCGCTGAAAGAAGCAAGATGAGTGCAGAAAGAGGTAGGAGAGGTACACAAAGAGGCAAGGGAGGTATAGAAAGAGGCAGGAGGGGTGCAGAAAGAAGGAAGACAAGTGCAGAAAGAGGCAAAAGAATTGCTGAAAGAAGCAACAAAGGTGTATAAAGAAGCAAGAGAAGTGCAGAAAGAGGCAAGTGAGGTGCAGAAAGAAGCAAGAGCAGTGCAGAAAGAACCAACAGGTGCAAAAAGAAGCAAGAGCGGTACAGAAAAAGGTAGAAGAGGTGCACAAAGCGGCAAGAGAGATACAGAAAGAGGCAGGAGGGATGCAGAAAGAAGGAATAGAAGTGCAGAAAGAAGCAACAGAGGTGCTGAAAGAGGCACAAAGGGTCCAGACAGAGCAAGAGAAGTGCAGAAAGAACCAACAGAGGTACAGAAAGAGGCAAGAGAGGTGCAGGAAGAGGCATGAGGGGTGCAGAAAGTGGTAGTAGAGGTGCACAAAGAGGCAAGAGAGGTACAGAAAGAGGCAGGAGGGGTGCAGAAAGAAGGAAGAGAAGTGCAGAAAGAGGCAAAAGAATTGCTGAAAGAAGCAACAGAGTTGTAGAAATAAGCAAGAGAAGTGCAGAAAGAGGCAAGTGAGGTGCAGAAAGAAGGAAGAGCAGTGCAGAAAGAACCAACAGAGGTGCAAAAAATAAGCAAGAGCGGTACAGAAAAAGGTAGAAGAGGTGCACAAAGAGTCAAGAGAGGTACAGAAAGAAGCAGGAGGGGTGCAGAAAGAAGGAAGAAAAGTGCAGAAAGAGGCAAAAGAATTGCTGAAAGCAGCAACAGAGGTGTAGAAATAAGCAAGAGGAGTCCAGAAAGAGGCAAGTGAGGTACAGAAAGAAGGAAGAGCAGTGCAGAAAGAACCAACAGAGGTGCAAAAAATAAGCAAGAGCGGTACAGAAAAAGGTAGAAGAGGTGCACAAAGAGGCAAGAGAGGTACAGAAAGTAGCAGGAGGGGTGCAGAAAGAAGGAAGAGAAATGCAGAAAGAAGCAAGAGAGGTGCTGAAAGAAGCAAGAGGAGTGCAGAAAGAGGTAGGAGAGGTAGACAAAGAGGCAAGGGAGGTACAGAAAGAGGCAGGAGGGTGCAGAAAGAAGGAAGACAAGTGCAGAAAGAGGCGAAAGAATTGCTGAAAGAAGCAACAGAGGTGTAGAAAGAAGCAAGAGAAGTGCAGAAAGAGGCAAGTGAGGTGCAGAAAGAAGCAAGAGCAGTGCAGAAAGAACCAACAGAGGTGCAAAAAGAAGCAAGAGCGGTACAGAGAAAGGTAGACGAGGTGCACAAAGAGGCAAGAGAGGTACATAAAGAGGCAGGAGGGGTGCAGAAAGAAGGAAGAGAAGTGCAAAAAAAAGTAACAGAGGTGCTGAAAGAGGCGGGAAGGGTGCAGACAGAGCAAGAGAAGTGCAGAAAGAACCAACAGAGGTACAGAAAGAGGGAAGAGAGGTGCAGAAAGAGGCATGAGGGGTGCAGAAAGAAGGAAGAGAAGTGCAGAAAAGCCAAAAGAATTGCTGAAAGAAGCAACAGAGGTGTAGAAAGAAGCAAGAGAAGTGCAGAAAGAGGCAAGTGAGGTGCAGAAAGAAACAAGAGCAGTGCAGAAAAAACCAACAGAGGTGCTGAAAGAAGCAAGAGGAGTGCAGAAAGTGGTAGGAGAGGTGAACAAAGAGGCAAGAGAGGTACAGAAAGAGGCAGGAGGGGTGCAGAAAGAAGGAAGAGAAGTGCAGAAAGAGGCAAAAGAATTGCTGAAAGAAGCAACAGAGGTGTAGAAAGAAGCAAAAGAAGTGCAGAAAGAGGCAAGTGAGGTGCAGAAAGAAGCAAGAGCAGTGCAGAAAGAACCAACAGGTGCAAAAAGAAGCAAGAGCAGTGCAGAAAGAACCAACAGGTGCAAAAAGAAGCAAGAGCAGTGCAGAAATTACCAACAGAGGTGCAAAAAGAAGCAAGAGCAGTACAGAAAAAGGTAGAAGAGGTGCACAAAGAAGCAAGAGAGGTACAGAAAGAGGTAGGAGGGGTGTAGAAAGAAGGAAGAGAAGTGCAGAAAGAAGCAACAGAGGCGCTGAAAGAAGCAAGAGGAGTGCAGAAAGAGGTAGGAGAGGTACACAAAGAGGCAAGGGAGGTATAGAAAGAGGCAGGAGGGGTGCAGAAAGAAGGAAGACAAGTGCAGAAAGAGGCAAAAGAATTGCTGAAAGAAGCAACAAAGGTGTATAAAGAAGCAAGAGAAGTGCAGAAAGAGGCAAGTGAGGTGCAGAAAGAAGCAAGAGCAGTGCAGAAAGAACCAACAGGTGCAAAAAGAAGCAAGAGCGGTACAGAAAAAGGTAGAAGAGGTGCACAAAGCGGCAAGAGAGATACAGAAAGAGGCAGGAGGGATGCAGAAAGAAGGAAGAAAAGTGCAGAAAGAAGCAACAGAGGTGCTGAAAGAGGCACAAAGGGTCCAGACAGAGCAAGAGAAGTGCAGAAAGAACCAACAGAGGTACAGAAAGAGGCAAGAGAGGTGCAGGAAGAGGCATGAGGGTGCAGAAAGTGGTAGTAGAGGTGCACAAAGAGGCAAGAGAGGTACAGAAAGAGGCAGGAGGGGTGCAGAAAGAAGGAAGAGAAGTGCAGAAAGAGGCAAAAGAATTGCTGAAAGAAGCAACAGAGTTGTAGAAATAAGCAAGAGAAGTGCAGAAAGAGGCAAGTGAGGTGCAGAAAGAAGGAAGAGCAGTGCAGAAAGAACCAACAGAGGTGCAAAAAATAAGCAAGAGCGGTACAGAAAAAGGTAGAAGAGGTGCACAAAGAGTCAAGAGAGGTACAGAAAGAAGCAGGAGGGGTGCAGAAAGAAGGAAGAAAAGTGAAGAAAGAGGCAAAAGAATTGCTGAAAGCAGCAACAGAGGTGTAGAAATAAGCAAGAGAAGTGCAGAAAGAGGCAAGTGAGGTGCAGAAAGAAGGAAGAGCAGTGCAGAAAGAACCAACAGAGGTGCAAAAATAAGCAAGAGCGGTACAGAAAAAGGTAGAAGAGGTGCACAAAGAGGCAAGAGAGGTACAGAAAGTAGCAGGAGGGGTGCAGAAAGAAGGAAGAGAAATGCAGAAAGAAGCAAGAGAGGTGCTGAAAGAAGCAAGAGGAGTGCAGAAAGAGGTAGGAGAGGTAGACAAAGAGGCAAGGGAGGTACAGAAAGAGGCAGGAGGGGTGCAGAAAGAAGGAAGACAAGTGCAGAAAGAGGCGAAAGAATTGCTGAAAGAAGCAACAGAGGTGTAGAAAGAAGCAAGAGAAGTGCAGAAAGAGGCAAGTGAGGTGCAGAAAGAAGCAAGAGCAGTGCAGAAAGAACCAACAGAGGTGCAAAAAGAAGTAAGAGCGGTACAGAGAAAGGTAGACGAGGTGCACAAAGAGGCAAGAGAGGTACATAAAGAGGCAGGAGGGGTGCAGAAAGAAGGAAGAGAAGTGCAAAAAAAGTAACAGAGGTGCTGAAAGAGGCGGGAAGGGTGCAGACAGAGCAAGAGAAGTGCAGAAAGAACCAACAGAGGTACAGAAAGAGGCAAGAGAGGTGCAGAAAGAGGCATGAGGGGTGCAGAAAGATGGAAGAGTAGTGCAGAAAGGCAAAAGAATTACTGAAAGAAGCAACAGAGGTGTAGAAAGAAGCAAGAGAAGTGCAGAAAGAGGCAAGTGAGGTACAGAAAGAAGCAAGAGCAGTGCAGAAAAAAACAACAGAGGTGCTGAAAGAAGCAAGAGGAGTGCAGAAAGTGGTAGGAGTGGTGAACAAAGAGGCAAGAGAGGTACAGAAAGAGGCAGGAGGGGTGAAGAAAGAAAGAAGAGAAGTGCAGAAAGAGGCAAACGAATTGCTGAAAGAAGCAACAGAGGTGTAGAAAGAAGCAAAAGAAGTGCAGAAAGAGGCAAGTGAGGTGCAGAAAGAAGCAAGAGCAGTGCAGAAATTACCAACAGAGGTGCAAAAAGAAGCAAGAGCGGTACAGAAAAAGGTAGAAGAGGTGCACAAAGAAGCAAGAGAGGTACAGAAAGAGGTAGGAGGGGTGTAGAAAGAAGGAAGAGAAGTGCAGAAAGAAGCAACAGAGGTGCTGAAAGAAGCAAGAGGAGTGGAGAAAGAGGTAGGAGAGGTACACAAAGAGGCAAGGGAGGTGTAGAAAGAGGCAGGAGGGGTGCAGAAAGAAGGAAGACAAGTGCAGAAAGAGGCAAAAGAATTGCTGAAAGAAGCAACAAAGGTGTATAAAGAAGCAAGAGAAGTGCAGAAAGAGGCAAGTGAGGTGCAGAAAGAAGCAAGAGCAGTGCAGAAAGAACCAACAGGTGCAAAAAGAAGCAAGAGCGGTACAGAAAAAGGTAGAAGAGGTGCACAAAGCGGCAAGAGAGATACAGAAAGAGGCAGGAGGAGTGCAGAAAGAAGGAAGAGAAGTGCAGAAACAAGCAACAGAGGTGCTGAAAGAGGCACGAAGGGTCCAGACAGAGCAAGAGAAGTGCAGAAAGAACCAACAGAGGTACAGAAAGAGGCAAGAGAGGTGCAGGAAGAGGCATGAGGGGTGCAGAAAGTGGTAGTAGAGGTGCACAAAGAGGCAAGAGAGGTGCAGAAAGAGGCATGAGGGGTGCAGAAAGATGGAAGAGTAGTGCAGAAAGGCAAAAGAATTACTGAAAGAAGCAACAGAGGTGTAGAAAGAAGCAAGAGAAGTGCAGAAAGAGGCAAGTGAGGTGCAGAAAGAAGCAAGAGCAGTGCAGAAAAAAACAACAGAGGTGCTGAAAGAAGCAAGAGGAGTGCAGAAAGTGGTAGGAGTGGTGAACAAAGAGGCAAGAGAGGTACAGAAAGAGGCAGGAGGGGTGAAGAAAGAAAGAAGAGAAGTGCAGAAAGAGGCAAAAGAATTGCTGAAAGAAGCAACAGAGGTGTAGAAAGAAGCAAAAGAAGTGCAGAAAATGGCAAGTGAGGTGCAGAAAGAAGCAAGAGCAGTGCAGAAAGAACCAACAGAGGTGCAAAAAATAAGCAAGAGCGGTACAGAAAAAGGTAGAAGAGGTGCACAAAGAGTCAAGAGAGGTACAGAAAGAAGCAGGAGGGGTGCAGAAAGAAGGAAGAAAAGTGCAGAAAGAGGCAAAAGAATTGCTGAAAGCAGCAACAGAGGTGTAGAAATAAGCAAGAGAAGTACAGAAAGAGGCAAGTGAGGTGCAGAAAGAAGGAAGAGCAGTGCAGAAAGAACCAACAGAGGTGCAAAAAATAAGCAAGAGCGGTACAGAAAAAGGTAGAAGAGGTGCACAAAGAGGCAAGAGAGGTACAGAAAGTAGCAGGAGGGGTGCAGAAAGAAGGAAGAGAAATGCAGAAAGAAGCAAGAGAGGTGCTGAAAGAAGCAAGAGGAGTGCAGAAAGAGGTAGGAGAGGTAGACAAAGAGGCAAGGGAGGTACAGAAAGAGGCAGGAGGGGTGCAGAAAGAAGGAAGACAAGTGCAGAAAGAGGCGAAAGAATTGCTGAAAGAAGCAACAGAGGTGTAGAAAGAAGCAAGAGAAGTGCAGAAAGAGGCACGTGAGGTGCAGAAAGAAGCAAGAGCAGTGCAGAAAGAACCAACAGAGGAGCAAAAAGAAGCAAGAGCGGTACAGAGAAAGGTAGACGAGGTGCACAAAGAGGCAAGAGAGGTACATAAAGAGGCAGGAGGGGTGCAGAAAGAAGGAAGAGAAGTGCAAAAAAAAGTAACAGAGGTGCTGAAAGAGGCGGGAAGGGTGCAGACAGAGCAAGAGAAGTGCAGAAAGAACCAACAGAGGTACAGAAAGAGGCAAGAGAGGTGCAGAAAGAGGCATGAGGGGTGCAGAAAGATGGAAGAGTAGTGCAGAAAGGCAAAAGAATTACTGAAAGAAGCACCAGAGGTGTAGAAAGAAGCAAGAGAAGTGCAGAAAGAGGCAAGTGAGGTGCAGAAAGAAGCAAGAGCAGTGCAGAAAGAAACAACAGAGGTGCTGAAAGAAGCAAGAGGAGTGCAGAAAGTGGTAGGAGTGGTGAACAAAGAGGCAAGAGAGGTACAGAAAGAGGCAGGAGGGTGAAGAAAGAAAGAAGAGAAGTGCAGAAAGAGGCAAAAGAATTGCTGAAAGAAGCAACAGAGGTGTAGAAAGAAGCAAAAGAAGTGCAGAAGAGGCAAGTGAGGTGCAGAAAGAAGCAAGAGCAGTGCAGAAATTACCAACAGAGGTGCAAAAAGAAGCAAGAGCGGTACAGAAAAAGGTAGAAGAGGTGCACAAAGAAGCAAGAGAGGTACAGAAAGAGGTAGGAGGGGTGTAGAAAGAAGGAAGAGAAGTGCAGAAAGAAGCAACAGAGGTGCTGAAAGAAGCAAGAGGAGTGCAGAAAGAGGTAGGAGAGGTACACAAAGAGGCAAGGGAGGTGTAGAAAGAGGCAGGAGGGGTGCAGAAAGAAGGAAGACAAGTGCAGAAAGAGGTAAAAGAATTGCTGAAAGAAGCAACAAAGGTGTATAAAGAAGCAAGAGAAGTGCAGAAAGAGGCAAGTGAGGTGCAGAAAGAAGCAAGAGCAGTGCAGAAAGAACCAACAGGTGCAAAAAGAAGCAAGAGCGGTACAGAAAAAGGTAGAAGAGGTGCACAAAGCGGCAAGAGAGATACAGAAAGAGGCAGGAGGAGTGCAGAAAGAAGGAAGAGAAGTGCAGAAACAAGCAACAGAGGTGCTGAAAGAGGCACGAAGGGTCCAGACAGAGCAAGAGAAGTGCAGAAAGAACCAACAGAGTTACAGAAAGAGGCAAGAGAGGTGCAGGAAGAGGCATGAGGGGTGCAGAAAGTGGTAGTAGAGGTGCACAAAGAGGCAAGAGAGGTACAGAAAGAGGCAAGAGGGGTGCAGAAAGAAGGAAGAGAAGTGCAGAAAGAGGCAAAAGAATTGCTGAAAGAAGGAACAGAGTTGTAGAAATAAGCAAGAGAAGTGCAGAAAGAGGCAAGTGAGGTGCAGAAAGAAGGAAAAGCAGTGCAGAAAGAACCAACAGAGGTGCAAAAATAAGCAAGAGCGGTACAGAATAAGGTAGAAGAGGTGCACAAAGAGTCAAGAGAGGTACAGAAAGAAGCAGGAGGGGTGCAGAAAGAAGGAAGAAAAGTGCAGAAAGAGGCAAAAGAATTGCTGAAAGCAGCAACAGAGGTGTAGAAAGAAGCAAGAGAAGTGCATAAAGAGGCAAGTGAGGTGCAGAAAGAAGCAAGAGCAGTGCAGAAATTACCAACAGAGGTGCAAAAAGAAGCAAGAGCGGTACAGAAAAAGGTAGAAGAGGTGCACAAAGAGGCAAGAGAGGTACAGAAAGTAGCAGGAGGGTGCAGAAAGAAGGAAGAGAAGTGCCGAAAGAAGCAAGAGAGGTGCTGAAAGAAGCAAGAGGAGTGCAGAAAGAGGTAGGAGAGGTACACAAAGAGGCAAGGGAGGTACAGAAAGAGGCAGGAGGGGTGCAGAAAGAAGGAAGAGAAGTGCAGAAAGTGGCGAAAGAATTGCTGAAAGAAGCAACAGAGGTGTAGAAAGAAGCAAGAGAAGTGCAGAAAGAGGCAAGTGAGGTGCTGAAAGAACCAACAGAGGTGTAGAAAGAAGCAAGAGCGGTACAGAAAAAGGTAGAAGAGGTGTACAAGGAGGCAAGAGAGGTACAGAAAGAGGCAGGAGGGGTGCAGAAAGAAGGAAGAGAAGTGCAGAAAGAAGCAACAGAGGTGCTGAAATAGGCATGAACGGTGCAGAAAGAGCAAGGAAAGTGCAGAAAGAACCACAGAGGTACAGAAAGAGGCAGGAAAGGTGCAGAAAGAGGGAACAGGGGTGCAGAAATAGGCAAGAGAGGTGCAGAAAGAGAAAAGAGGGGTGCAGAAAGAGGCAAGAGGGGTGCAGAAAGAAGCAAGTGAGGTGTAGAAAGAGGCAAGAGAGGTGCATAAAGATGCAAGAGAGGTGCAGAACCAAGCAAAAGAAGTGCAGACAGAGGCAAGATAATTGCTGAAAGAAGCAGCAGAGGTTTGGAAAGAAGAAAGAGGAGTGCAGAAAGAGGCAAGTGAGGTGCAGAAAGAGGCAAGAGAGGTGCAGAAAATGGCAAGAGAACAGCAGAAAGAGGCAAGGGGATGCAAAAATGGGAAGAAGTGTGCAGAAAGAAGCAAGAGAGGTGCAGAAAGAAGCAAGAGAAGTGCAGAAAGAGGCAAGAGAGGTGCAGAAAGAGGCAAGAGAGGTTCAGAAAGAGGCAAGGGAAGTGCAGAAACAGGCAAGAGAAATACACTAAGAGGCAAGAGAGGAGCAGAAAGAGGCAAGAGAGGTGTAGAAAGAAGCAAGAGAAGTGCAGAAAGAGGCAGGAGGGGTGCAGAAACAAGCAAGTGAGGTGCAGAAAGAGGCAACAGAGCTGTAGAAACACGCAAGAGAGGTGCAGAAACAAGCAAGAGAAGTGCAGAAAGAGGCAAGAGAATTGCTGAAAGAAGCAACAGAGGTGTAGAAAGAACCAAGAGAAATGCAGAAAGAGCCAACAGAGGTGCAAAAAGAACCAACAGAGGTACAGAAAGAGGCAAGAGAGGTGCAGGAAGAGGCATGAGGGGTGCAGAAAGTGGTAGTAGAGGTGCACAAAGAGTCAAGAGAGGTACAGAAAGAAGCAGGAGGGGTGCAGAAAGAAGGAAGAAAAGTGCAGAAATAGGCAAAAGAATTGCTGAAAGAAGCAAGAGGGGTGCAGAAAGAGGTAGGAGAGGTACACAAAGAGGCAAGGGAGGTACAGAAAGAGGCAGGAGGGGTGCAGAAAGAAGGAAGAGAAGTGCAGAAAGTGGCGAAAGAATTGCTGAAAGAAGCAACAGAGGTGTAGAAAGAAGCAAGAGAAGTGCAGAAAGAGGCAAGTGAGGTGCAGAAAGAAGCAAGAGCAGTGCAGAAATTACCAACAGAGGTGCAAAAGAAGCAAGAGCGGTACAGAAAAAGGTAGAAGAGGTGCACAAAGAGGCAAGAGAGGTACAGAAAGTAGCAGGAGGGGTGCAGAAAGAAGGAAAAGCAGTGCAGAAAGAACCAACAGAGGTGCAAAAATAAGCAAGAGCGGTACAGAATAAGGTAGAAGAGGTGCACAAAGAGTCAAGAGAGGTACAGAAAGAAGCAGGAGGGGTGCAGAAAGAAGGAAGAAAAGTGCAGAAAGAGGCAAAAGAATTGCTGAAAGCAGCAACAGAGGTGTAGAAAGAAGCAAGAGAAGTGCATAAAGAGGCAAGTGAGGTGCAGAAAGAAGCAAGAGCAGTGCAGAAATTACCAACAGAGGTGCAAAAAGAAGCAAGAGCGGTACAGAAAAAGGTAGAAGAGGTGCACAAAGAGGCAAGAGAGGTACAGAAAGTAGCAGGAGGGGTGCAGAAAGAAGGAAGAGAAGTGCCGAAAGAAGCAAGAGAGGTGCTGAAAGAAGCAAGAGGGGTGCAGAAAGAGGTAGGAGAGGTACACAAAGAGGCAAAGGAGGTACAGAAAGAGGCAGGAGGGGTGCAGAAAGAAGGAAGAGAAGTGCAGAAAGTGGCGAAAGAATTGCTGAAAGAAGCAACAGAGGTGTAGAAAGAAGCAAGAGAAGTGCAGAAAGAGGCAAGTGAGGTGCTGAAAGAACCAACAGAGGTGTAGAAAGAAGCAAGAGCGGTACAGAAAAAGGTAGAAGAGGTGTACAAGGAGGCAAGAGAGGTACAGAAAGAGGCAGGAGGGGTGCAGAAAGAAGGAAGAGAAGTGCAGAAAGAAGCAACAGAGGTGCTGAAATAGGCATGAAGGGTGCAGAAAGAGCAAGGAAAGTGCAGAAAGAACCACAGAGGTACAGAAAGAGGCAGGAAAGGTGCAGAAAGAGGGAACAGGGGTGCAGAAATAGGCAAGAGAGGTGCAGAAAGAGAAAAGAGGGGTGCAGAAAGAGGCAAGAGGGGTGCAGAAAGAAGCAAGTGAGGTGTAGAAAGAGGCAAGAGAGGTGCATAAAGATGCAAGAGAGGTGCAGAACCAAGCAAAAGAAGTGCAGACAGAGGCAAGATAATTGCTGAAAGAAGCAGCAGAGGTTTGGAAAGAAGAAAGAGGAGTGCAGAAAGAGGCAAGTGAGGTGCAGAAAGAGGCAAGAGAGGTGCAGAAAATGGCAAGAGAACAGCAGAAAGAGGCAAGGGGATGCAAAAATGGGAAGAAGTGTGCAGAAAGAAGCAAGAGAGGTGCAGAAAAAAGCAAGAGAAGTGCAGAAAGAGGCAAGAGAGGTGCAGAAAGAGGCAAGAGAGGTTCAGAAAGAGGCAAGGGAAGTGCAGAAACAGGCAAGAGAAATACACTAAGAGGCAAGAGAGGAGCAGAAAGAGGCAAGAGAGGTGTAGAAAGAAGCAAGAGAAGTGCAGAAAGAGGCAGGAGGGGTGCAGAAACAAGCAAGTGAGGTGCAGAAAGAGGCAACAGAGCTGTAGAAACACGCAAGAGAGGTGCAGAAACAAGCAAGAGAAGTGCAGAAAGAGGCAAGAGAATTGCTGAAAGAAGCAACAGAGGTGTAGAAAGAACCAAGAGAAATGCAGAAAGAGGCAAAAGAGGTGCAAAAAGAACCAACAGAGGTACAGAAAGAGGCAAGAGAGGTGCAGGAAGAGGCATGAGGGGTGCAGAAAGTGGTAGTAGAGGTGCACAAAGAGTCAAGAGAGGTACAGAAAGAAGCAGGAGGGGTGCAGAAAGAAGGAAGAAAAGTGCAGAAATAGGCAAAAGAATTGCTGAAAGAAGCAAGAGGGGTGCAGAAAGAGGTAGGAGAGGTACACAAAGAGGCAAGGGAGGTACAGAAAGAGGCAGGAGGGGTGCAGAAAGAAGGAAGAGAAGTGCAGAAAGTGGCGAAAGAATTGCTGAAAGAAGCAACAGAGGTGTAGAAAGAAGCAAGAGAAGTGCAGAAAGAGGCAAGTGAGGTGCAGAAAGAAGCAAGAGCAGTGCAGAAATTACCAACAGAGGTGCAAAAAGAAGCAAGAGCGGTACAGAAAAAGGTAGAAGAGGTGCACAAAGAGGCAAGAGAGGTACAGAAAGTAGCAGGAGGGGTGCAGAAAGAAGGAAAAGCAGTGCAGAAAGAACCAACAGAGGTGCAAAAATAAGCAAGAGCGGTACAGAATAAGGTAGAAGAGGTGCACAAAGAGTCAAGAGAGGTACAGAAAGAAGCAGGAGGGGTGCAGAAAGAAGGAAGAAAAGTGCAGAAAGAGGCAAAAGAATTGCTGAAAGCAGCAACAGAGGTGTAGAAAGAAGCAAGAGAAGTGCATAAAGAGGCAAGTGAGGTGCAGAAAGAAGCAAGAGCAGTGCAGAAATTACCAACAGAGGTGCAAAAAGAAGCAAGAGCGGTACAGAAAAAGGTAGAAGAGGTGCACAAAGAGGCAAGAGAGGTACAGAAAGTAGCAGGAGGGGTGCAGAAAGAAGGAAGAGAAGTGCCGAAAGAAGCAAGAGAGGTGCTGAAAGAAGCAAGAGGGGTGCAGAAAGAGGTAGGAGAGGTACACAAAGAGGCAAAGGAGGTACAGAAAGAGGCAGGAGGGGTGCAGAAAGAAGGAAGAGAAGTGCAGAAAGTGGCGAAAGAATTGCTGAAAGAAGCAACAGAGGTGTAGAAAGAAGCAAGAGAAGTGCAGAAAGAGGCAAGTGAGGTGCTGAAAGAACCAACAGAGGTGTAGAAAGAAGCAAGAGCGGTACAGAAAAAGGTAGAAAGAGGTGTACAAGGAGGCAAGAGAGGTACAGAAAGAGGCAGGAGGGGTGCAGAAAGAAGGAAGAGAAGTGCAGAAAGAAGCAACAGAGGTGCTGAAATAGGCATGAAGGGTGCAGAAAGAGCAAGGAAAGTGCAGAAAGAACCACAGAGGTACAGAAAGAGGCAGGAAAGGTGCAGAAAGAGGGAACAGGGGTGCAGAAATAGGCAAGAGAGGTGCAGAAAGAGAAAAGAGGGGTGCAGAAAGAGGCAAGAGGGGTGCAGAAAGAAGCAAGTGAGGTGTAGAAAGAGGCAAGAGAGGTGCATAAAGATGCAAGAGAGGTGCAGAACCAAGCAAAAGAAGTGCAGACAGAGGCAAGATAATTGCTGAAAGAAGCAGCAGAGGTTTGGAAAGAAGAAAGAGGAGTGCAGAAAGAGGCAAGTGAGGTGCAGAAAGAGGCAAGAGAGGTGCAGAAAATGGCAAGAGAACAGCAGAAAGAGGCAAGGGGATGCAAAAATGGGAAGAAGTGTGCAGAAAGAAGCAAGAGAGGTGCAGAAAAAAGCAAGAGAAGTGCAGAAAGAGGCAAGAGAGGTGCAGAAAGAGGCAAGAGAGGTTCAGAAAGAGGCAAGGGAAGTGCAGAAACAGGCAAGAGAAATACACTAAGAGGCAAGAGAGGAGCAGAAAGAGGCAAGAGAGGTGTAGAAAGAAGCAAGAGAAGTGCAGAAAGAGGCAGGAGGGGTGCAGAAACAAGCAAGTGAGGTGCAGAAAGAGGCAACAGAGCTGTAGAAACACGCAAGAGAGGTGCAGAAACAAGCAAGAGAAGTGCAGAAAGAGGCAAGAGAATTGCTGAAAGAAGCAACAGAGGTGTAGAAAGAACCAAGAGAAATGCAGAAAGAGGCAAGTGAGGTGCAGAAAGAGCCAACAGAGGTGCAAAAAGAGGCAAGGGGGTGCAGAAAGAGGTAGGAGAGGTGCACAAAGAGGCAAGAGAGGTACAGAAAGGGGGTTGTGGTGGTATGGCTGCATCACTGTGTGCCACTGACACATCTGGTGGTGGAGATGTGTGTGTTGGAGTTCCTGCAGCAGTCATCTGGGACAGGCTCTGTGGCAGCAATGGCAAGATGAGGTCCTGCAGGGCATGGAAGATCCCAGCTACATCTCGCTGGTGTACAGCCATGGCAGCCATCCTTCCAGCCTGCATCTGCTCCATGTTCTCCATTGTCCGCCGCATCTGTGCCAACTCTGTGCTGTCATCGCTGGAGCCTGTCTGACTGGACAGTTCTTGTATCTGAGTAATGGCTCCAACGAGATCAGCCAAGGATTGTTGTAGTGCATGGAACGGACTGTGGGTGTCCATTATGGACTGTAATTGGTCCCTGATGGGACTCACAAACCCACGTATGGCATCAAGTTTGGCTGCCATGAGGTTGAAACTGTTGGTGTAGACAGGGAGAAAAATGAGCAGTAGTTATTCTAGTTAATGGTGTACCAACAAAGAGTCGAAAAATATGGCAAGTGGTTGTAGATGTTAATAAACTTCAAAAGGCTTCATTATATCTGGTACAGAATAATATTTATTATAAGTATGCAAATGTTGAAGAACAGGTAATATATGATAGAAGATGATACAGAAATTTCAAGTGGCCAAATAGAAAAAGTGGACAAGTCTAGGAGTGAAGAGATTTATGAGCATTATACTATACATCCTCTACATTCAAAAGAAGTGATAGGAAACAGTATTGAATTAATTCAAATGAAGGATGCAAAGGGAACTCCCATGAGTGTAAGGGAAAAAAATTTAGGAGCTTGTTTTCCACAGCTGTTCCCCACTGGAGAAGGTGGACGATTTGATGAGCGAGCTGTACGGATTCCAGCTTCAGAATGCCCCTCGACAAGATTGTATTCTGAAGATCCGAGATTTCGACAGTGCATTCCATATATATTTCATCTTCTGTTTGAAAGTGATTTGTCTGCATTTTCACATGCAGTGAACCACATATTATAAACAGGAGTTCATCTTCCACATGTTTCTGCAAAAGAATTCATGGGCAAAGTTCAACAAAGAGATGGAACATTTAGAATCCCAGTTAATTAATTTGATGGCATGTCAACGTGGTACCAATGAATATTGGTTTCATCGACACAGTGAACTCAAATGTATGTTAAGAAACTGTAGGCACACCTACATGGTTTGTAACACTTAGCTGTGCTGAATATGCGTGGGAAGATTTACTTGAATTTCTACTGAGAAGCAAATTCATGTGTAAAAAATATTGAATTGAAGACACCTGGAGAACTCTGTTCCTTGGATCCTGTAAATGTCTGCAGGTATTTCAACCATAGGTTTCAAAGTATGATGTCATTTATCTACAATAAAAATATTCCTCCTCTTGAAGAAGTTACTGATTTCATTTGGCGAGAAAGAGTACCAAGCCAGAGGTGCTCCTCATATGCACATGCTATTATGGATAAACAATACTCCAAAATTTGGAACCGATACTGATGAAACTGTTTTGTCTTTCATTGAACAGTATGTTACCTGTGCCATTCCAAGAGAAGGGGAAAAAATGAGCTTGAGACAACAAGTTTTACGGTTTTAAAGTCATCGATGTGGAAAATACTGTCAACAAAAATACAAGTCTAAAGGGAAATTTTATACAAAATGTCGTTATGGATTTCCACGTCCAATAATTTCTCAAGGAAGAGTAAATAGTTTTTTTGTCAGCAGTAAAGCATACAATAACTCGTAAATCTCCTAAGAATACATACAACTTAAAAAGAACCGAAGATTCAAAGTATATTAATGACTACAATCCAGTTATTTTGAAAATGTGGAATGCAAACATGGATATTCAATATGTTGCAGATAATTCAATGGCTATTGCTCGCTATGTTACATCAAATATAACCAAATCTGAAAAGACAGAGATGAAAGAAATGTGGGAAGAAATTTCACAAGCAAAGAGTCTTAGCAAGAAAGTGTACAGTTTTACCTTGAAAATGCTGTCCCATCGAGAGATTGGATCCTATGAATGTTCGGATCGCTTGAGATCTGCCAGTTTATATTCAAAGTCAAGAGGAATCATTTGGGTAAGTTCAGGTCTTGCCTCCACACGAAATAGAGTATTAAAAACCTTACAAGAAATCGAATACTTAGCACAGAATGAACCAGAAAGTGCAGATATAGTTAAAACTAATATGTTGGATACATACTATCCCAAAAGGAGTCCACATCTCGAAAAACCTATGTCTGTATGAAATACTTCAACATTACAGCTTTAAAAGAAAGGTTACAGAAAATATAAAAGAAGAAAAATATGCAGTAATTGGATGTGCTGGATGTTTGGTAAAACATGCAAAAGGAAATCTTATTATTCACAGAAAACTCAGTTGCAAAAGTCCAGATAAGAGGGAAGATTTCTATTTAGCACTTCTGCAACTGTTCAAGCCTTGGTGTAGTGAAACGGAATTACTAGGAGATTTTGACTGCTATGAATATTCCTTTAATGCAAGTAAAGATAGCATTCAGTGCACAATGTTTCCTATATATATCTACAAATGTTAAATGATGAGATTGGACAACAACCTACTATTGCAGCTGAAATAGCTAGAGAAAGTTCTGGTTCACTGAGTCAAGATCCACTGGGACAACCATTTGTCGAAAATGAAGCAGCAATAGCCATGAATGAAGTAGAAACTGCAATGCAACAAGCACAACAGGATATTATTCAATTGGAAAAGTTAGAAGAACTACTAAATATTGAACAGAAAGAAATATATCTAAAAGTCAAACAACAAATACAACATGGTTGGCTGCACGAAAAAGAAGAATGCCAATGTTCATCATTTAAACCTATTCTACTGTACATCAGTGGTCAAGCTGGAACAGGAAAAAGTTTCTTAATTAAAGTTTTGGCCAGTTTTCTACAAAAAGCTATATAATCACATTTATCTTGTGTTGTAACAACTCCAACTGGATTAGCAGCACACAACATTAAAGGGATTACTTTACATTGATTACTTATGCTACCAGTTGAACATGATAATAAATTGGAATACGAGAAGCTATCTGGACAAGCTTGTTATGAAGTCTCAAGAGTTCTGAAAAAAATGAAACTTTTAATCATTGATGAGGTGAGCATGGTCTCAAACTTAATGCTTGCCTTTTTACATTTAAGAATGCAACAGATTTTAAAAACAGAATACGATGTTCTGTTTGGAGGAAAACATTTAATTGTATTCGGAGATCTACTACAACTTACTCCTGTAAAAGGACAACCTGTTTTTAAAACACTTGTCCATGAAGACATTAGGAAATCTTTGGGAAGAACTGGAAATGTGAACATTTGGTTACATTTTGAATATAAAGAACTTGTTAAAAATATGCGACAAGCAAGTGATGAAGATTATGGAAATATTCTTCAAGACATAAGAATTGGTGTCTTAACAAAACATGGTGAACAGGCTTTAGAAAGTCGGTTACTAAGGAACTTGTTTACAGCTGGAAACAAGGCAGCTGAAGTAATGTATATTATGCTTGTAGAAAAGCAGTCTATAGTTTGCTTAATGCCTACACTGCTACAGTGTTCTATATTCAATTAACAACTTCTCAAGCTGGAAAAAGAAGAAATAGTGGAAATTGAAGCTATTGATGAAATTGAACACCAGGGAGTGGCTATTCTTCTTACAGAGAAACTAATGGTTAAATTGGATTATTTGGAAAAGTCTGTATCTAAAACTGCAGGCTTAGAAAAGACTTTACACGTATGTATAAACTGTCAAGTAATTTACAGCGTAATTTGAATATAGAAGAAGGTTTCGTAAATGGAGCAATGGGAAAAGTTGTTGATTTTGTAAAATTTCAGAACAGAGATGGAATAGAATTTTTTATTATGAAATTTGATCAGATTAAAGACGTAAAAACAGATTGGGCGTTGTGTTGTACGTTTTTTGCTTGTAAAGGTTTGTATGTTCACAGAAAATAGTTTCCTCTGTCTTTAGCATATGCAGTAACTATTCATAAATCTCAAGGTTTAAGTATAGACACTGCTTTTGTAAATATCAGATGTACAGTGTTCAAAGAGGGAATGACATACGTTGCATTGTCTCGAGTAAGAACATTGTCTGGTTTTTATTTGATAGATTTTGATGAGAAAAGGATTAGTGCTGATGCAAATTGTGTAAGAGAGTACAATAGTTTAAGAAGACGTTATGCTCCTGATTTAGGTGAATATTCCATATATGAGAAATGTGTTGTGTGTCCAAAACTGAAATATGTCAAAGATGCAATTGAGGATCAAAAAAAGAAAACAAATGAAGAGAAATTTGAAAGCGTAAAGAAAAACCTAATAGAAACTGTTGATGACATTGTAGGATACCAGTTGGAAAATAGTTCAGGTATCAACTGCTATGCTAATGTGATTCTGAGTGTTGTGTTTTATCTACAAGATCTTCATCATGAAATCATGAGAAATCATGAAAAAAGATTCTGTTCTTTACTACATCATGTATTTCAACAGTTGGTAACTGATAGAAGTCAAATGCATACTGCTTCTGGCGTTTGGCATCTTTTGGATATATGTACTGGTTCTTTGAAATTTACTCTTAATATATAACAAGATGCACAATAATTTCAAATTCTTATGCTTGGAGTATTAGAAGATGAAGGAATACAGATTGAAAACTTTTTTGGACTAAGTTACAGATGGGATCATAAATGTGAAGAGTGTTCATTTACTTCTACCACTGAAATACAAACAGAACGATTCATATAATTGACAATACCAGACTGCAAATCAGTACCTTGTAACAAATTGATAAAAGCAGCTAATCAGGACATGAGATGTTCGCATTGTAGATCAGAGAGGTTGTCTACATTACATATAGAAAGATTTGGAAAATATCTCATTTTAATGCTACAATGTTGTAGAGCAAATGGGAGAAAATTGCAAACGAAAATCTCTAATTTTAAAGGAAGTCAAATATCTATTTCAGGAAGAACGTTTACAGCAGTGGCTGATTTTCCATGATGGACCTATACAGCATCTGACATATACTATTTATTTAAAGTGTAATAAAGGATGGACGCTTTGCAATGATGCCCACTTGGAATTCAAATCTAGATTGCCTTATGAATTACCAAATTCATATTTGTTATTTTTGAAGCCAAAGATTTGAGTACATCATTCGGCCGATTGGGATGATATGAACAGAAAGTAGACAGGACTGGAAACTATTAGTAATGTATAATTAGTGTTTGGAATATTATTTGCGCTAATTGATATTGCATTTGGAAAATTATGTTTAAAAGAAAATACTTTATATATTTGTTGTCTATATTGTACCAGATGTAAATGAGAGTCTGCATTTTGGCAAATGTATTCTGAAATAAATAATAGATTTAATGGAGATGAAGGAAGTAATTAAGAAAGTGTAGATAGGAAAACACATAGCTACACATATTGAAAATGATGCTCTACGCTGAGTTGTTTTTTTCTACAATCAATTTGAGTGTTTTTTTCCCCACTGTTCAATGATGATACTACACTGAAATCGCTGTGTATGGTGAAGTTAAGTGGAATCTGAGGACAGCAAAAAGGGAATCTGAAAATGTTTTGTAATTCTAAATTTATGTTGAGTTCTGAAAAATCTAATATAACAATTTCTGTAATATATTATCACTAAATAACAGTTTTCTTCTTCTTCTTTATAGTAGGTACTGCTGAAGTTTGAAATGAGTTTTAATGCTGTTTAGGAAAATACTACTCTAAAATAGTTCTACTGAGTCATGTATCTAAATTACTTAAAAGGTAAGAATATCATTATGTTGCTCATGTAATCAGGCAGGCAGTCATCCTTTCACATAGACACTACCCATGCACTTATCCATTCTCTGAAGCACAAGTCTTGCACTAATAGGAAAACACAGTCATTACCCTTGCATTCTTTCTTTCATACAGGCACTACCCATGCACTCATCCAATCACCCAGGCAGTACCCCTGCACTAATGCAATTACCCAGGCACTACTCTTGCACTCAATCATTCACTCAGGCACTACCTGTGTACTCAGCCATTCACTCAGGCACTATCCCTGCACTCATGCAATCACTCAGGTACTACCCTTGCACTCATGCAATCACTTAGGCACTACCCATGCAGTTATGTAATCACTCAGCCACTACTCTTGCACTCAACCATTCACTCAGGCACTACTCGTGCACTCAGCCATTCACTCAGGCACTACCCATACACTCATCCAATCAGCCAGGCATTCTCCTTGCACTCTTACTTTCACTCAGGTACTTTCCATGCACTCATGCAATCACCCAGGCACTACCCCTGCACTCATGCAATCACCCACGCACTACTCATGCACTCATGCAATGACTTAGGCACTACTCTTGCACTCAACCATTCATTTAGGCACTACCCATGCACTTATCCAATGATCCAGGCATTACTCTTGCAGTCATGCTTTTACTCAGGCAGTACCCATGCACTGATCTAACCACCCAGTCATTACTGTTGCACTGATAAACTCACTCAGGCACTACCCATGCACTCATCCAATCACCCAAGCAGTACCCTGCACTTATGCAATCACCCAGGCAGTGCTCATGCACTCACACAATTACTAAGATACTACTCTTTCACTCAAGCATTCACTCAGGCACTACCCATGCACTCATCCATTCACTCAGGTACTACCTATGCACTCATCCAATGGCCTAGGCATTACCTTTGGACCCATGCTTCAACTTAAGTACTTCCCATGCACTCATCCAATCACCCATGCACTACTCCTGCACTCATGCAATTACCCAGGCACTACCCATGCAATCACCCAGGCACTACTCATGCAGTCATGCAATCACTCAGGCACTACTACTCTTGGACTCAACCATTCACTCAGGCACTACCTGTGCACTCAGCCATTCACTCAGGCACTACCCCTGCACTCATGCACTCACCTAGGCACTACCCATGCACTCATGCAAATACTTAGGCACTACCCATGCAGTTATGTAATCACTCAGCCACTACTCTTGCACTCAACCATTCACTCAGGCACTACCCATACACTCATCCAATTAGCCAGGCGTTATCCTTGCACTCATACTTTCACTCAGGTACTTCCCAAGCACTAATACAATCACCAAGGCACTACCCCTGCAGTCATTAAATCACCCAGACACTATCTATGTACTCATGCAATCATTCAGGTACTACTGTTGCACGCAAGCATTCAGACAGGCACTACCTATGCACTCATCTATTCTCTCAAGGACTACCCATGCACTCATCTAATGATCCAGGCATTGGCATTGCACTCATACTTTCACTCAGGTACTTCCTATGCACTCATCCAATCACCCAGGCACTACCCCAGCACTCATGCAATCATGCACGCACTACACCTGCACTCATGCAATCACCCAAGCACTACCCATGCAGTCATGCAATCACTTAGGCACTACTCTTACAATCAACCATTCACTCAGGCACTACCCATGCACTCATCTATTCCCTCAAGGACCACCCATGCACTCATCCAATGATCCAGGCATTGGCCTTCACTCATAATTTCACTGAAGTTCTTCCCATGCACTCATCCAATCACCCAGGCACTACCCCTGCACTCATGCAATCATCCTGGCATTATCCCTGCACTCATGCAATGACTTAGGGATTACTCTTGCAGTCATCCTTTTACTCAGGCAGTACCCATGCACTGATCCAAGCACCCAGTCATTACCCTTGAACTCACAAAGTTACTCAGGTACTACCCATGCACTCATCCATTCACTCAGGCACTACCTAAGCACTCATCCAATGAGCCAGGCATTACCTTTGGAGCCATGCTTCCCCTCAAGTACTTCCCATGCACTCATCCAATCACCCACGCACTATTTCTGCATTCATGCAATCACCCAGACACTACCCATGCAGTCATGCAATCACTCAGGCACTACTCTTGCACTCAATAATTCACTCAGGCACTACCTATGCGTGAAGATTGAATACTCTTACAGTCATGCTTTAACTCAGGCAGTACCCATGCACTGATCTAACCACCCAGTCATTACCTTTGCAGTCATAAAGTCACTCAGATACTATCCATGCACTCACCCAATCACCCAGGCAGTACCCCTGCACTTATCCAATCACTCAGGCACTGCCCATGCACTCACGCAATTACTCAGGCACTACTCTTGCACTCAAGCATTCATTCAGGCATTACCCATGCACTCATCCATTCACTCAGGCACTACTCTTGCACTGAACCATTAACTCAAACTCTACTCATTTACTCTTGTAATCACTCAGACACTACATATGCACTAATGCAATCACACAAACACTATCTATTGACTCATATATTCATACAACATATATCTTTTCTTTCTTAAGCCAGAATAGTTGGTTCCGTAAGAACCGTTTTTTTCTTCTGTCTGAAAAACTATTTTATATATTTTTTGTATTTTTTTAACTATTTGGTAGTTTTTTGGTGTTTTTTGCATTTTGAATTTGAAAAATTAAACTAAAAAACTAGCACAAAACACTGTGCGCAACTGCAGGAACAAAAAAAAACTTAACAATGATGAGCATTTATAGTGTCCAGCATTGTTTGAACAACTTGCTCCCCTACACTTTGCACTTTGGACATAAAAGTGCAATTTTTGCAAAATCAGGCAGAGTTGGTGGTATGCTCTGCACCTTGTCACCAGGTTGGACTGTTGATGACTGCGCCCCTTGTCCTTCAGCAGGGGTTTCCATGCATCGTCCTCAAATGTTTATACATTGAGGACGTGCAGCAGGAATATTTGCGCTCGGAGCCCCGAGACAGCACCTTCTGAGATACCTTGCATGTCACCTTTTGTGCATTCACTTTCTTGGTCTCCTCCGGAATTGTGAAAAACTCCCAAACAGTACTTTTTTTTCCGTGGGGGCTCATCCTGTTACTCAAACAGGGTCTGGTCCTCCACCTCTTGCAGATCTTTTGATGTAGCCATTTTAAATGTTGAAAGACAAAACATTAAAAAACTACCTGCAAAATAGCTGGTCCTAGAGTGAAAATGACTGTTGGTAACCACACCCTAAAGAAGAAGAAAGTGGGAGGGATCTAGAAAGTTTAATGATGACATGTTCTTTGACCAATCAAATCTCTTTTTTAGGTTGTATATTTTAATATTTCAATTTCAAACAACTGTACCTCCTCATTTAAATAACAGTAAATAAATCTATATGTATATACAATTTTATTTTTTAAAAACCGATAGATTTGCGTCTTGTACGCGAATCCGGAAGTTGCAATATACGCGGACGTACCTCGATTCCTGAAATTACTCTTAAAAATCGTTTTAATAAGTTTCATTTACTAATATACAAGTTTAAAAACTATCTTAAGAAACCTCTAACCTTGAACTTAATATTATTATTGTCTATATATATATATATGAAAAATATATATGTGAAAAATCACGCTAGAGACGCGTTCCGTACGCAGATCCGGAACTAACGCTCATGATAATTAAAAAAAAAAAATTATATATATATAAAATACACATATCATATATATGTGTATATATATTTATTTTTAAAAAGTATATATTTAAATTTTTGGGAATTTTTGGGAATTGTAATTATTTTTTTTTAAACATTTAAAGAAAAATATTTCATATGTATACATATATATATATATATATATATATATATATATACATATATATATATATAAATGGTGAAAACCAGACGTGCAGAATGCCTCTGGGCCAGAGAACTGACCGCAAACGTGTTTGGAGCTTAGGCTCTATGCTTTAGTTTATATATATATATATAGAAATTCACAGAAAAAACCACAGCTTCATGCTAATTCCTAACTATAACATCCCTAAAACATCCCTAGGGATGTTATAGTTAGGAATTAGCATTTAAAAACCTTAGATATTCACTGAAAATACCCAGGTTTCAAGGATGTTTTAGTTAGGAATTAGCTTTTAAAAAACCTTAAAATTCACTGTAAAAACCACAGGTTTCAGGGACGTTATAGTTAGGCTGACATTTCCCTCGTACAAAACCAGAGAAATTCAGCCGTTATAGTTAGCTGAGCTAACTATAACACGTGCCCCTGCAATGCACTGCTGATGACGTCACATATTACATCACTTATGACATGGTCAGTGACATCACTGATGACATCACTGATGACATCTCAAATGACATCACTGATGACATCATCCACTTAATATCTGATGCACCTCCTCACACCCTAATATAACCTTTCATACACCCACTCTAAAATACAGGCTATCATTCTCAAAACCATAGGCACAACAATACCAGTTAGTACATACCCACTCACTGATTCATAGGTCTACACACACATCCACTCACTCACCCATAAAGTCACTCATACACGCTGTCACTCATCAACACAGTCACTGATATATGCACTCATACATCCATACAAACACTCACATACCGCCACTCACCCATAGAGTTACTCATACACCTAGTCAGTACCAAAAGAATCAATCACACTTCCATTTACTCACCTATAAAGTTATACACACACCACCTCACTTATTCATACAGCTACTAACACATACTGACTCTCTTATACAATCATTGACACAAGCACACACTCACCCTTATAGCCACTCTCACACTCTCTCACTGACACATAAAGTCACTTATATACTCAAACACTCACATATACTGCCTTTCACATATGCAGTTACTCACCCATATACCAATGAGATATCCACACACTCACTCAACCATACCATCCCTCACAGATGCACTCATAAACCCATACACACACCCACTCATACATCCATGCACGGAGTCACACAGTCCCTCACCCACCCACACAGACACTCAGGTACCCATACAGGTACTCAGACAACTAATTAGTAACCCATATAGACACTCATGTGCCTACTCACCAACCCATGCAGCCACTTACACACCAACTGACAGACTGATACACACATTTACACAGATTAGTCAATTACCCATACATTGACTAAGACATGTTTAATCACTCACTCATACACTCAGTCACGCACCCAACAAATCATCCACACAGACACTCATACACCCACTCATTCTTTGAATACACCTTGGCATATATATATAACATTCTTCAACTTTTTTGAAACAGCCACAGTCACTGGATGATGTCATCAGTGATGTCATTTGAGGTCTCATCAGTGATGTCACTAACCATTTCATCAGTGATGTAATATGTGACTTCATCAGCAGTGCATTGCGGGGACGCGAGTTAGAACTAGCTCAGCTAACTATAACGGCTGAATTTCTCTGGTTTTGTACGATTGAAATTTCAGACTAACTACAACGTCCCTGAAACCTGTGGTTTTTTCAGTGAATATATATATATATATATATTTTAAATAGGATTATCCCATCGACAAATAACCATCCGGCACTCCAAAAGGTACTGGTCACTCGGTAGTTTATTTTATGACGTTTTTAACATCTACGCGTTTCAGCAGTCTCACGCTGCCTTGTTCCCGATGCCTGAGCGCCATGACTTTTTCATTAAAATACTCAATACAACAGTGGACATTGACAAGGGACTTCAAAACACAGTGGTCTACATGCAGTCCTATTTTTCCTGTAAAACGGCTGCCATCTTGGAACATGTTTTGTTTAAACACCTAATGATTTATACACACAGTTCAAACTTGTACTTGACCATCATTACAATGCTTTAAAAGAAACAGATATTTAAACACCATTCCAGTTATTACACTATTGCTAATTTAAATGGTCAACTAATCAGGATAAGTGTAATTCGCAGAAATATTTGTTTCTTGCGTTTTCAATCCAGTATTTCTGTTGATCATTTTATATTTACATCATTGTCCATGATTTTAATTTTTTGTCTGTTTCATATAATCATCATTTCTGCAGTTGGTTTCTAAATTAAAGTGCAAGTGCAAAACACATTCAACACTTGTTGAAGAGAATACCTTTTACCAACGCATATACAGTACAGTTCTTGGTCATAAAGTGCTAGTGCTTTAGTGCAAATCAATTACCTAAGATTTACATATATTATTCTATAGTACTTATTGAAAGTGCAAGTGCTTATAAATATATTATTTTATAACCTGTCTAGGAAGATAAAAACCTCATATATTTATAAAATGCATACAGAAGGAGACTATTTCCAAACATGAGCCGTGTTACTTAACAATATCTTATCCATAAAGTGCAAGTGCTTTGATATACAAGAAATGGTTCATTTCATCATCAATCTTGAATATTCATCTATAGTACACAACGACAAAAAGTGCAAGTGCTGCATAGTATATTATTTTTCAAAAAACTTATTTCTTTAAAAAAACTTTTTCATATACCTTCTAAAAACACTTTAAAATTTTTATCTCAAAATTACTCCAAATATCACAAAATACTATGGTTCTTAAAAAAGTCTCACATTTCCTCTCCTATAAGCATACTCTAGCACTTTTAAAACCCAAGATATGCATTGAAAATTGTATATAGGTGGACATTTTTGTCCCATTCAGATTTATGTAGCCACGCCCCTCATTTTACCTTCCACCAACAAATAATACAATCTAAAAAAAGAACAATGGTTTCACTATGTGCAGATTTATCCTCATTCTCTTGTTTCCATCATATTTCTAATACAAGCAAGTAAACAAATCCTCATCTATGTTTAAACCATGAGGTTCCCTGCTATTGAACTCCAGTATGAAATATGTTTCTAATCTTCTGAGTTCTTTTTCTCTATCCCCACCTCTTCTCTTCCTGGGGATTTCTGCTATACAGCTATACTGCAAGCTAGAGGGATTGCTTTGGTGATGGATTTCAAAGTGCCTTGCAATTGGATATGTTCTATCCTTATTTACAATCGCTCTCCGATGTTGCAAAATTCTCTTATATACAGGTAGGGTTGTACTTCCTATATACATTTTTAAACACGGGCACTGTAATAGATAAACAACAAAATTAGATCTACAGGTTAGGAAGCTCTTAATAGTAATGGTTTTATTAAAAGATGTCCTAAAATCCGTACGATTCATGCCATGTTGGCATGCCTTGCACTTAAAAATATATGGAGTGATCTGCACACGTGTTTTGGTCTGCCTTCTGCAGAGAAATAAGGACTCATAGGTGTGTTAAGTGTAAACTGACTATAAAAAAGTACAGTTAAGGTACATCGTCAATGTGGAAGCACATCAAGTGCTACCGCAAACATCATTGAGTGAGTGACTGAATGCCTTAGTGTGTGCATGGTTGTGTCAGTGTATGTATCAGTGAGTCCTAGGATGTGTCAAGATGTGTATTAATGAGTGTGTGAATATGTTACTGAATGCATTAGTATGTTTTGGGGTGTTCAGTGAGTCTCAGAGTGTCTCAGTGTGTGTATGAGTGAGTCTGTGAATATGTGAGTGAGTGAGTGAGTGTGCACCTGGGTGTTTCAATGTAGGCTTCTAAGAGTTCTGAGCATATGCATCAGTGTTTAACTGTGTATGTCTGTGAAGACATCAGTGTGTGACTAGAAATGAGGAAGTGTTATGTTTTTGGATAAATACCTTACATTGAACTGTAAATAATACATAAACAATAACATCAAACTACAAACAATTATGGAAAAGATATGAAACAATCCAATAGGTAGAATTGAAAGATAAATGAGAAACAACAAAAAATCATAAGAAAATATAATCAACAATAATAAATATATTTTGACTAAACATTTATACAAACATTTATAATTTACATTTAAGTATTAGAACTCTATTAAACTATATACACATATATTACAACTATTAAAACTCTAACATTTATAACATATTAAACACATTTTAAATATAACCGAATAACAAAACTAAAACCTTCACTTCTAGTGCTTCCTCTTTAACCACACTTATAATTTTGTGACTCACTCGATAATAAAAACCAAAGCTTTATTTCTATTGGTTCCTCTTGAACCACACCGACATTTTGGGAAAACCTAAACCAAAACAGTCACTTTGATCCCAGCTGTTGGTGGAGAAAGGTGCAAAGCTGAATGCTGCCTTCCATTATGACAGAAGCCAATCAACCAACCAATGTTCTGCAAATATCAGCATTTTAGCAACTTGCACAGAGTTTGAACAAATAGTTGTTTACTGTTCTAAATGCAAAGAACTTATTTTAAAAGAAAATGATGACATTATTACCATTTTGGAGAAGGGACACCATTCTTAATTTTCTTTTCTTTGTTTTGTTTCATTGTAAATGCACAAGGACATGTGCTAATGTTATACTTCTTAAAGACATTACCAGTTCCTCAAGTGACAGAAAACTAGAAAGATGTACCATCAGCCAACCATCTCAGAAGTTTAAATAGTGGTTGTTCTAAGACGTCATTTCAAAATATGAGGACATTATTTTCTTATGGAGGAAACAAAAGAGTCTCCTTTGTTAATTTTTCTCCTTCTTTCATAATATAAATGCAACCATATACTTAGATACGTACATTACTTCAAAAAATAATTTCTTGGATCTGTGATAAAAGAGAAAAAACATAAACAAAAGTTAATGCTACATGGTATAGATTTACACAATAAAATTTAACTTTCTGCAATATAAATAGCTTTGTTAATAAACAAACATTACACAGCACCACATCTCTGAAGTAATTAAAATGCATCTAAAAACATTTCATCTTTATTTCTTTGCTGTTCTTAGGTTACATACAGGTACACTTTAAACAATGTTCTGTATGAACCTTCATCGTTGAACAATGGGGAAAAACAATACCATTGATTGTAGAAAAAAACCCAGACTTGCACAGTATAACAGTGTAAATATATCATACTATACATGCACTCACTACAAATCATTAAAAATGTATTTCACTTCTACCTACTCAACTGGTGTAAAACATAATTTAAACACATGTACTATCATATTCAAATAGTCCATTTATGAAAATAGATGTAACATGTATCCATGTGTAAAAGCCCATTTTGAAGACATTATTCTTACTAGGCAGAAGGATGTCTTGAAGACTTATAATCCATATAGTACAAACACAGTAAACCACTTTTTAAAGAGAAATCCTTCTTAGAACTTTAGTTGCAAAAACAAAAGGTGTGAATTTAGCAGTTTGAAAGGCAATTTATATTTAAATGTCAGCTTACTTTCATTACATTCCGTCCATCCACTTGGATTTTTAAGTACACGGTGTAGTGTCCTGAAGTTATATGTTCTCCTTCATGAAAAATGATAGCTACGATTGTGTATGTTCTTCCAGAAATTGAAATTTGCCCAGCTTTAAAGTTTGAAATTTCAGTTTCTATTTTTGATCAATCTATCTTACATATTTGAAGCATCAATATAATGTATTTACCACTTCTGTGTATCTGTAGCATAGACATGCAATCAGATCTACAATTTTGCAGGTCATGTTCTGGCTTGCATTTTTTATCAGGCTGTCAAATGGTACAGTTTTTGAATTCGGTAATGTTAAATAGATGAACCTTTCAGAATTTATATTAGTAGCAAATGTAAAAGATCCATCCACACAATTATGATTCCATTTGTAACTTAGATCAAATAACTCTTCAATATTTACTTCTTCTTCTTCCAAAAGTCCAACGATAACCACAATAAATTCTTATGCATCTTGTTGGGAGTTCTGAGAAAATTGTACATATCCAGTGATTGTGTCCACTGTATGTCGTATTCCTGAAGCAGAATATAGTACAGTCCCACTACTACGTAAACATTGCAGTAAACAATTTAGGGGCCTATTACGATGGCGGTCGGGAAACCTCCCCGACCGCCATGGTAGTGAGAAAAGACTGCCCGCATGTACCGCGACATCACCACTGGTCGAATTACGATGACCCGCTGTCGAAATCCGACCACGGTGGTCGGATCGCGGGCATTAGCATTGCGGCGGTTGCTACTGCCTGCAGCACTGCCGCGATGCCGAAAGGAGCATTTCCCTGCACTGCGTGGCAGGCACTGCACAGTGCCTGCCACCTGGTACAGGGAAATGTAGGGGGGGACCAAGGGTACCCCCCCAGTGCACACACACCCCCCAACACATTGGGGGCCCGCAACGGGCCCCCCGAAGACAATCACTGCATGCCTTTCAATGGCGGTCTGACCGCTGAGGAAAGGCTGGCTACCACCAGCATCATAATCCTGCCGGCGGAGCCTGCTCTGCACCGCCACCATTATCCCGGTCCTGCTCCGTCCGCCAGGCAGGAGTGCGGATGGCAACCGGCGGTAAAGCGGCGGTCAGAATTTCCCACCGCCGCGGACACCACCGCCATCCTAATGTGACCGGTGGTTTTCCTGGTTGCGATGGCGGGCGGATGTCCACCGCCGGTACGGCGGGTGCCACCGCCGGCCTGGAGGTGGACATCCGACCGCCAACGTAATAGACCCCTTAGTTCTGAGCAGAACCTGCTGTCTCCTTTATGCTCAGTTGGATTTACTATATGTGGCAAATGAAATTCTACATTCAGAACTAAATTACCATATAAGTTGATACCATTTTTATTTTCCAACTGAAAGCCCACAATTTCTCCTTCATTTTGTTGTTTTTTCTTCTTCTTATCCTCATCTTTATCTTTCTTTTTCTTCTTTTGCAGAACATCCATTGATTGCTTACTATGTTTCCATTTATGACAGATTGTCTGTTTCTCATAAATGGGATACTGTCCTAAGTGAGGAGCATATACACATATCTCAAGTGATTATACTCTCTAGCACAACTAGTGTTAGCACAAACTTTGTTTTCGTCAAAATCAAGTCAAAACAAACCTGACAATGTTCTAACTCTCGACAATGCAAAGTATGATATACCTTCTTTGAATACACTACTACCAATGTTCATAAAAGCTGCATCTACACTTAAACCCTGAGATTTGCGGATAGTTACCGCATACAACTAGAGAGAATGGGAACTAGTGCCGCCTCACATGTAAGTATTTTACAAGCAAAAACCATACAACACACCAGTCATTTTGTTTCATGCCATCAATCTGATAAAATTTTACAGCTACATATTCAACTCCATTTCTATTCGGAAAATTTATAAAATCAATTACTTTATCCATTGCTCCATTTACTAAGCCTTCCTCAACATTTAAATTTTGCAGCAAAATTACTCTACAATTTCTTCAAACACATAAACCCTTTTCTAGTCCAGCATTCTAGAAACAGATTTTTCTAAAGAATCCAATTTTGCTTGCAGTTTTTTAGTCAACAGTATTGTTACTCCCTGGTGCTCCATTTTGTCAATAGCTGTTAGTTCAAAAATTTCCTTTTTTCCAGTTTCAGTAATTCTTCATTGAAATTACTGCATTCTTGCAGCATAGTGCAACCTATTTATAAAAGTGGTCCAGTGGCAAATCCTGCTAATTATCGACTAATCTCCTTGACTGATGTCGATGCAAAGGTATTTGCTTCTACTCTTCTGATAGAATTGGAAGATTGGGCTATGCAGTAGGGTATTATTCCATTTAATCAGACTGGTTTCCGGAAAGGACAATCCACTTCTACAAATTTGTTGGCCCTAAACTTACTTGCGGAGAGGGCTGTCTTGAATAAACAAAATTTATATATTGCTTTTATTGACCTTAAGGCAGCCTTCGACTCTGTGCCACGAAACCTGTTATGAAAAAAACTGTCAGATCGGGGCATATCAAAGTAATTGTTGAAAGCTATTATTCTTCTGTATACCGACACTTGGGTTCAAGTTAAGCTGGGGGAGGGGAATTCCTTATCAAGGAAGATTAAAACATACAATGGCCTAAAGCATGGTGGTGTCCTTGCCCCCTGCTTATTTAATTTATTCTTATCAGAGCTTTCTCAGCATTTGGATGTTGTTAATTGGCATGTTCCTACGATGGGGGGGAGTGCAAATTAGTTAACTCCAGAATGCCGATGACACAATTCTTGTGAGTCATACTCCTATCGGCCTACAAAGACTTATTACTGCCTTTGATGACTATACACAACAGAATGGCCTTGAACTAAATGTTAAAAAAAAACAAAGTAATGAAAATTGGTGTAGTTAAACAGAAATGTAATTCCTGGAAGGCCAGAACAGGTACAATTGATATTGTTAAAACGTATAGATACTTAGGGGTGATGTTTGACAATCGCGTGTCTTTTAAATTTCATTTTAAGGATTTAAGGGCCAAGGCTGTGACCTTGATCCATGCTTTTAAATGTTTAAAAAAATCACTGAACTGTCAATCATATGAGTTTATTCTTAAAGTAATCAAAGCCAAGTTACAACCAACCCTCATTTATGGTTCCCCCATTACTAGAGGGAAAGATGTGAAGGTGCTTGACCTATTGATTGTCAAGGTCTTCAAAGCAACTTTTGGGATTGCCAGGTCAGTGTGTCAAGCAGCAATAAGATTGGAAGTTGGACTCCAGAGACAGAGTCTGGTATCAAAGGGAGCTTTTTTTAAATGTATGGTCGCATTGTCAACATCAGCCCCTGCATCTTTAGGGAATATTTGTTGGCAAGAAATAGACAAGTCTGTCTATGCGGCTAAATGGAGATACTATATTTTAACTTCCCTACAAGATATCGGCCTGCAAAGTGCACTGCGAGATTTGAAAATGCCCAATTATAAGTTAATTTTAAAAAAGCATATCAAAGCTGAATCGTTTAAATTGGATAAAAATGCATTAGCTGAGAAAAACCATGCATGGTATGTGATTAATTCATACCAATCCCTGTGTGTTCAGCCGTATCTGAATGTTTTCTTTTCTGCGAAGTTTAAAAAAACGTATTTAAGGTTACGTATGGGATTAAACCCAACAAAGGAGGGCACTCAATCTTGGATCGAGTAGTGGCCGGATTCTAACTGTAGATTTTGTGGATGGCCACAGGAAACTCTAGTACATATAGTATGTGTATGCCCCAACCTGATTAATCTTAGACGTTTAGTTTTGAGACCTTACTTTTTGATGAGTGGCGTGAGATCTGCTCGACAAGCCTTAATCATGTTATTGTCTGGTGAATCGGTTCCATTATTATGTCGACTGGTAACATTTTTAATGGCAGTTGAAAAATGTTCAATACAATAAGGCAGATCTCCACTATTTTTATGGTTTTGGTGACTAACAGTTTTAATCGGCTCATAAATGTTATCACCTAATAACTTTTGATGAGAGGGTGTTAATTTGAAATGTAACAATAGTTGGGTTACCATCACAGTAAATTGATGCACTTTTATTGTTTTGATATGATGGTCGTTGCAATTATTGTTCATTAGCACTTTTTAGACCTGGCACCATTGGCGTGGGTCTCCCTTCCATTTTTTGCTGTTGCCTCCTGTGTTTTGCCGTGTTTTTGCTGGTCTAGAGGCTTTGGGCACTTTGCCACTGCTATTCAGTGCCAAAGTGCAAGTGCTCCCTATTATAAATTGTTGTTATGGATTAGTGATTCCATGATTGGATTATTTGATTTACTTGTCAGACCCTAGTACAGTGCACCGTGTGTGCCCAGGGCCTGTAAATCAAATGCTGCTGGTGGGCTTGCAGCACTGGTTGTGCCACCCACAGGAGCAGCTTGTAAACTATGGCTCAGGCCTGCCATTGCAGAGCCTGTGTGCAGTCTGGGACTGCCATGTCGACTTGGCAAGTGCACCCACTTGCCAGTCCCCAAACCTTCCCTTTTCTACATGTTAGCCACTCCTAAGGTAGGCCCAATGTACCCCTGTGGGCAGGGTGCATTGTAGGTGAAAGGTAGGACATGCCCTGATGTGTGTGGCATGTCCTGATAGTGAATTACAGCCAATTTAGTTTTTCACTATTGCAAGCCTACCTGCTCCCATAGGCCAGAATGGGCAGTTTGATTATAACATCTTATAATCCTAACTGACCCAGGGAACAAGGTAGAAATTCGAGTTTGGTATGCCTGAACTCAGAATGTTAAAATACATCTTTTAGTGTGGGTGATTTTTACATTCTGTGTTTGAAAATACTACTTTTAGAAAGTAGGTATTTTCTTGCCTAACCATCCAGCTTGCCTCTGCTAGGTTGTGTATTGCATGTCTGGTTTGTGAGTGACAGGAGGGCTTGGGCTCCAGCAGTCTGATGGGTCAGGGCTGGGCTGAATAGGACCTTGGCTGAATAGAGAGTAGGGGGCATGGATTTCCTTTCACTCCCCTGAGCCCTCATAGAATAGAGAGTAGGGGGAGGAGATTTCATTTCAGCTACCTGGGCCAGGTCTGCTTTCAACAATGCTGTCTCCTCCTCCTGCCAGTAAGCTGCACCAGGGAGGACAGAACTGGTTTTGACTAGGTACAGACACTCTCTGCCTCCAGAGAACAAAGACTTTTTGAGTATAAATATTGGGGCCCAGACCCCGAGACTTTAGATCACTTCTGGGAACCAAGACGAACCTTTGCCAAGGAGAAGAACAAGGAAGCTGAAGGAGGAGACTGCCCCTGTGCTGTGTGCTGTTTGGGGTTGGCCTGCAGTGGTTACTTTATTGCCAAGGAAAGGAGAAAGGAACTTTGTGTGTACTTTCATCATCTTGAAGAAGATCTCCAAGGGCTTGAAGATTGAGCTTGCCTCCTGCCTGAAGTCTCAGGGATACAAGACTTCACCAACCACCTCCCCTGAATTCCCTTGCTGGGAATTCTACCTGCAAAGAGGTGCCTGCTGTTGTGTTGGGCCCTTTTGAAGATTCCGTGTCGCTGGGAGCTGGAAGCGCGACTCAACGAAGGAGAAGCGTGTTGCCGCCGCAGCAGTTGCCGTCGCATCGCGGAGTAAGCGTGGCGCCGCCGCAGCTGCTCGCCATCGCATCACCTTCCCTGCGACCCTTTTGTTTGTTTTGCGTTTCGCATCCAAGGTACTTTGAGAGTAAAGTGTCGGATTTACCATCTACATTGAACTAAGCTATTTCTACCATTTAAAAGCCATATTTTTGAATATTGTATTGTGGATTTTTAGTCGTTGGTCTTGTGTTAAGTCTAGATAAAGATTACTTATTTTTCTAAACTGGTGTGGTGTCCATTTGTAGTGTTTTCACTGTACTACTGTATGTGTTCACAAATGCTTTACACACTGCCTCTGAGATAAGCCTGACTGCTCGTGCCAAGCTTCCAAGGGGGTGAGCAGGGGTTCTTTTAGGAGGGTAGCCCCTTACCCTGACTAGACGAAAGGGTCCCTATTTGGACAAAGGTGCAAACCATTGCCAACTAGAGACCCCCAAATCTAACATTGGTGGTCAGTGGTGAGGATTTCGACTTGCATTTGTGACTCATATACAGTGATTGGTGTATACTAATAGTGAGTGCAGACCAAACGCGACCACATACATTTTGGTAGAGTTTTTTCCTTAGGATTTCTATTTTTGCTAAGAACTGCCAGTTGTTGTTACCATGAGCAGACCAGCATCCATTGCACCTGAAGAGTTTGAATTTGAGGAAGAAATGATTGATACATACACTGTGCCCCAGCTCAAAACCGCTTGCAAGAAATTTAAAGTCTCCATGAAAGGCCTCACCAGAAAGGAGGAATACCAAAAGGCGCTGAGGGCCTGGTTGGAAGCAAGGAGTGCCAGTGAGCACCCTGAGGATCCTATGGTGGAGGGGGAGGATTTAGAGGAGCAGCGGGGGAGCCCTTGGGTCCAGGGGGAGGGAAAGTAGCTTCCAGGGCAGGCAGCAGTGTTTCTTCCAAAGGCCTGTCCCCAGGAGAGCTGGAAGACAGGGAGAGAAGCAGGATTCATGGGATGGAGCTAACCAAGCTCAAAATGGGTGGGCAGTTGGAATTAGAAAATAAGAAATTAGCCCTACAGGAAAAGAGGATGCAGTTAGAGCATGAGAGAAGTTTGAGAGAGTTGGAATTGAAAGCCAGGAGCTTAGAAGTTTCTTCCTCTGGTGGAAGCACACCGTCCATGCCTATTGAGGCATGAGTATATATACCCAAGGATGTGGTTAAAGAATTTTACAAAAATTATGATATTGGCCAGTGGTTTAAGGCCTATGAGGTAGCTATGACCTCCCACCGGGTCCCTGAGAAAGATTGGGGAGGGGGGTTGTGGGGGAGGTTCCTCAGTGAGGGGCGGGATACATTGTTAGACTTGCCCACTGAAGTCCACAACTCCTATGCTCACATGAAAGAAGCCTTGATGAGCAGGTATGGGTTGACTCCTGAAATGCATAAACAGAGGTTTAGGAATTGCAAGAAACTGGAGTCAAGCACTTGGGTAGAATATGTGTCCTTTTTTGGCAGAGCATTGGATGGTTGGGTGAAGGGTAGCAAAGTGAATATTGATTTTCAGGCGCTCTATGATTTGATTGCATGGGAGCACTTGTCCAGTAATTATTTTCCAGAGCTATGCCAGCACCTTATTGATAGTAGGCTGACTAACCCCAGGAAGCTTGCTGAGGAGGCGGACCACTGGGTGAGTACCCGGGTCCACAAGGGTCATGTGGGAGACTTCGCCAAAGGTGGGCAGGGTCCCCAGCAGAGGAGTGGGGGGGACAAGGGTAAACAGAGGGAGTTCCAGAGAGGGCCCCAAAGTAATCCCCAATGGAACCAAGGGAAGGGTTCCCAGCCTCCCCCTGAGAAGAAGTCAGGGGCCCGACAGATAAGCCTGACTCATAGGGGCCCAAAACCTGTTTCAAGTGTGGTCAAGTGGGCCACTGCTCCTATGATGCTAGATGTCCACTGTATGGGAAAACAGCACCCACTGGTGCACCGCCCCGGCAGATGGCTAGTGTAGCCCTGGGGGAGGAGTTGGATGCCCAAGGTGGGTGGGGTCCCGCAGAAATGTCCTTAGTCTCTTTTGGAAACACTGAGATGGTCCCCAGGACCCAGCTGCCTGATAACACTAAGAAACACAGGCAGTGGGTGACCATTAATGGCCAAAGGGTGGAGGCTCTCAGAGACACCGGAGCCAGTGTGACAGCTGTCAGTTGTCGGCTGGTGTCTGAAGAGCAGGTGATCCCCAATGCATTTTACCCTGTAGTTGCAGCGGACAACTCAGAGAGCCACTGTAAGGTGGCCCAGGTTCCCTTTGAGTGGTGGGTGGGTCTCAGGTACCTTTCAAGTAGCTGTGAGGCCAGCCATGCCTGTTGACTGTCTGTTGGGCAACGACTTGGAAAGCTCCCCTTGGGCTAAGGTGGAGAGAAGGTCTCATTTGGAGATGTTGAGTCTGCCTGAGTGGGCGTGTGTGACCACTCGGTCTATGGCAGCCAGTAAGGGTGTTCAAGAGGACCTGGAGCCTGAAAGAGTGGCCCAGGTGCCTGCCTTAAAGATAAGAGGCAGGGGGCTTGGGAAACCAGCCCCCTAACTCCCACAGTCCAGGAGGAGGCAGACCTTGAGGGGGACGCCCTGGAACCTACAGGGGAACAAGTGGCTGAACTGGGGGACCTGCCTGAGCTGACCCATTGGCAGCAGGAAGGAGGCCCCTCCAGGGAAGAGTTCTGTGAGGAGCAGAACAAGTGCCCTTCTCTTGTGGGTTTGCGGCAACAGGCCATAAACCAGGCAGCAGGTGATCAGTCTGGATCACATTGGATCTACTGGGAGAATGGTCTCCTGTATAGCGAGCCTAAGGTTGCTGAGCCTGGGTCAGCCCGTGTGCTGGTGGTACCCCAGCGCTTCAGAGCCTTCCTACTGGGTTTGGCTCATGATGTACCTTTAGCAGGACATCTGGGGCAGTACAAGACCTTTGAGAGACTTGTCACCCACTTTTATTGGCCCCAGTTGCGCAAGAGTTCAGATACTCATTGCAGGACTTGTCAGACTTGCCAGGCAAGTAGTAAGAGTGGGAGGAAGCACCAGGCTCCCCTCCAGCCTTTCCCTGTTGTCAGCACCCCCTTTGACCGGGTGGGTATTGACATTGTGGGGCCTCTGGATCCCAAGACAGCCATGGGCAACAGGTTCATCCTTGTCTTGGTGGACCATGCCACCCGGTACCCGGAAGCCATCCCTCTCCAGACTGTGACGGCCCCCATGGTGGGACGTACGTTGATGGGGATTTTCTCCCATGTGGGGTTCCCCAGAGAGGTGGTGTCAGACCGTGGTACCAACTTCATTTCAAAGTATATGAAGTCCCTGTGGCAGGAGTGCAGTGTAACCTACAAGTTCACCACTCCTTACCACCCCCAAGGTAATGGGCTGGTTGAGAGATTCAACCGGACCCTAAATGGCATGATTATGGGTCTGGAAGAACCCATGAGGCATAAGTGGGACCTCCTCTTGCCATGCCTTCTGTTTGCTTACCGAGAGGTGCCCCAGAAGTCCTTAGGGTTCAGTCCCTTTGAACTACTGTATGGTCACACGGTAAGAGGACCTCTGAGTTTGGTAAAGGAAGGCTGGGAGAAAGCTCCCAGGAAACCTCCCCAGGATGTATATAGCTACATGCTGGCCTTCAGAAACAAAACCCGGCGTTTCAGGCAACTCGCTCAGGCGAATCTGGAAGCCAGCCAGGAGGAGATGAAGGGGAGGTACAATCAGAATGCCACTCTGATTGAGCTTCAGCCTGGTCAGAAAGTGTGGGTCATGGCCCCCGTGGAGCCTTGTGCGCTCCAGGATAAGTGGACCGGACCATTTGAGGTGGTGGAGCGCAAGAGTTATGTCACCTACTTGGTGGACTTGCGGTCTCCTAGGAACCCTTTGCGGGTCCTGCATGTCAATCGCCTGAAGCCCCACTTGGAAAGGTCCAAAGTGGGCATGCTCCTAGCCACAGATGCTGGAATAGAAGAGGAGACTGAGCCTCTTCCTGACCTCCTGTGTGCAAAAGAGCAAGATGGGTCAGTGGAGGGTGTGAACCTCTCTACCTCCCTGACTCCTGAGCAGCAGAATGACTGTCGCCAACTGTTGGGACAGTTTCCTGACCTGTTCTCCCTGACCCCTAGTGTCACTGATTGGTGCGTCCATGATGTAGACACTGGGGACAGTCCTCCTGTTAAGCACAAAACTTACAGAGTGACTGACAGGGTGAGAGCTTGCATCAAGGAGGAGGTCTCCAAGATGTTTGCATTAGTAGTGATTGAGTCCTCTAACAGCCCTTGGGCGAGCCCAGTGGTCTTGGTCCCAAAGGCTGCCACGCCTGGTACCACACCCGAACTCCGGTTCTGTGTGGACCACCGAGGACTCAATTCAGTCACCAGGACTGACACGCACCCCAGCCCCAGAGCTGATGAGCTCATTGTTTGGTTAGGGTCTGCCCGGTACCTCAGCACGTTTGGCTTAACGTCTGGGTACTGGCAGATAGCCTTAACTGATGGGGCCAAGGAGAGATCAGCATTCTCCACACCAGATGGGCACTACCAATTCCAGGTTATGCCCTTTGGGATGAAGAATGCCCTTGCCACCTTTCAGAGGTTGGTAAACCAGGTGTTGGCTGGACTGGAAGATTTCAGTGCCGCCTACCTGGATGACATAGCAGTGTTCAGCGCCAGTTGGGAAGAACATCTGCGCCTCCTCTGGGAAGTGTTGATGGCGCTGCGGAGGGCAGGCCTCACGATCAAGGCGAGTAAGTGCCAGATCGGGCAGGGTTCCGTGGTATACTTGGGACACCAGGTTGGGTGCGGCCAGGTGGCGCCCCTACAGCCCAAGATTGATACCATCTTGGCTTGGGAACCCCCCAAGACCAAGACAGAGGTGACTACAGGAGGTTTGTCAAGGGTTATGGCAACATGGTTGCACCCTTGACCGAGCTGACTTCCAGGAAGCAGCCCAAGAAAGTGAACTGGACTGACACCTGTCAGAAAACTTTTGATGCCCTGAAGACTGCCATGTGCACGGCGCCTGTGCTCCTGGCACCCAACTTCTCAAAAGAGTTCATTGTTCAAACAGACGCTTCAGAGCATGGTGTAGGGGTTGTTCTTGCACAGATAAATGAGGAGGGCCTAGACCAACCTGTAGCCTTCATCATTAGAGGTTACTTCCACGGGAACAGAGGTGGAGTGCAATTGAGCATGAGGCATTTGCTGTGGTCTGGGCACTGAAGAAGTTGAGACCATACTTGTTTGGGACTCACTTCTGGGTTCAGACAGACCACAGACCCCTCAGATGGTTGATGCAGATGAGGGGAGAGAATCCCAAGCTGTTGAGGTGGTCCATTTCCCTACAGGGGATGGACTTTACGGTGGAACACCACCCTGGTACAGAACACGCCAATGCTGATGGTCTGTCCAGATTTTTCTGCCTCAGTGAAGAGAACTCCCAAGAGGTAGGGTAGTTCTCCCCACATTTCAGCTGGAGGGGACACGTGTTAGACCTGGCACCATTGGTGTGGGTCTCCCTTCCATTTTTTGCTGTTGCCTCCTGTGTTTTGCTATGTTTTTGCTGATCTAGATGCTTTGGGTACTTTGCCACTGCTATTCAGTGCCAAAGTGCAAGTGCTCCCTATTATAAATTGTTGTTATGGATTAGTGATTCCATGATTGGATTATTTGATTTACTTGTCAGACCCTAGGACAGTGCACCGTGTGTGCCCAGGGCCTGTAAATCAAATGCTGCTGGTGGGCTTTGCAGCACTGGTTGTGCCACCCACAGGAGCAGCTTGTAAACTATGGCTCAGACCTTCCATTGCAGAGCCTGTGTGCAGTCTGGGACTGCCATGTCGACTTGGCAAGTGCACCCACTTGCCAGTCCCCAAACCTTCCCTTTTCTACATCTTAGCCACCCCTAAGGTAGGCCCAAGGCAACCCATGTGGGCAGGGTGCATTGTAGGTGAAAGGTAGGACATGCCCTGATGTGTGTGGCATGTCCTGATAGTGAATTACAGCCAATTTCGTTTTTCACTATTGCAAGCCTACCTGTTCCCATAGGTCAGAATGGGCAGTTTGATTATAACAACTTATAATCCTAACTGACCCAGGAACAAGGTAGAAATTCAAGTTTGGTATGCCTGAACTCAGAATGTTAAAATACATCTTTTAGTGTTGGTGATTTTTACATTCTGTGTTTGAAAATACTACTTTTAGAAAGTATGTATTTTCTTGCCTAACCATCCAGCTTGCCTCTGCTAGGTTGTGTATTGCATGTCTGGTTTGTGAGTGACAGGAGGGCTTGGGCTCCAGCAGTCTGATGGGTCAGGGCTGGGCTGAATAGGACCTTGGCTGAATAGAGAGTAGGGGGCGGCGATTTCCTTTCACTCCCCTGAGCCCTCATAGAATAGAGAGTAGGGGGAGGAGATTTCATTTCAGCTACCTGGGCCAGGTCTGCTTTCAACAATGCTGTCTCCACCTCCTGCCAGGAAGCTGCACCAGGGAGGACAGAACTGGTTTTGACTAGGTATAGACACTCTCTGCCTCCAGAGAACAAAGACTTTTTGAGTATAAATATTGGGGCCCAGACCCCAAGACTTTAGATCACTTCTGGGAACCAAGACGAACCTTTGCCAAGGAGAAGAACAAGGAAGCTGAAGGAGGATACTGCCCCTGTGCTGTGTGCTGTTTGGGGTTGGCCTGCAGTGGTTACTTTATTGCCAAGGAAAGGAGAAAGGAACTTTGTGTGTACTTTCATCATCTTGAAGAAGATCTCCAAGGGCTTGAAGATTGAGCTTGCCTCCTGCCGAAGTCTCAGGGATACAAGACTTCACCAACCAGCTCCCCTGAATTCCCTTGCTGGGAATTCTACCTGCAAAGAGGTGCCTGCAGTTGTGTTGGGCCATTTTGAAGACTGCGTGTTGCTGGGAGCTGGCAGCGCGACTCAACGAAGGAGAAGCGTGTCTCCGCTGCAGCAGTTGCCGTCGCATCGCGGAGTAAGCATGCCGACACCGCTGCTGCTCGCCATCGCATCACCTTCCCTGCGACCCTTTTGTTTGTTTTGCATTTCACATCCAAGGTACTTTGAGAGTAAAGTGTCGCATTTACCATCTACATTGAACTAAGCTATTTCTACCATTTAAAAGCCATATTTTTGAATATTGTGTTGTGGATTTTTGTCGTTGGTCTTGTGTTAAGTCTAGATAAAGATTACTTATTTTTCTAAACTGGTGTGGTGTCCATTTGTAGTGTTTTCACTGTATTACTGTATGTGTTCACAAATGCTTTACACACTGCCTCTGAGATAAGCCTGACTGCTCGTGCCAAGCTACCAAGGGGGGAGCAGGGGTTATTTTAGGAGGGTAGCCCCTTACCCTGACTAGACGCAAGGGTCCCTATTTGGACAAAGGTGCAAACCATTGCCAACTAGAGACCCCCAAATCTAACACACTTTGAAAGATAATTTGTGCAAGAAATGTATAATAGAAACTTCTCCGCTTTTGTCACTTCTGCACTTTACCATTAGCATTTTGAAATATAACATGTGTAGTGTTTCATAGTGGAAATGAATGGTTATTTGTTAGAATATTTTCCCGTCATGTATATGGAAATACTATGCAATGCACACCGTCACTTTAAAATGTAAAATGTGCAATAATATCCTATAATTAAGGATGTAAGGTGGTTAGATTTGGGTTTATTGATAAGTTTTTAAATTGTATTTATGGGACAGCTTTTTTTTATTATTACGTGATGAGAAGATGTTTTGCTTGTAATGTAAATGTGTTTTTCTTGGAGTTGTAAGATGTGATTGCAATGATTTTAATTAATCAAGCAATAAAGATTATATATATACTGCATTCTTGAAGTGTAGGCATTAAACACAGTATTGATTTTCCATCTTCAATAAAATTGAACATGAGCTGTGCTGCTGTTTTCTTACAGGAGAATAGTTTTTTGATAAGTCGACTTCCTTTGTAAGATTTCCAACTCTAATGTCCTTTAGAAAATTTCCATATACCTCATCAGATGCTTGATGCACATTTTTCAACAATACCTTGTATTGGAAATTCAACCATATATTTACATTTCAATACTTACTAAGGAAGTATGTGTTTTCTCATGAAAAGAGACTCTTGAAAACAGGTTCTCCTTTTACAGGGGTTACCTGCAAGAGGTCACCAAACACAAATGCTTTCCTCCGAAGAGAATATCGTACCCTGTGCTTAAAATTTGATGCATTCGTAGATAAATAAAAGCAAGCAGTAAGTTTGAGACCATGCTTACCTCATCAATGATTAAAAGTTTCATTTTCTTCAAAACTCCTGCCAGTTCATGACATGCTTCCCCAGATAACTTCTGGTATTCCAGTTTATTGTCATGTTCAACTGGTAGCGTTAGTAGCCGATTTAGAGTAATTCCTTTAATATTGTGTGCAGCTAATCCTGTTGGTGCTGTCACTACACACAGCAAATATGATTCTGTTGTTCTCTCTAAGTAAGCAGTCAGCACTTCAATTAAAAAGCTTTTACTAGTGCCAGCTTCACCACTAATGTACAACAGGATTGGTCTAAGGGAAGAGCAACTGCATTCTTTCTTGTTGTGGAGAAATCCATGTCCCACTTTCTCTTTTACATCTATATAAATGTCTTTCTGTTCATTGTTGAGTTGTGCAACTAACTGTTCCAGATCTTCAGTTTCGTGACTAGCTTGTTCCATTGCAGTTTCCACCTCATTCATTGCAGCTTCATTTTGAATAATAGGTGCTCCAAGAAGATCTTGACTAAGTGATGACGAACTTTGACTGCTTTGAGAACTTTCCCTAGCTACCTCTGCAGCAATTGCTTCTTCTTGTTGAATCTCATCACTTAACATTTGCATATAATTTTGGAAGACTGAACACTAAATACTATTTTTCACAGCATTAAATTAATCTTCATAGCAATCATACCCTCCAAGTAATTCACATTCTGTACACCAAGGTTTGAAAATTTGAAGAAGTGCCAAATAGAAAAACTCTTTTTTCTCTTGAGTTTGGCAACTAAGGAGCATATTTACAAAGGCGTATCGCCACAAGAACGTCACTTTTTATGGCGTTCTGGTGAGGATAAGCCCTTCGACTTTTTTGCAAGGTGGCATTAAGCCACATATTGTGGCTTAACGCCACCTTGTAAATAAGGTCCCTTTTCACACAGCACTTAGCGTGAAAGGGGTGGGCAATGGGTGTTGTGGTGGGCGTTCTGCCGCAACACCAATTGATTTTGATGCTGCCCCCTATTTACAAGGGTGGCATAAATATGGGGCAGCACCAAAAAAAGACCAGGGAAAATCTGGTCTTCACCTGGCAAAACAAGGAGAAATGATTAATTTCTCCTCGTTTTTGCTGTTTTAATCTGTGCTACATAATGCAGCACACATTAGTAATTGTTAATGTGGAGAAAGGTTTCCTTTCCTGCACATAAACAATCATTTAAAAATGATAAGTTGCAGCTTCTATGTGTGGTGCACAAAGCAGCACACATAGAAGTTACAATTCACGATTATGGATTATGTCCAGGAAGGGACACCTTCCTGCTCATGAACAATCATTCCCAGCAACGCAGACACCCTTGCGCTATTGTGCAAGGGTGCCTGCATTGCCACTAGGCAGCTAGATTTAGCACCAGCGCTAGGGGAAATGTAGGGGTGCGCCATATTCTTTTGAATAAGGGGCATCCCTGCATTTTGAAACTGACGGAGCGCGAAGTTAGCAATTTTGGAGCTACACCCGCTGCACCAGTTTATTGTAACTATACCCCTAAGTTTCCTGTGGTTAATCAGATTTCCTTTTGCATGTTTCATTAAAAAACCCTCACATCCAAAAACAACAAATTTGCCTTCTTCTATGTTTTCTTTTACATTTCTTCTGTATCTTTAGTACTGAAGTATTTCATATAAGCACATGTTTTCCAAGTGTACACAGAGGGGCCGATTCTGATGCGGGTTGGAAAAGCTTCCTGACCGAATCGGTTGGGAAATGGTGTCCGACCCACTCGGATCGGGAAAGTCCGACCGGCGGAGTAGGATGCATCCGGATGCTTCCAGATACGATTTGGTTGAACTCCCATTGACTTCAATGGGAACATTTGTTCCTAACCGCATCAGAATTGGGCCCTCGGTCGGGAAGACACGTTCCCGATCCGATTTGGAAGGAGCAAATGCCGTTAGGAGGCCTTCCTAACCGCATCAGAATCAGGCCCTCGGTCGGGAAGCTTTTCCAACCCGCATCAGAATCGGGCCCTTAGTCTTGGGTAGTAAGTATCCAACATGTTTGTTTTTACTATATCTGTACTTTCTGGGTCAAACTCGGCTAGATACTAAATTTATGGAAAATACTTTAACACTCTATTTTGTGTACTTGGAAGGACTACACTTACCCAAACTATTTCCCTAAACTTAAAGTGTAAACTTGCTGAGCTCAACCTGTCCGAGCATTCATAAGAACCAATCTCCCATTGTGATAACGTTTTTAAACTAAAGCTGGACACATTTCTTGTTAGACTCTTTTCTGCACTAATCTCTTGCCACATCTCTTTCATCTCAGTATTTTCTGATTATGTAATGTACGAAGTGACATATCGAGCAACAGCAATAGAATTGTCTGCAACAAAATGTATGTCCATATTTGCATTCCATATTTTCAGAATAACTGCTTTGTAATCATTAATGTATTTGGACGCCTCCATTCTTTTCAGATTGTATGTGTTTTTCGGTGACTTTCGTGTTACTGTATGTCTCACTGCAGACAAAAAAGCTGTTCACTCTTCCTTGTGAAATAACAGGTCGTGGAAATCTGAAACAACATCTTGTGTAAAATTTTCCTTTAGACCTGTATCTTCTACTGCAGTATTTCCCAAATCTATTCTGTATTACCCTAGTATGAAACATTTTATTTCTTAACTCCATAAACTGTTTCCGTCTCCATGACAAACTTTCTGATTTCTTAGAACATTTCCTACTTTGTGAAACATGTACTTCTTGATTTTTTCTACTTAAATTTCAATCTTTTGGTAAGACTGTGCTCTTATTCTGCATTTCACGACATCTTTTTCTGAGAAACTGCTTAGTATGCTTACCAGCTTCTCTTTGTTTCCTCTGCACATTCTCCAACTTATTTTGTTTGTTTGTCTCACTTTGACGTTCATAATATTGTTTCCTCTATTTCTTTCTTTTTTGCATTTTGTCAGGCACTGTAGATCTTATTTTTCAAAACTGTATATCTGGAAAAGTAATAAACAATACATTCATCTAAAGATTAAATCATATAATTATTAATTCACTAAGTAACTAGTTTATTTATGAAACAATAGAACCTATCAACATAGAGTGTGAGAGTGTCTGTATAGGTATGTAAATGGGTATTTGAGTATCCACATAGATATGTGAGAGGGTGCGAGAGTATCTGTATAGGTATGTGAATGATTGTGACACTGTCTGTATAGGTATGTGAGAGAATCTGATAGTCTATGCATGGGTATGTGAGAGGGGGTAAGAGTCTGTGTATTGGTATATAAATGTATATGTGTCATTACATGGGTATGTCAGAGTGTCCCTGTATAGCTAAGTTAATGTTTGTGACACTGTCTGTATGGCTATGTGAGAGGCTATAAAAGTGCATGTATGGATACGTTAGAGGGTTTGAGAGTCTTTGCATGTTTATGTGAATGGGTATAAGGATGTCTATATGAGTATGTGAGTGGATATGACAGTCTCTATATGAATATGTGAAAGAATGTGAGAATCTCTCTATGGGTATGTGAATGGCTGTCAGACTGTCTGTATAGGTATATGGATAAGAATAAAGAAGGACTGAATAGGTATGTGACAGGCTGTGGCAGTCTATGTATGGATATGTGAGAGGGTGTGAGAGTCTCTCTATGGGTATGTGCAGGATGTCAGAGTCTCTCCATCTGTATGTGAATGGGTATAAAAGTGTCTGCATGGGTATATGAGAGGGTGTAAGAGTCTCTGAATGAATATGTGTATGGGTATCACACTGTCTGTATAAGTATGTGAATGGGAATAAAGGCAATTTGAATGAGTATGTGAAAGGAAATCAGAGTCTCCATGGGTATGTAAATGGGTATAAGAGTGTCTGTATGGATATATAAGAGGCTGTGAGAGTATCTGTATAGGCTTATGCATGGCTATAAGGGTGCCTGTATGGATATGCAACAGGGTCTGACAGTTTATGTATGGGTATGTGAGAGGGTGTAAGAGTCTGTGTATGTAAATCAATATACATGTGTCTACATGGCTATGTGAGAGCATGTCAGAATCTCTGTATGAGGATGTGAATGGTTCTCACACTATCTGTATGAGTATGTCAAAGGGTGTGAAAGTCTATGTATGGGTATCTGAGAGGGAATTAGAATCTCTGTAAGAGTATATACATGGGTATAAAGGGTGCCTGTATGGTTATGTGTCAGGCTGTGACATTCCATCTATGGGTATGTAAGAGCATGTCAGAGTCTCTGTGTGGGTATGTGAATGGGTGTAAGGGTGTTTACATGGGAATATGAGATGGTGTGGGAGTGTGTGTATAGGTATGCCAATGGGTATGTATGTGTCTACGTGGGTATGTGAGAGGGTGTGAGAGTCTCTGTATGGGTATCTGAGAGGATGTAAGTGTTTCTGTATAGGTATGTGAATGGGTTTAAGGGTGCCTGTATGGATATGTGAGAGAGTATCAGAATACCTGTGGAGGTGTGTGAATGGGAAGAAGGGTGCCTGTGTGGGTATGTAACAGGGTCTGACAGTCTATGTATGGGTATGTGAGAGAATGATTTGGCTATGTGAATTAATATAATGGTATCTACATGGGTATGTGAGAATATGTAAAAGTCTCTGTATGAGTATGTGAATGGTTATGACAACATCGATATGGCTATGTGAGAGGATGTGACAGTCTATGTCTGGGTATCTGAGAGGATGTGAGACTCTCTATTGGTATGTGAGAGGATGTCAAAGTCGCTGTATCAGTATGCAAATGGGTATTACAGTGTCTGAATGGGGATGTGAGAGGGTGTAAGAGTCTCTGTATAAATGGGTGTCACATTGTCTCTATAAGTATGTGAATCAGAATAAAGGACGTCTGTATGAGCATCTGAAAGGATGTCAGAGTCTGTGTATAGCTATGTGAATGTGTAAAAGAGCGTCTATATGCATACGTGAGAGGGTGTGACAGTGTCTGTATAGGTATATCAATGGGTATACGGTTGCCTGTATAAGTATGTGACAGAGTGTGACCCTGTATGTATGGGTATGTGAGAGGCTGTGACAGTCTAAGTATGGGTATGTGAGAGGGTGTGAGAGTCTGTATGGGTAAGTAAATAGGTATAAGGGGGTCTACATAGATATGTGAGAGGATGTGAGAGTCTCTGTATGGGTATGTGAGAGGATCTGACAGTCTCTGTATGGGCATGTGAATGGGTATCAGATTGCCTGTATGCCTATGTGGATGGGAATAAAGGAGGTCTGAATGGGTATGTGACAGGGTGTGACAGTCTATGTATGGGTATGTGAGAAGGTGTAAGAGTCTGGTTCATGTATGGATATGTAAATGGATATAACGGAGGCTATATGGGTATGTGAGATTGTGTGAGAATCTCTGTATGGGTTTGTGAATGGGTATGACACTATCTGTATGGGTATGTGAGAGGGTGTGATAGTCTATGTATGGGTATGTGAGAGGGTGTGATAGTCTATGTATGGGTATGTGAGAGCGTGTGGGAGTCTTTGTATGTGTATGTGAACGGGTATAAGGGTGTCTATATGAGTATGTGAGGGGATGTGAGAGTCTCTGTATTGGTATGTGAGAGGGTGTGAGAGTCTCTGTATTGGTATATGAATGGGTGTCAGACTGTTTGTACGGGTATGTGGATGGGAATAAAGGAGGTCTGAATAGGTATGCGACAGGGTGTGACAGTCTATATATGGATATGTGAGAGGATGTGAGAGTCTCTCTATGGGTATATACCAGAGGATGTCATAGTCTCTGTATCAGTATATGAATAGGTATAACAGTGTCTGTATGGGTATGTGAGAGGGGTTTAGAGTGTCTGTATGAGTATGTGAATGGTATCACACTGTCTGTATAGGTATGTGAATGGGAATAAAAGAGGTCTGAATGAGTATGGGAAAGGGTGTCAGAGTCTGTGTATAGCTATGTGAATGGTTATAAGGGTATATGTAAGGATATGTGAGAGTATCTTTATAGGTATGTGAATGGGTATAAGGGTGCCTGTATGGGTATGTGGCAGGGTCTGACAGTCTATGTATGGGTATGTGAGAGGGTATGAAAGTCTGTATATGGGTATATGAATGGGTATAACGTGTCTGTGTGGGTATGTCAGAGGGTGTGAGAGTATCTGTACAGGTATGTACATGGTTGTGACATTGTATAGATATGTGAGAAGATCTGACAGTCTGTGAATGTGTATGTGAGAGGGTGTCAGACCCTATGTATAGGTATATAAATAGATATACAGGTTTCTACATGGGAAGCTCAGAGTGAGTGAAATTCTGTGTATGGCTATATGAATGGATGCCATACTACCTGTATGGCTATGTGAGAGGGTGTGAAGGTCTATGTATGTGCGACAGGGAATGTGAACCTCTGTATGCATATGTCATGGGTATATAGAGTGTCTACATGGATACATGAGAGGATGTAAGAGTCTCTATGGTATGTAAGAGACTGTGACAGTCTGCCTATGGGTATGTGAGAGGATGTGAGAGTCTCTGTATGTGTATGTGAATGAGTATAATGGTATCTACATGGGTATATGAGAGGGTGTGAGAGTCTGTATGAATATGTAAATGGTTATATGGGTATTTCCACAGGTATGTGAGAGGATTTGAAAGTTTCTTTATGGGTACGTGAGAGGGTATACCTCTCTGTATGGGTATGTAGATAGGTGTCAGACTGTATAGGTATGTGGATGGGAATAAAGGAAGTCTGAATGGGTTTGGGAGAGGGTGTAACAGTGCTTGTATGGGTATGTGAGAGGGTATGAGAATCTCTGCTTGGGTATATGAGAGGATGTCAGAGTCTCTCTATCAGTATCAGAGTCTCTCTATCTGTATAAGCATAAGAATCAGAATAAAGAAGGTCTAAATTAGTATAGGAACGCATGCACACATCAGCTTGCCTCTGAGTATCTAAATATATGCATCATTGTACCTTTTCATCTGTTACTATATTCATAGTTATATCATTATGTGTAAAAAGAAAATATATTTACCTAAACCATGTTCCCTTACCAAAAGCATCAGTGTGAACCAGCTCATCTTAATTTACAAATCTAGCTATATGTTATTCCATAACTGTATACATAATAAAATACCTTCATATCTTACTGCATACATTAGCATATCACTCTTTGTGTCACTCCCTACGTTGCTGTATACCTCTGATTTGTTTTTCTTCACCAGTTTTTATTTATAGTTCCTGATTAATACACTTTACTTTATTTTCATCTTCTACTCAGTCTGCACATTTCAGTTTACTATTGTCAAACATCTTACTCACTTTGATCCACCTTACTCACACTCAGTCCTTCTGTATCAACTTTTTTTATGCTACAGCTTAATAAACATATCTGTTAAATGTGATTCTTGGTGAGTATTTTCTTTCTCAATATCAGGTTGTAAAACCTGTCTCAAGAAAGCACAGAAAAACCAAGCAGAAGAATGGTAAACCACTCGCACACAAGGCAAGCAGTAATAGCCTTGTATGCGACTGGTTTACTATTCTTCTGCTTCTTTGCTTTACAGGTTACAGAGACTGCAAACAAATAGAAACAGTGATTTCTTTTTATTTATTCTCCTTAGTAATCATACAGCTCTTCTGAATGGTCACATTTCCTAACCCTTTGTTTAACTCTTCTAAAGAGATCCCAATTTGGTAGCGAGTTTGGGTGGGATCCGTGGATTTAGGAAGGAATCCGGGGGTGCCAGCACAGCCCCCCATGTAACCTCAAAAAGAATCTGTAGATCCGTTTGGTAAATCAACATCTTTTTTTAAAACTATTCCCAAATACTACCAATTACATACCACTTCATAGCAAACCCTAAATTTAGACCAAAACAAATCATATTCACAATTTCTCATATAAACAATGTCTCCTCACATTAACATTCTAGCCTTTTCATCTTCCCTTCACCCATACTACTGTAGCTCTGTTTCCATGATAACCAACAATGTAACATTCTGTTAGCAGTATGTCAGAAGTTCACAACTGTCTCTATAGCAGCATGCTAACTTCCAAGGCAAATTTCAAAGGTGTGGCTGAGTGTATACAATTACAAACATATTCCTCATAACCAATCAGACATGTTCTTATTTTCAATTTATTACACAACCTAGGTTTAATCACGCCCTTATTTACACCATCCAATGAAATATGTTGTATTAAACTTTATTTGCTAGATTTATTTGTAACTGACATCACGTTGAAAACTGCCTCATTGATCTGCAGACTTCTACTGTGTGCTGCTCTTCCATCCTTCAAAATGGTTAGACGATGGATTGTGGGTCAAAGTTTTATGTTCTGAGCAAGAGAGTTTGCTAGAAATAGTGGTATTGACAGGGACCTAGGTTTGCCTAATATGTTTATTAATTGGTTTGGCCAGAGAGGGTTAAAGTGGCATCAATTGCTTCCATTGGTTGAAAGCATTATGGAGAAGAAACATCCAGACCTCATGATTCTGCACTGTGGTGGTAATGACCTGGGCATACTGACTGGGGTAAGACAAGAAATCTTAATGAAGAATACCTCTGAACAATTAATGCTACTTTCCCCTCACACTGCCTTGGTGTTTTTTAACATATGCCAGAGGCAGAAATGAAACTGGTCTTCTGAATTTTGTCCACAGATAGAAAAAGCCAGAAAGCATGTTAATAAAACTGTTTCAGCCTTCCTCAGAGACCATAACATGAGCTCTGTCTACAATAATAATCTGGTTTTCAACATGCATAGAATATACAAAGGAGATGGTCATCACTTCACAGATGAAGGCAACAGAGTGTTTCTGAACAACTTGAAATTCTGCATTTGCTCATATATGTAGTCATCATATACACACAATGAACACAATGGATCTTCTAAGAGCCACCTTATGTCCCAAACAATTGTTATTTCTAACTGTAAATCCTCTTTTTAAATAAATTTGTTGTGGAGTCGGAAACCAAAAGCACAGAGTCAATGCAAAAGAGCACATTTAATATTTCTAGTAAAGGTTTTTGAATTCATATCACAGTGAGGATAACATAGTCTAAATACGTATCACTTTAGGTGTATAAGTGGGTTTGTCAATGGGTGTAACAGTGTCTTTATGGTATATAATTGGCTGTGACAATGTCTGTAGAGGTATGCAAATGGGTGTTAAAGTATCGCTATCAGTATGTGACTAGGTGCCCAAAGTCTGTATGGGGTATTGAATGGGTGTAACAGTGTCCATATGAGTTTGTAAATGGGTGTGATAGAAACTGTTTAGGTACGTGAAGGAATGTCACAGTGTATGTATGGCTTTGTGAATGTGTGTCAGAGTATCTGTATGGGTTTGTCAATGGTTGTGACAGTGTCTTTAGGGGTATCAGAACAGGTGTGACAGTGCCTCTTTAGGTTTGTAAATGGGTGTGACAGAGTCTCTATAAGTATATGATTGGATGTGACAGTGTTTGTTCAGGTACATGAATGGGTGTAACAGTGTCTGTATGGGTTTGTGAATGAGTGTGACAGTGTCTGTATGGGTTTGTGAATGGTGTAAGAGTGTCTGCATGGGTTTGTAAATGGGTGTGACAGTGTGTGTATGGGTTTGTAAATGGATGTAATGGTATCTGTATCGATTTGTCAACGGGTGTGACATTGTGTCTATCAGTATGTGAATGGGTGTGAGAGTGTCTGTTTTAGTATGTCAATGGGTGTGACAGTGTCTGTATACATTTCTAAATTGGTGTGACAGTGTCTGCATAGGTTTCTGAATGGGTGTAACACTGTAATTAGACGTGACTGTATCTTTATTGATATCTGAACAGTTGTAACAGTGCCGCTATAGGTTTGTGAATTAGTGTGACAGTGTCTCTGTGGGTTTGTGAATGGGTATGACAGTGTCTGTATGGATTTCCTAAAAGCTGTAATAATGACTGTATAGGTTTGAATGGGTGTCACAGAGTGTCTATGGGTATCTAAATACGTGTTACAGTGTCTATATACCTATGTGAATTGCAGTGTCTGCATGGGTATAGGAGTGGGGGTGAAAGTTTCTGTATGGGTGTGTAACTGGATGTGACAGTATTTGTATGGGTATCTGAATGGGTGTGAGAGTAGGCCTGAATGTAAAAATTTATATATATAGATTTTTTTCCACTCATGCTAACTCCGCAGATCCCTCACAGAGTTATATGGGGGGCCTCGCTGAGCCTTGGATTTTGCAAGTGACCCAAGGACACATGCTCACCCCTCTTTCATAATATGTACAAGGGTTCAGGAAACCTCTCACCTGACCCCTTCATTGAGTTTCCAAAGAATTTTCAGCCCTGGGGACCATTTCACAGACAAATAAAATGGCGGACGCAACTTTTCTGTGAAGGTGAGGCCAGCCAATCAGAAGATGGGCAGTGCGTGTAAATCTGAGATTTACCTGTGAGTGAATCCACAAGTAATCTGCATCCCCAGATAAACAAAGCTGTTCTCCAGTTAATTAATATCTCCAAAATACTAAACAGATTTACACAAAATGACCCGCTTACCAACATCTACCTTCATGCCAAGTTTGGTGTAATTCTGTCCAGCGGTTCGGGCCATAGGCTTGTTCAAAGGTCGTATGGGAATTACCATGGGGAAAGGGTGTTTTGGGACCCCCCTTTTTTCTCTGTCCCCGCTTCACAGATCACCCTCAAACTTTTCAGACTCCATCTGAACTACCAGACAAATGTTTTAGGAACATTTCATGGAGATTCATCAAGCAGTGCCAAAGATATAGGCACCTGAAATTGGCCTCTTCCTATGAAAGCTAGGTCCTAAATATAACTACCTACTGGTGAATATATATATATATATATATATATATATATATATATATATATATATATATATATATATATATATATATATATACAAACTTCGATTGGGCAGTGTGCGGCAGATGAATGGGTTATCGTGCTATGCTAATGCTTCCCAGAAAAAGGAACAGTGGGATGATATGCTATCAGCGCATGATTAAAGAACAGTGACAAACCTTTTCCTGTCATCACTGAGATGTAAAAACAGTACGATGACTGTAATATACTTGGATCAATGACATGCTATGATGGCGGCAATACAATCTGGAAGGACGATTGTGTAATGGTGGTCCTTTCTTTCTTTCCACTGCAGGGAACCCGATCAGAGTTTTTAACCACCTGCACCTAAATGAATTGTTTCACAAGGGGCATTTGAGAAAGGCTTGATGCCGAAACGCGTCATGCCCAGTGCAAATAAAATAACCATTGAACCCACAAGAGTGCTCCGGTTATGTTCCTGGTGGAGGGACTTTGGTGTATAATATATATATATAAATATATCAACGCCAACTCCAATTCCACAATCGAAACCAGACACCGACACGAGGGCTTGATTTTTCAAATTTCACATTTTTTTATTATTCTTTTGCTGTAACGCGTTTTGGCATTTCTGCCTTGCTCACACAATGAGCACCATTACTTTCCTCATTTTTGTTACAGAACTACAGGTCACATGAATTCCTGTTCCAACAAACATAGATAACATACTATACAACCGCAAAGTTTAGGTGCTAATAGAGAGTTTTACACCTTTATTCTCACCATGGAGATTAATATCTTTAAACTATCTTCTATTTTTTATAGGGTTTTTAAATCTGCTAATTTTTATTAGTTTTATGTTTTTTATGTGCTAAAAAATGAAAATTGAAAACTAAAAAATGAAGAATAAAATACAAATAAAAAGATACTCGGTTGGAGTTGTGGGTATTATCTCTGAGGAACCAATCAATATGTTATTTTTATCACATATATATACACAAGTAATTAAAGTGCAAGTGCAGTAAACTCGTATCATTAATGTATGAACGTATAAACACTATTTCGTATCCAGGATTCCACGATGTGAAATACCAAGATCACAAGACCGGTGCAAATGCATAATTTCTCTTAAAAATTATTACCAGAGTTGGTAGTTACTGATGAACTCGATGTAATTCAGACGAATAAAGTGCTAGTGCAGCTATTCTCTGTTGAAGATCATAGAGTAATCCAAATAAACTGCAAGTGCATTATTGCACAATTGAAAACAATAACCACATCATAGAGTTATTGCTTGATTTAGGGGTTGAAAAGTGCAAGATAGTTCAAATGAACTTCCTAAATACAAAGTGCAAATGTCTCATTATACATATTACTACATTCCATTGATCAACAATCTACTTTTCAGCAGTAAGGTGCAAATGCATTATGACACTCAATAATATCATTAATCTCAAGAAAAGTGCTTTTACATTGATAATCAGGACAAACAACTTGAATACAATACTTGTGCAAAAACACTTCAAACTTTCCTCCAGCACAATCCGGCTGGGTTCACAGGGATAAAGAGCAAGTGCAAATAAATTGCAGTCCACAATAATATATCCATAGCTCAAACTCAAATTATCCTTAAAATTTCAATAGGCATCTTAGGTTTTTATACCCATATCTCCTGTGCTCCACACCCTTCTGTAATACACTGCTAGAGTTGATTTTCTCCTTATTTGTATAAATCAAAAAATGAATACATTATACAATATTGTGATTATTAGGTTCCAATATATACTCTTTTCTTCCTCGTATAGCCATTCGTCTATTCTCCTGAAGTTTTCCACCACTTACTGGGGGCTACAAAGAATCATTATATTTAAATATGCACATACAGGTCCTCTTCAGAATTCAGGCCAAACAGGATTTTCGTATTAAACATTACAATGTGCCTGGATTCTAGTTGTCTTAGTTTTTGTTCTCAGTTTCCACCTCTTCTATTCTTTGCAACTTGGTCTATTACATAGTATATAAGATCATTCATGTTACCACCATGTATCTTGTTGATATGCCTCCAATGGGATAACTCTTGTCATCATTTTTCACCGCTCTCAGATGTTGGAGAATTCTTGTATGCACCATGTGAATGGTGCTGCCCACATACAATTTAGGACAAGAACATTGCAGTACATAAACCACATATCCACTCTTACACTTAAAACAGTTATGAATTTTCCATGGACTCTTTAGTAGGGGTGATTGAATTTCTTTTTTATTTAGGCCAAATTTACAGGCCTTGCACTTCAAGCATTTTATAAAGCCCGGACAGGCCTTTAGCCAACCCTCCATATTCACTATCTCAGGGCTGCTCACCACCAGTTCCTGCCTAATGGACTTAGCCCTCCTGAATGTTAATAAGGGTTTGCGAGAGGTTATACTGCTCAGTATAGGGTCCTTTTTCATAGGTGCCAATGTCTATTCAGACAGTCTTTCACCGTGGCATGATAGACAATGTACCCTGTAATCATTTGTAAATCATCTTTACCAGTACTTGATTCTGATCTGGCTTTCTCTTTTGGGAATACCAATGATGCTCTACTGATTTTCTCAACTTTACTTTGTGCTTGACTCAGCACTTGAGGACTGTACCCTCTCTCAGTAAATCTCTCTATCAAATCAATGTGGGGTTTTTTTAGCATTGAAGTCTCACTGCCATTCCTTTTCATTCATAGGTGTTTTGCATATGGAATGCTATATTTCAATTTCTGTGGGTGGAAACTTTGCGAGTGTAAAATGGAGTTCCCTGCTGATGGTTTTCTATGGGTATATATATATATATAACCTATAGGACCATGTTTCCATAGCAAACACGTTTTTGGACTTGCCTATAACCGTGGTGCCATTTGACGAATCTTCTAGTTGTGCATGGAACGTTTCGGGCGATCCATCAAATGGGGGGTGGAGAAAAAGGGGGGGCTCAAAAAAGGTGTGTTTCCCATGTTAATTTCCATGCAGTCTTTAGACATGCCTGCAGCCTGAACCACTGGACGGAATTACACCAAATTCGGCAGAAAGCTAGCTTCTGGTCTGCTGATTGTGCTTTTTATTATTTGGTGTAAATCCATTCAGTAGTTTGTGAGATATTAAAGGAAATCCAAATTTGCAAATTTGGGCAGAGCCTAAGCACAGATCTCATGGAGATATCTTGGGACCAATATACATGATAGCACCCCATTGAAATGCATTGTAGTGAGTGACAGGTTTTGAGTGTCACAAAAAGGAGAATGTATAAAGAGTGATAACAGATTTTAGTTACAATATAAATCATTTGTTGCTAAGGTGATTTTACCCTGTGAAAAAGCCTTTTGTTGGAACTTCATGCATCATGTTTGAGAGAAAACAGTTTTCTCATGATTTTCCCATAGATGTTATGGAAGGTGCTCCAGAAGATAAAATAAGAGCATATTTTCTGTAAATTCACACTATCTTTCTCAGCCATATGAGAATGAAGTCTGACATTCTCAGTAAAACATGCACTTACAATGGGGGCAGCCAGTCAATTGATTCCCTTGTGTTCTACTGCAACCTCCCAGAATGTTCTAAAGAAGAACTAGAACACAAACAGTCTTACTTATGACAAACATATGGTACACCTGGAGCTTAGGCCTGGGCTTAAAACTCAACTCAGAGTTTGCGGATTTTGGCAACTCCACACTCCAAGTAGAATGCGGAGTTACCAATAAACTCCGCACTCCGCAACGGAGTAGAATTCGTTTTTTATTTGCACGCTCAAAATGTCCTTCCACATTGGCAGGAGCAACTTTCCGGGCGCACACGTTCACCCGTGAGATTTCAGAGCCATTCGGAAGCACCAAGAAATTTGATAGCCGGCCGCATGCTCCCACATTCGGGCGCGCCAGAGACTTCCGGTGGATTTTCTCTGACATACGTGATCCTAAACGCTCAGGATCTAATGCGGCTGCAATCTGGGGAAGATTCTTAACTCGAGAAGCATCAAAATCTTCCCAAAATGATGATTTGAAGTCAAAAACCTCCTCAAATGGACGGTTGGCATTGGTTTTTTGTACAAGGAGTCCTTTTTTTAAAAAAACGTTTTTCTGGCAGGAAGGAAGTGCCCCAGAGTCTCCAACTTCCTGTTCCTTTCCAGCAGGCTCCTACTAGTGCTTTGTCCCTCTCCTGGTCACTTTTCATTGGGATTTGACACTGGAAGTATCACTCTCCTTGTCTGCTGCATATATGCCATTGGATTTAAGGACTTGGTATTTGAGATTTCACAACTAAAGGGCCAATTACGATGTCGTCTGGAAAGCCTCCTGAACAAATCGGTTCTGGAATGGTTTCCGAACGACTCGACCGCGAGCTTTCTGAACGACGGATTATGATGCATTGCATGTAAAACTCCCACCGAGTCGATCGGAAAGTCACCCTCACCCTCACCATGCCCCAGAGGAAGCAGCCACGTTTTACAGAGAAGGAGTTGGAAGTGCTTGTAGATTAAATAGTAAGAGTAGAGCCACAGTTATTTGGTAACCTAGTCCAACAGACCCCCCTGTCCCAGAGAAATAGGATGTGGGACAGGATAGTCAACAAGGTGAACGCTGAACCACCTGTCCTGTGCACAATGGATGATATCAGGAGTAGGTACTATAATGTGCGAAGTTGGGAAAAACAACTGATAGCGAAAGAACACGCCCAAAGTCAGCAGACTGGCGGTGGCCCTCCTGCACCACCTGTCCACTTCACTTCCTTGGAGGAAAAGGTGTGTGCCATCCTTCCGCCGGAGAGTGTCTATGGAATACCAGGAGCACCAGAGTCTGGTGAGTACCTACTCAACATTCAAATAATGTTACCAATTACACCTCTATAGATATCACTGTAAAGGATACAGTTATACAAATGACTGACATTTGAGAAAGCACATATATAGTCAATGAGCATGTGATGTGTATGTCATACTGATAAACAACATACCTGCAATGAAAATCATAATGCATAAAACTATTACCATGTACATACCTTTTACAAACTCAGACCAAGGCTTTGTCCTCCAAACATCAGTCACCTGCATCAGCCATCTTGCCAGCCCATTTCCACTCTCTCTCAGGAAAGCAGAGTCACAGGTAGGCTGTTTGGGATGGCTGGGAAGGTGGGTGTGGGCACAGGCCTGATGGGAGTTGTAGTGACAGCAAACACTCCTCCTCCCACACAGCCCAACAGGCACACCTGGAACTAGGCTTACCTGACAGTGAGTGGAAATGTACTAGCAAGATGGCTGACACTGTTGCATGGTGTCTGGAGCAGAAGGCCTTGATGGGAGTTGTAGTCAACTCAAACAACAGGCACCAGTGTCAGACATCTTGAATGTAGACTTCCATTGACTGACAGGTAGCCATAGGTCCAGAGGAGCTGCTTGGGCTGTGTGGGAGGAGGAGTGTTTGCAGTCTTGGCAGGACATTGTCACTCTATGTGAGGTATGCATAGTTCCAGGTGGTCATTTTGGCCAGGCTGGAAAGGTGTGTGGAGGACACAGCCTGATGGCATAGAAGTGACCCAGCAACATGGCTGACACTGGTGCATGCTGTTTAGTGCACAAAGGCTTCTTGGGTTTGGGATTCAAGTTCAACACAATGCAGCAGCGTCAACCTCCTTGCTAGTACACTTCCCCTCATTGTCAGTGAGCTATAGTCTCAGAGGACTTAGATGGGCTGTTTGGGATGAGGAGTACTTTGATTTGCTACAAATCACATTAGGCCTTGTCCTACATATACCTTCCCATCCACCACAAACAGTCCAACAGGAACTAAGCTTAACCAGTGTTTCAAAATGTACTAGGAGGATGCATGCCACTGGGCACTGGTATCTGACTTTAACACAACTGCCAACAGGGCCTTGTGCTCCAAACACCAGGCACCAGTGTCAGATATCTTTGTCAGTACATAGCCACTCACTCTCAGGAAAGCATAGTTCCAGGGGAGCTGTTTGTGTATGGTGGAAAGAGTGTGTGTAGTACAGTGCCTGATGGGAGGTGGAGTCAGTGCAAACACTCCTCCTCCCACCAAAACCAAACATCTCATCTGGGACTACGGCTACCTGACGGTGAGGGGATATGTGATGGCTCACTGTGATCCCTGGTGTCTGAATTGAGCACAACTAACATCACAGCTTCGTGCTACAAAGACCAGTCCCCAGTGCCTGCCATCTTGCTAGTCCATTCTCCACTCACTGTCAGTTAGACATAGGCCCAGATGAAGTGGATGTGCCATGTGGGGGGGGAGTCCTGTTTTACATTATTCCAAATCCCATCAGGCAATGCCATACAAACACTCGTCCCACCAATCCCAAACAGTAGCACTGTGATCCGGTTTTCAGAGTGAGTGGAAATGTTCCAGCAGGATGTCTGACACTGTAGCATGGTGTTTGGATCACAAGGCCCAGATGGGAGTTAGTCACAAGTCAGACACTAGTCCCCACGGTTAGACATCTTGGAAGTACATTGCCACTCACTGTTAGTAAAACACAGTTCGAGGTTGACTGGTTGGGCTGGGTGGGAAGGTGTATGTAGGACCGGGCCTGATGGGAGTCGGAATAACAACAAACACTCCTCAACATGCAGGTCAACCACTTCAACAGTGCCTATGTTTACCCGACAGTGAGTTGATGTGTCCTAGCAAGATGCCTGACACTGGGTAAAGCTGTCTGAAACAATCACAACTACCACATTTGCCTTTGTGCAACAAACACCAGGGACAACCATCTTGCAAGTACACTTTCCAGCATTGTCTGAACAACACTCTTCCTGGTGGCATGGGTAGGCTGGGTCGGAGGAGGAGTGTAAGTTTCACAAATACACCATACACACTCAAACCTCAGCACAATAAAATACTATCCAAGAAAATGGCAGAAAGCAGAGTTTGTGATCTCACCTGACTATGGAGTCAGTGTACAGAATACATGATCTGTGAAGGTACAAAGCTAAGCAGCCACACATTTGGGTCCTCACAGACATTCACTTGTGTGTAATGAGATGACAACAAAAAGCACCTCACTCACACCATCAACACTAATTTATGGTTAAATAAACAGACTGTGAGTATGGAGGCAGCCACACCTATGTGACTGCTAAGGACATGGACTAAGCCCAGTACACAGGTCTGAAAAATACAAACATTGGGAGACAAACAGTTCGTATGTCACTGTGAAAGTACAGATCTGGCCAACACCAACCCACATGTGTCATTCACAGGGTGTCACGAACCAGTCAATGTTTTTGGACATGTAATGTGAACCAAAAATAACATGCCCATTTATGCACCTAGCTGGACATGCTCATCAATCAATCCCTTCTTGTAAAAATTACATTGTTGTCAAAAAACGTAGGTCAGCATCATGGATAAAGGAGGCCGATCTATCTAAATCAACTCATCATTAGGTTCAGTAACCTATGTAATGTGTATGATTTTAGGGGCAGTGGACATTCACATCAATCATTGGGTCATTTATGTACCCACAGGGCGAGCTGGAAACACCACTGGAACTAACCAGGACAGCCAATCCCAGACTCTGGTTGGCCAGGAGCTCTCTGGCGTAGCTGTCTCTCAACCATCCTCGGATGACAAGGAACGACCTGACCCATCAGGTTTGGGTCACCAGACAGCACCAGCAGTGGCTACAGCAGGATCCTCTGCGACCACTCCCACCTCAGCTGACAACACCCAACTGACCCCTACCCTGATAGACACAGCGGCCCGAGCCTCCACCGACAGCACAGCAACACGGGGCACTCTGGAGTTGGCGGACAACAACACCACTGTCAACGAGGAAGGAGGCTCAGTGTTGACTGTGCCAGCACCAACTGGTCCTGCTCGGGGGGCTAGGGATGGTGGGAGGGGCCGTGGGGACCACCACCATCATGCAGCTAGTGCTGCTGAGGAAGATCACCCAAACCTCTCACCGATAATCAACGCTTATGAGGGTTACCAGGGAGAATTTGGCCAGGTCGTAGGGATCCTCAGGAACATTGAACAGCTACAGGCAGCCCAAAATCAACGTTTGGACATGCTCATGGCAAAAATAGATGCAATGACTGACGTGCAACATGATATTGTCACCTGCCTCTGCCAGATCACCAACAACCTGTCCACACCTCCGTGTGCCCACAACATCTGGTGCGTCAACATCTGCCCAAGCCACAGGGAGGGATGTGGAGTCTGGTGGAAAGTCCCCATCACACCACTTGGCGGCTCCTGAGGCTTCTCCTGCAAAACTTGGGAGGGTCATCGGAGGAAGAATCGCTGAGAGACAGATGGCAATGCATCACCCCCATGAAGTGGCAATCTGCCCCTGATTAATCGTTCACTTTGTTGACTGTCATCAAACTGACCCACAATGGATGAAGGGTCAAAGTTGGACTTTGGAATCGAATAAATGTGGATTTACATTTGAAGACTTCATCTACAAACACTTTCAACTCCTATCTGCACTTTTCTATGTTTTTGTTGTGAGCACACCACCATTGTGTGGAAATATTCCCTACCTTTATTCCCAAAAATAAATTACTTTTCACAAAAGTACTTGCTATGTCGTGACTTAGAATTCCAAATGTACACATTGTAATGACCTGCAAAGTCACAAAGAAGAAAGTGTCAACAACATTGGTAACAAATCAGTTCCAAAAAGTAAACTAAGGGCTTGCGAGTAAATGTACCTTGGCACAGCATTATATGTAGACACAACCAGGTGATCACACAACCTGTTGCACATGGTACAGATTCAATGGAAGCCTATTGTACACAAATGTATCACCATCTGTTTGCACACTCAACACTCATTGTTAGCCAACCTGTTCATCATGGTCCATTTTTGTTGATAAACATGTTTGGATATGTCAGAACAGACAAGGCACACCTCAATCTGGAACACAGGATTATTCTAGAGCTACAACCTGGTACATTAACACAAACTCAGGTAACTTGACACAGGAGCAAAATGACCACAAATTTAAAAAAAACACATCTGGTCAGAAGGAAGTGTGTGCCATGGATTTCCTCAACAGTTTTATGTTGTAGTATGTCACAGCCTGATGGGTCTGGTGAGATCAGAATTCTGCTGATGACATGGCAAAGTACCCGGGTAAGGAGAAACATAGACCAGAGTCAGTAACTCAGGAATAATGTTGCTTAATGTTGCAAACTATGTAAGCTAAAGCACAAAAATAGTGTGAACACAAGCTAGTATTGAGGGTAGCACTGTACATGTCATCAGGTAATATTTTTTTAACCATCTCAGTATAAACCTCAGGAAAATTATCATACACTCACCGGCATTGTACAACAGCAACACACAACCAAACACTTCGGGTTTGTCACCTCCTCTCGTTGCATACTTAGATTCAGGTGAAAAAGTTGTGAATAAGTTGTTGTCTCAAATCCCCACCATCATCCTCCTCACCACTGGCATCATGTCCCAAGCCTGGATCCTATCTCGCTGGTGGCTGCTTGTTCCCTGTCGTCCAGTATTAGTGGAATTGCCTTCCGGATAGTGAGGTTGTGGAGCGTGCATGAAGCTGTGATGATCTTGCACACCTTCAATGGGTCATATTGGATGGCCCCTCCTGTACGATCCAGACACCGAATCTGGCTTCCAGTAGCCCAAATGTCCACTCAACAACTCGCATGGTCCAACCATGGGCCTCATTGAACCGCATTTCTGCAGGGGTGACAGGGTTGCCAGTGGTGTTGATGGAGCAAGGACTCGAGAAAATGAGACTTGCTCAATAGAATCCTCCATTAACACTTACTAAGTATTAATTGATAAATAAGGCAAAACTAACATGCACCCAATATAGAAACATGGGGAGAAAAGCTTACGCATGCTTGAATGAATAAGAAATAAAACACAGCACGATTAAAACCCGCTTTAACTTGCTAAAATGCTTTGCGCATGCGCGAACCTGAATGACGCATAGAATAACGTGACTAACTCGCTTTGAGAGGGAAAAACCCTCACGCATGCGCAAGAAGAATTAAAATGCAGCCTTAAGGTACCGCATGCTTGACATATGCTTGCTTAATTTAAAAGAAAGCTGCAGCTATTAACGCTTTTGCTTAAGAATAATAATAATCACATGGGATAGAGTAGAGGTGGGTGGTGAACAGTGAGAATTACATGTTCAAGAAAATAATGTCTGTTTTTGATTCTTTTATTAATAGTGAATATTTGGGCCTACTGGGCCTTGACTAAAAGAGAAGATGGCGTAAGCCGCGCATGAGCAGTGAGCCCATGAGACGACCGATGACACAGAAGGACATGAACGCTTGCCAAACCCCAAGGACAAAAAGGATGGGAAAAGAAGAAGATGTAGCAGCAAACTGTGAAGCCTGTATTAAGTGAATTATGGCATTTGCAACAAATTATGCATGTTTCAAATAAAATTATGAATTGTAGTGTAGCTCCTATTTCCCTAATAGGCTCTGCACATTGGAATAATATATCCTATAGGTTTGACATAGGACTAAGGTCAGTATGTCCCTATCGAGTATATTAAACTTAATTACTTGTGCCAGCTAGCTCAGAGGCCACTAGAAACTCCTTGACAACAAGAAGGGAGTAGTTTCTGGCAGCCGCAAAACATGACCACTGTGTTTCCCTTTAGAATCAGAACGTGTCCCAGAGTCGTGGAAACAATAGATAACTATTTCACTCAGCTCAGTCGTGCATGCTTAGTTTTCTCCAAGTTACACAGAAAGAAATAGACGGGCGTTTCAATAAAAGATTTATTGAACAGTCTTGTTTCTGGTGTAAGTAAAATGTGCTGTTACGATCACAAGACAGTATGCGAGATAAATAATGTACAGTGTGAGCAGTAGAAATAAATAATACTGCGAGAGCATTATCTTTTAGTACATATGTATTTACATAAATAACACAGACTAAAAATGCGAGTACTCATACGATGCGTTTCTAATCTAGTTCTACCCCAATGTACCTAACCTAACCTAGGTATAGGACGAGGTATGAAGTAGGTGAAGTATTCCTCACTATGGTATACTAAGAGTACGCTAACCCCAGTATGCCTAGTATGCCAAGAGTCCCTCTAGGTTCTAGTCTGCTCCATACCTGAAGAATGAGAGAGGTAGGAATCTCTTTGCCAGACTCGAACTCCAACACCCCGCAAGGGAAGTCAGATCACTGGAAGCTGGACTCTCTGCGTGCAGGGATGACAGCATCTTCTCAGTGCGTCAGGCCGGGAAACGGGCTCCTCTGAAGTCGAGGTCTCCTCTGATTTACAGGGGCTAGGGAAGGTATATTTATACCTGAGAATTACCTCAGAATGTTAGCATTGACGTGAGTCAGACAGCGGAAGACGTCATGAATGAACCCCTAAGGAATAATGGTTCATGCATAATATATGAGTCCTTGAAGAAATCAATAGTCCTGGACTAGGGAAACTCCCGCAGCCTAAGGGTCTGTTCTTCAAGAACTCGTTGTGACGTTAGGGTGGACGGATGTCAGAGACCATGCCTGTATTTGGAGTGCACGGTTTAATGCTTAAATAAGGGCTGGGATTTTATGCCTATATAAGGGCAGGGCGAATTGTGCCTATATAAGGACATGATTCTGGAAAGCCCGTTTATGGACACCATAAGAGGAATACAACAGAACGAGTAGAAGGGGCTGGATTAACAAACAATAGGTTAACTAAAAAAATGAATACGTCAGCTCGGGATGATGAAGACACCCCTAACCCCGTCCAATTATAGTCCATAGTTTAGTGAAGTTGCAACATTTGAGGGTGGGACATGAAGAAATAAAGAATATAATTAGAGTGAATTGAATAATAGAATTAGTGCTGCTGCTGAGATAGACGATGAGGATGAGATGATGCAGACAACGCTGCTGGGAGCTGAGCAAGAGAGAGAAAGAGAGAGAAGACGAGTGTAGACTCAGAAGACCCAGTCTATCGCCTGATTAGAATTGAAGATTGCGGAAGAATATCGAGGAGGGAGAGAGGGAAAGAGAGGGAATCACCCCGGTGCGTCGGGTTGTAGAGAAGTCTAGTAAGTATCAAACCTGTCCTGATCCTATCCTTTAATCTTTGTCTCCTGATCCTAAGTCAGGGGACCTCCATCAGCCCTTTGGCCAGAGAGTTGGTTTTCCTGTTACCCTCATTAGGTAAATGTCATTTCTATTTAGTATTTGCATATTTCGTTGCAAATGTATTTGATGTACCTTATGTCTCTTCATCTATCCACTCTGGTGCATTGATGGTTGTTGAAAGCTTGTGTAATTGAATATAATTCGCTTTATGATTGCTTTCTCCTCCCGTTTGAGAAAATGGAGTTTTGCACTGTGTATTTGTAATAAATGAGTGTTCAAACTAATGACTGAGATTTTAGATACATTCATCATAATTATTATATTCAGAGTCTGTGGTTATTTCTTTATGAAGTTTAGTTAAGGAGTTGTTAATATCACCATCAACTAACTCAACTAATGGTCCATCGACCAGAGGAAGAGTGTTGATTCGTGAAGATTAGTTAGTCATGATATCGTAACTGATTTATTGTTACAGGAAATAACTAATCGGGATTGTGGAATTATTAGAAATCAAAACCCTTCCAGCGGGAAACTGGCTGAGGATATATATATAAAAAGATATAAGGATAAAGGTATATGGGCCCATTAAAAAGGTCAGTTTTGGTGTGTAAGGTATCCAACCTTGGCCACTTCGCGCTGGATCAGTTTTTCTGGTAGCAGAGTTATGGTTATTATTGATTAGTTTGGTGATTATTGATTATTAACTATATGTTCTTAACATGAGAAGTTAGTGACTTGTTCTATGTTGTCTCGAAGTACAGGTACGGAAATACCTGGGAATCCCGGGAGTTGAATTTTGAAGAGTGTGGGAAGGAAACCACACAGCAGTAGGTTACTCGTCTGTTGTCATAATACCTAAAAGCTACGGAGGGCTGTAGGTGTTATATTAGGGACTATATCGTATAAGAGTAGAGCGTGAGTGATAGCGAAGGATCTACCTGTGAAACTTTGGCCTTACCCGATGGAGGAGTATCCCTAGAGGAGCAATAGGTTTTTCCCAAGCTTAAGTGAAGGGTAAACAGTGGTTTTTACTCGTAGTGTAAGGAAGTACTTTCTCTTTGAAGCAAGTGAATAAACTATCTTTGGATTAGCGGAGCAGACAGAGTAGCGCTGTTTTTACGTTGTTACTAACAGAAAAGATATTAAGAAAGTTTAGAGAAAACACTGCCGTATTACCTTGTGAAGAGAGTTTCAGTAGCGGGAGCCATACTGACGTCACAAAGAGCCGCGCTGGTATTGGTTGAGACAGTGGGCGTGTAACAAGTGCAGATTGTAAAGGGAGGGTCAGTAGAAGGAGTAATACTGACGTCACAAAGAGCAGCGCTGGTATTGGTCAGACAAATGGGTGTGTTAAAAACTCTGATTGATTGGTAGACAAGAGCCGCATTGATATTGGTTGTGAAATAAAATACGTAGTGAGCCCTGATTGGATTCTTGGTGTGAGTCGCGCTGTTATAGGACGAGTGCTGGGAAACAGGAACCGTAAGAATACGGAAGAGTTTCTAGTTTAGCTTGTGGAAAATAATTAGTTACAGAATGAAGTTGATTAATAAAATCAAGAATTTCTTTAAAAAGGATAAGCGTGTAGTGACCAGAGAAGGGATTCTTATGCCACCCCCTAATACACATGCTTCTTTTATGATGTTGGAGCGAGGATACCATATGTGTGTTTGGTTGGAAAATTGGGTGGAATATACGAAAGGTGAAGGTGTTTTGGCTTTCCCTGAAAATGGTAATTTTAATGTAAGGGTTCTTCAGAATTTGAGAAATTGGATGAATATGTTAGAACCTAGTCCTAGGTTGACACAGTATGAAGCTTTGGAGGAATGGGAAGTTGAGGCATTTGAGCGAGAAACATACAGAGGAGGCAGAAGAATAAATACAGGATTTTTCCCAAGATATCCGTTTGATACTCGAGGAGATGAGATGAAAAGATAGAGAAGAGCTGCAGTAACAGAAGGGTTATATCCAGTATTGATGGCTGAGGATCAAACAGGAAGTAAATGCAAAGAAAAAATTAAGCATACAGGTATGGCAGGAACAGAATGTGATGAAACAGATGATGAATTATTAGAGGATATTTTAGTTAAAAGACCTCCACCTTATCAAGAAAATGTTGGAGAGGCAACTCCAAGTGCACCAAATATGAGAACTCCCTTAGTTACGCAGGTTTTATATGATCCAACAGCTACCCGAGTGTTACAGGAGAAGGAAAGGGATGCATTGAATAAAACAAAAGATGAAATAATTCAGAAAATAAATCAGTTAGGTTTAAATGCTGAAGCCTTGACAGTGCCAGTGATGATAGGTCCGGTCATTCCATTATATGGAGATAAACGAGACACCCCAAGATTACAAACAGTGACAATTCCACAAATTAGTGTTAGAAAAGAGGTAGCAATGTCAGAAGATCTAACCAGTGAAAGTGATTCAAATATCTCGTTACTAGATCTTCCTAATATTGAAACAGAGACTGAAACGCCAAGAAGAGGTTCACCTCTGAATAAAAAGAGAAAGGAATTGATCGATACTCCCATAGCAGGAAATTCAAAATGATTCTCGCCAGATGATCTAGAGGAGTGGGTGAAAGGATTAGACAAGAAGAGACCTCAGACACCAAGTATAGATGTAGCCAAATTGAACGTGGATTTGGAAGAAATGATCATTGGTACAATAAGCCCAGCGAGATTAGGTACATATCAAGATGAAGAATTGTTGTTCTTGTGTAAAAGTATAACCTGGAGAGCAAAGAATCTGCATGAGAAAATAGTAGAGGGTGCTTCAGAATTTGGAAGAGATATAGAAAAATTGAAATTATTGCAGAAACCATATAGGGCAAAATTTACGGACAAGGATTTAGAAAGTTTGAATGCGTCAGGAAGAAGATTACAGATCAAAGAATTGATGAATATTTTGAAGAAATGGGATGATGCAGACAGATGGAGGGATAGATGGACAAAGAAAAGGGATGAGGCAGCTATAAAGGAAGCATCTGCATACCCACTAAGAGAAACAGAACAGGTTGAAAGAGTATGTCCCATGAGAGAAGTTCCTGGAGGTGGATGCGTTCATGTTCCTTGGTCCAGACAGGATATTTTGTCTCTTGCAAATGATTTTCCCAGATTAAGGGAGAAACCAGTTGAATGGTACAAGCAGGTAGAGAGGTTTGTGAAATTTTCAAAGGTACTATTGAAGGATTTAGATGGTCTGTTTGATATAGTGGTGCCAGCTGATTTATCGACAGAATGTAAGATTACGGTTGATTGGCCAACTGAAGAATATCCAAGAGATGCAAAGACAGGTGCACCTTCGGAAGAGGTGATGAAAAAGTATCAGAAAGTGATTACTTTTTTGAAAGGGATAATTCCTCCAAAGGAAATGGATTGGGTTAAAATGGATAGAACAACTCAGGAACCGAAAGAGTCAGTGCATGCGTATTATGAAAGGTTGTTGCAGGTATTTAAGCAGTATAGTGGATTTGAAAATATTGGTGATAAGGATATGTGACATTTTGTGTATAGGTTTGTGTATGGACTGAGATCGGAAATTAGTCAGATGATTCAGCAGCATATGCTTTGCTGGCAGAGCAAGCCCATTGACGATATTTTAAAATACACGAAGTATTGCAGTGACGATATTGACGCAAAGCATAAGAAATTGAAAGAAAAGATGATGTGGGCACAAGTCAAGCAAGCAGAACATCAAGAGGCAAGTACTGGTTCTCAAAATGAAAATCAGTAGAGTAACCAAAATCAGAATAGTCAAGGATTGAATGGGAATAAAGGAAAAGGGCGAATTAGTAGAGAAGAAGCGAAGAAGAAGTTTCCTTGTCATGCGTGCGGAAAGCATGGGCATTGGAAGAATGAGTGTAGAAATTTTCAACAGAATAATGGGGTAAATCAAAATTTAAATCCACAGATGCAGAATGAGGTGGTTGTGACCCAGCAGCAACAGCAGCAGGTAGGTACTCCACAGTTACAGGTGCCACAAGCTCCTATGCCTAACTGTATGAACGCTCAAGTACAGAGATACAGTGTGAAGACCGGATTCCGTGGAGAGAGTGGTAAGAATACACAGGCGGTTCAGCAATATTGGATGCACAGTAACAAGTGTGATTCGGATAGTTCCCAATGACGGTGCCTGAGGCGGGAGGAAGAATGCGTGCTTGGCGCATCTTTAGCGGTAGATCAGTCAGGTCCATTTGTTGACGGAAAAGTGAAAGGTGATGACATCACTTTCTTAGTGGATACTGGTGCTACCCGTTCTACCGTAAGAGCAGCAGAAATTCCAAACCTACCCCTCTCGGGAGAAACTATCCAAGTTGTAGGAGTCTCAAATAAGCAAATAAAAACCTCACTTACTAAACCAATAGAAGTAAATATTGGAAATTTCAAAGACATGCATCGGTTTGTGGTGTGTGATTCAAGTCCAGTTAACTTGTTAGGGAGGGATTTGCTGTGTAAGATGAATTGTACCATCTATTGTACACCTGATGGTATTGCTTTCCAAACCCCCGATGAAGATATCGCTTTCAAGATGATGCTAGCAAAACAAGGAACAGAAGTGGATGAGATGTTTTCACTTCTAACTGAAAACAGTTTACCTGATGAGCTGAGAGACACAGTGAGATCAGATGTATGGGATTTTCAGGAAAGGAAATTGGGTTGATGGAGTAGGAGAGTAGCATCTGCTTCTTATAGTTACCCCCACTTTTTGCTGATGTTTCACTGTTTTCGACTTAGTCTGACTGGGATCCTGCTATTCAGGACCCCAGTCTAGCTGCTTTCTCCTCTAAATTCATTGCATGTACTTTAGGTACACTCCAGATTGGATTCTGGGGTACCCTTATAAGTCCCTAGTATATGGTATACTATGTACCCAGGGCATAGGTACCCCAGGGGCCTCCCGGGGCTGCAGCATGTATTATGCCACCCCTGAGAGACAATTTAAAATGATACCACAGGTCTGCTACAGCAGCCTGTGTAAGGTGGTGCATGCACCCCTTACTTAGATATAGGTTCACTATATCTATCCTAATCACTGCACATATAAACCTATCAGTCACCCCTATGGCAGGCCTTATCAATCCTCAAGGCAGGGTGCTGGGTTTTATGTGAGAGGGTGCCCATGCATGAGCCGAGCCCCTCTACAGCCTTCAGAACCTCTGTTCCAGGGTTGTCTGTGATACAGCCAACCATATATACTTAAGTGCATTATAACCTAGCGGTAAATGCTAACTTTAAAACGGCTGCTTGGAAAAATGTCGTGTTTGGTGTCAAACACCTTGGAATCATACCCCCACACCAGTACTCGTGTGGGAGGTATGATCCCACCCTCCTAGAGGGAGAAATATGACAACACCGGTACACCCGGTACCAGCTTTCTTGACCCTGGCATTACAAAATGGATGCTGCCCGCCACAGATATGAGTCTGCCCTCCTGCTGCTGGATGAAACTGTGGCAGGGGAAGGCTTGACAATAGGTTTCCTGTCACAGGGAGGTGTGACCACCTCCCAGACAGGCTTTAGTGTATTGGGGCTGGGTGGGTGCACCCTCAGAGTGCTTTGATGTCTGCACTGGGGGCACATTTGGTGTCCCTGCGCATAGTCCAGCTCAAACTGGTTGCAGGAGCCATTTGCTCCAGCTCTGGCATGAAACTGGACAAAGGACATGGGTGTAGCCACCCCTCTGTCCTGACCCTCCCATAGGTGGGTCCCCAGAGTTAGTCACACCCCTTCCTTGGGTATAAAGTAGGAACCCCTGGCTACAGGACTTTGGATATTACCTGGACTAAACTCTGCTACAGAAACCAAGTACTTCGATGATCTACACAACGCTGGATGACTGAAGAATCTCCCTTGGAGTAAAGGAGTTACTCCCCTGCTGAGCAGGCACCTAAACGCATCTGACCGGTTTGCATCTACGAAGCTTCTGAAGGACTCCAAAGATTTCTGCAATACAGAAGGTGGGTTCCCATGGTCTCTGAGGTTGATCTGCACTCTCAGCAATTCTGAGGCCTGTATCCCTCGTGGTGACCGTGCAACCCGAACCCCTGGGCACCATGTACATTTGCAGCAGTATATGCTTTTTGGCAACCCCTGAGGTTGTGCTTTGGGCTACTTGTAGTCCTTACCCCAAGCAGTAATTCCACTGAAGATTTCCGGCCTACACTCTACAAGATTTCCGTGGGCTGGTATTTAGTGATTCAGATTGAGGTCCCTTCACGATCCCTGGTCCGTTGGCCTGTGGGTCCCTGAGAAGGCAACCTTAACTTTACATGGGCTTACCTGGTTGCTCCAGATGTGCCCTGACTCTCCATTACTTGGAGAGTCCCCAGGACCTTGCTGGTCCTCACAGAAGCATCTTTCCTCTGACCGCATGGGTTGCAGTGGACAAGGCTTGTTGGTGTACAATCCGGACACTGACCCCCCAGCCCTCGACATCCTTTGTGGGACAGCTCGAATCCAGACTTTGGTCATCGCAGACATCTCCTGGTCCCCGTGGCTGCAGAGTCAAGCTTCACCTCTACGCACCTGAAACACCCGACATCGGTGGGCATTCGATTGCTCCGCTCCTGGTCACGTGAAGTGACCCAGACTTTGTCCCCTCTGCTTTCAGGTTCTTCTCATCTCCGATCCAGGCTTGGATCACACCGGACACTTTTTTTCTCCACGGCAGCAGTACTTCTTCACATCACGCCATTGAAAACGACGAGGGTTTCCGACACCACGTGACCCCTATGCACCCGGCTCCTCTGGGATAGGTAACACGGGTACCTCGGTACTCTCAAGGGTGCTGGCCTTAGAACCTTCTATGTTTAGCTGGGTTTGCTTAAAGTCCGCTCCGAAGTGTCCTTAATCTGTAAATTTCCAACCGCGACTTTCCCATAGAGTTGTACGGAGCTCGCGTCTGTGTTCACACACTGCACCCATCCTCCGTGGGTCCCCTGTGTCACTACTTTGGGTGGTTCCTTAGGGTCCCAGCGATTCTACGTGGTCTAGGCACTGTGTCTAGTCAAGTCGTGGTTCTTATACCACTTTCTTAGTATATGGTTTGGTCTCCCCCTGGAGCCCACTGTGTATTGTGCTATTTACTGTCATTCTAGTGATTTAATATTGTGTGCTTTGTTCTCTAATCTCATAAAGAGGTTAGTAGAGAGTGTTTAGTAATAAATACATATATTTTATATATACCTTGTGTGGATCTCCTTTCATTTGGTCATTCAGGAGGTTATATACTGGTAAAACAAGCTGCTTCACATTCCTTCAAGACTTAGCCTGAAGGCTGCTCTCCATAGCTACCACTAGGATAGCTTTCAATAAAGGTTGTCTTAACCTAATCATCAATAAGGGTCGTTTGGACTGGTGCAAGGTGCCCACTTTAATTAGTGGACAGCATATGCCAGGCCAACTTCTCACAGATGGCAAATATAGACCCAATTAAAATAATGGTGAAGGAAGGTGCAATTTATCCAAATACCCGACAGTACAAAATGAGTCCTGAGGTAAAAGCAGGAGTAGCTCCAGTAATTGATCAAATGATTGAACAAGGTATTCTGACAGAAATAATGGGCAGTCCTTGCAACTCACCACTTATGGGGCTTAAAAAGCCTAATGGCAGATATAGAATAGTGCACGATTTGAAGAAAATCAACAAAATAGTAGTAACTTGTTGTCCAGTAGTACCAAATCCAGCAGTAATTCTTTATCAGATACCTTGGGATGCACGTTGGTATACAGTGATTGATTTGTGTCAAGCATACTTTTTGATTTCATTGCATGCAGATAGCCAATATCTTTTTGCATTTTGGTTTGAGGACCGTGCTTTGGCATGGTGCCGAGTACCTCAAGGGTATACAGAGAGTCCCTCGATTTTCAACCAGATTTTGAAAAAGTACTTGGAAACATTGGTAATGCCAGGAAACTCAGTTTTGGTTCAGTACATTAATGACCTACTGGTCACGTCAAAAACAAGAGAGGCTTGTGTCACAGACACAATTGCTTTACTGAACCATTTGGCAGAAGGTGGGCACAAAGTGTCACCAGAAAAATTGCAGTTTTGTCGACAAGAAGTCAAATATTTGGGACACAAGATAGAAAGGGGAGTTAGAAAGGTGACACCAGAGAGAATAAAGTTGATACAACAGATGACCCTACCTAGAACCAAGAAGGAAGTACGAATGTTTTTGGGAGTGGTTGGGTATTGTCGTCAGTGGATCAGTGGGTTGTCACTGCTTGCAAAACCCCTAATAAAATTGACACAGAAAGATGTGATGGATCCTATTGAATGGGATGATAAAAATGTGAGGAAGCATTCATAAAATTGAAGGATTGTTTATGTCAAGCACCAGCATTGGGAATGCCTGATTATGCAAAGGAATTTGCTTTATTCTGTTGTGAGAGAGAAGGATGTGCACTTTCAGTATTAACCCAAAGACATGGATTAATGCGACGCCCAGTGGCATATTTTTCAGCCACTCTGGATTCTGTGGCCGCAGCATTGCCTGGCTGCTTAAAAGCAGTAGCTGCTACATGTATGAGTCTGGAGCAGAGTGAATCTAATGTGATCGGACACCCTTTAAAGGTGTATGTGCCACATTCTGTTGAGATACTTTTAACAAGGACTCGAACACAACACCTGACCCCTAGTCGACTGACTAAGTATGAAAGAGTGATCCTAGGAGCTGAAAATGTAAGTGTGATAAGATGCATCACAGTAAATCCAGCCACTCTATTGCCAGACCCATTCTGTGAAGAAGTGAAGGAAGAAGTTGATCATGATTGTTTGGATCTAACAGAAATGTGTACAAAGCCTAGGCCAGACATTTTTTAGATGTCCCATTAGGAGAATCAGATTATGTATTGTTTGTGGATGGGTCATGTTTACGAAAACAAAATGGAGAATTAAGTGCTGCCTATGCTGTCTGTACAATATCAGCTATTCTAGAAGCATCATGTCTAAAAGGAGTCAAGACTGCACAAATAGCCGAATTGGTAGCTTTAACAAAAGCTTGTAAAATTGGGAAAAAATTGAGAATAACCATATTCATGGATAGTCAATATGGTTTTGGGGTGGTGCATGATTTTGGCCAGATATGGATGCAAAGGGGATTTCTGACTTCTTCAGGTCCTCCTATCAGAAACAGTAAAAATGTCAAAGAATTATTGGAAGCATTACAATTGCCAAAAGAAATTGCAGTGGTCAAGTGTGCCGCACATAAGTCAGGAAACGATTATGTGACACAAGGCAACAGATATACTGATCAGGTTGCACAATTTTGTGCTCGAAATACAATGTCTTTGAACAGAGGATTGGAAAAAGAAACTACCAATTGCCAACTAATGCTTTTTTCTGCTTTTGAAACATGGGATGAAGTTAGACAGCTACAGGATGAGGCAGATATAAAGGAAAAGGAATTCTGGATCAACACAGGGTGCACAAGAAGAACCGATGATGAGGTATGGATGTGTCCAGATGGAAGACCGATAATGCCAGACAGTATGTTATCACAGATGGCAAGAGTATATCATGGAGCTACACACATTGGGAGGGATGCCATGATTAGACACTTTAGGCAGACATGGTACAATCCCAAGTTTAGGTTAATTGCAGAAAGTCCCTGCCAGCGTTGCTTGACATGTCAACAGCAGATCCCAGGTAGAAGAACATTTGTCAGTTGGGAAAAAATAGGAAAGGCAGAAGGACCATTTACAAGACTGCAGCTCCATTTTATAGAATTGCCACAGTGCAATGGACTGAAGTATGTTCTTGTCATTGTGTGTCTGTTTTCTCGTTGGGTGGAAGCTTATCCAACAAGAAAGAATGACAGTCTCACTGTTGCCAAACTGCTTTTAAGAGAACTCATCCCTAGGTTTGGATTTCCAGTCACTTTGGAATAAGATAGAGGACCTCACTTTAACAATGATATAATTTGATTAATCTGTACAGCTTTCAAAATTGAGCAGAAACTACATTGTGCCTATTGACAAGAAGCATCAGGAGTGGTTGAGCAGCTGAATGGTACAATAAAATCCAGGTTAGGGAAGGTGTGTGCATCCACTTCACTGAAATGGCCTGATGCTTTGCCCCTTGTTTTAATGAGCCTTAGAAGTATCCCTGACAGAAGAACAGGATTGAGTCCTCATGAGATTCTCATGGGAAGAGCAATGAGACAAGCTTTTGTACCTGGAAACAAACTAATGACTATAACTGATGATCTAGTATTGGACTATTGTAAAGGATTAGCTGATCTGGTACGTTCTGTGTCTCACCAGGTTGGAGAAGATGCAACCACACCACAACCGAATCAAGCTCATGATTTGTGTCCAGGAGACTGGGTTATGATAAAGAAGCACACAAGAAAGTCATGTTTTGAACCCAGGTGGAAAGGACCGCTACAAATCATATTGGTCACGACAACAGCAGTGAAGTGATTTGGTTTGCCAAATTGGATACATGCAAGCCATACCAAAAGAGTCCCAAATCCTCCTGAACGAGAAGAACAGCAACTGGTGGAACAAAGAAAAGAACCAGAAGCTGAAAGTTGTGAAATCGAAGAAGTCAGAGAACCAGACTCTGAAGAACGTATCGATGATGAACAACCGAGTACAAGTCAAGTAGGGTGGGCATTGGATACTGGATCTCAAGAGACTGCTGTAGTGGCCGAAGAAGAAGAGCAAGAGTTTGAAAGACCAGAACGAATCGAAACAGTAAATCCAGATCAAGCTCAATCAGAAGAAGAGAAAAATGAGAGACTGATAAGTTCGGGACAAGGTCAGGTAACAAAAGAACCTGCTACAGGAAACTCAGATCAAGATCAATCAGAAGTAGAAAAGGAAGAATTTAAAGATCAAGAAGGAAATAAAACGACAGAAAGACAAAAATCAGTAACACCAGAACAAGCTATATTAAAAGAGAAGGAGAATAAAAGACTGTTAGAAATCGACGAAGAAGGTGAAAAGGCAGTTCAAACAAAAGGAATCAGAAAAGGTGATCACTGGCCAAGTGGAGTAAAAAGGCTGAGATATATATTAAAAAGAAGAACAGGAAAAGTGTTAGAACAAGTAAACGAAATATCAAGTCAAACAGAAGAAGAAAGTCCAAGAAGAAAGTCTTTGCGAAAATCAACAAGGGAAAGAACTCCCAATAAAAAATATAAGGCTCCTGAATGGACTTACGTTATACTTGAGGATTTTGAGAATCTTGATTTGAATGAAGAGCAAGAAAATGTTACTAATGAACGAAGTGGTGAAAAAAATTGAGACCACCTTAAGAGAAAGATTGTGACACAGAAAGTGGAAATTTTGCAAACAAGTAAAGAAGAAAATAAAAGAACCAGATGAAGAAAAGAAATTAATAGATACAGGGGAAAGTAAAAGATTAAAAGCCGTTGAAGTGTGGGATCACACAAAGATTTATATACATCTTAGTTTAACATAAGTGAGTATATAGATGACAAGTTAGAGATAGGTCAATTTAGAATATTAAAAATGGCAGAAACAGAAGTGACTGAACATCCAAAATCAAGTTTAAAGCAAAGATGTGTTAACTGTTGTTTGTGCAGTATTTTGTCACTAATGTTAATGTGGTTATTGCTAACAGTTGAGATACCTATTTTAATGGTAAATAACGATAAAAATAATACTAATATAAGTAATCAAGTGAATACAGGCACTAAAGGAGTGACTGCTACTAATTTAGAACAAGTAGATGAGACTAAGTATCAACATGACAGATCAAATAGTGATTCGTCATTAAATGTATTTACTAAACTTCTTTTTGAGTATGTTGATACAATGGATATAAGTGACTGTTATGTTTGCATGAAACTACCTTCGTCTGTCTCGGAGGGGGTGACTTATCATCATCTCCCTTTAACATATGGTGTGTCATGTAGTGTTGTGTCCAGTCTGTTCTATAAAACAGGCAAATTGCAGTATTATTACTCTAATATGGATTTAGTATTCCCAGAGATTCCTATTAGAAGAAACCTAAACCCTGTACTTAGTGCTAAAGATGCAGAATTCATGGGCGAGTTCTTCCTACCAAAAAACCCAATAGACATAACATATGCGCATAAAAACAATTTAACATGTATGTTACGAGATGAAGAAAAAGATTTCCTGAATTTGGTAGAGGAAAGAAGACCGGATTTTCAAAAGAAGGCTGTTGAACAGAAGTCACATATACCTCCATGGGCTAATAAGGAAGGGGACTATAAGAAAGGCGAGACTCATGCTGCAATGTCCCTAGACTTGTCAAAATTGGGAAAATTCTGTCTACATAGGCTAAAAACAGACTATAACAACATTTTCATTGGTTCTAGTGATTGTGAACATACCTTCCTAATTATGGGGGGATGGGGACTAAAAGGTGGAACAGATCCTGTTTTTCCAGGAATATATTAAGTCTGTGGTAAAAATGCCTATTATAGGTTGCCAACACAGTGGTATGGAAGTTGCTATCTTGGGATAGTATTTCCAAAGGTATACCACATTACTAAGAACAATGAAATGAATGTAATAAGTCAAGGACTAAAACGAACTAAAACAACAAGTTTTTCAGAAATAGTAGGTGATATATTTGGTGCACTGATACCATCAGTTGGAGTCATACTGAATTCATATAAGATACGCAAATTGTCCACAGTAGTTGATCGTCTTTCAACAGATACTGCTGGGGGTTCTTAATGATTAATACTGAAATGGTTGCAATTAGATCTATGGTTTTGCAAAATTGGCTTGCTCTTGATATATTATTGGCAAAAGAGGGAGGAGTCTGTGGCATGTTGAAAGTCCAACATTGCTGTACATATATCCTAGACAAAATTAAAGGTATTGAGGGATATATTAAGAATATTACAAAGATTCATGATAAATTGACCCAACTGGAAGTTGACAGTGTATGGGAAAGACTTAGTAAAAGTATTTCCAAAATAGATAGTTGGTTTTCTATTTTAGGGAGTAGTCTATTAGGAAAAATCCTAATACCCGTAATTTCTTTAACAATAGTAGCTCTGCTGATGGTAATGACATACAGATGTTGCAAGAATAAAACAAACCCAAGAATGATAGCAGAAATAGAGAATAAAGGAATGGGAAGAAAGAGAAACAGAGAAGAGATCGAGTTAGAAGAGATGAATGGAAGTCTATATGATAAAATAAAAGGAGTGGGTGTGAAAAGGAGAATAGAGGAATTAGAAGAAAGAAAAGAAAGGAAGACATTAAAAATCTAAATGAATAAAAGTTGCCACTTGGTAATGATGGGTATTTTATGATGGCACAAAAATGCCATCAGAGGGGGGATTGATGGAGCAAGGACTCGAGAAAATGAGACTTGCTCGATAGAATCCTCCATTAACTCTTACTAAGTATTAATTGATAAATAAGGCAAAACTAACATGCACCCAATAGAGAAAATGGGGAGAAAAGCTTACGCATGCTTGAATGAATAGGAAATAAAAACAGCACGATTAAAACCCGCTTTAACTTGCTAAAATGCTTTGCGCATGCACAAACCTGAATGACGCATAGAATAACGTGACTAACTCGCTTTGAGAGGGAAAAACCCTCACGCATGCGCAAGAAGAATTAAAATGCAGCCTTAAGGTACCGCATGCTCGACATATGCTTGCTTGATTTAAAAGAAAGCTGCCGCTATTAACGCTTTTGCTTAAGAATAATAATAATCACATGGGATAGAGTAGAGGTGGGTGGTGAACAGTGAGAATTACATGTTCAAGAAAATAATATCTGTTTTTGATTCTTTTATTAATAGTGAATATTTAGGCCTACTGGGCCTTGACTAAAAAAGAAGATGGCATAAGCCGCGCATGAGCAGTGAGCCCATGAGACGACCGATGACACAGAAGGACATGAACGCTTGCCAAACCCCAAGGACAAAAAGGATGGGAAAAGAAGAAGATGTAGCAGCAAACTGTGAAGCCTGTATTAAGTGAATTATGGCATTTGCAACAAATTATGCATGTTTCAAATAAAATTATGAATGAGTAGAAGGGGCAGGATTAACAAACAATAGGTTTAACTAAAAAAATGAATACGTCAGCTCGGGATGATGAAGACACCCCTAACCCCGTCCAATCATAGTCCATAGTTTAGTGAAGTCGCAACATTTGAGGGTGGGACATGAAGAAATAAAGAATATAATTAGAGTGAATTGAATAATAGAAGTTAGTGCTGCTGCTGAGATAGACGATACGATGATGCAGACAACGCTGCTGGGAGCTGAGCAAGAGAGAGAAAGAGAGAGAAGACGAGTGTAGACTCAGAAGACACAGTCTATCGCCTGATTAGAATTGAAGATTGCGGAAGAATATCGAGGAGGGAGAGAGTGAAAGAGAGGGAATCGCCCCGGTGCGTTGGGTTGTAGAGAAGTCTAGTAAGTATCAAACCTGTCCTGATCCTATCCTTTAATCTTTGTCTCCTGATCCTAAGTGAGGGGACCTCCACCAGCCCTTTGACCAGGGAGTTGGTTTTCCTGTTACCCTCATTAGGTAAATGTCATTTCTATCTAGTATTTGCATATTTCGTTGCAAATGTATTTGATGTACCTTATGTCTCGTCATCTATCCACTCTGGTGCATTGATCGTTGAAAGCTTGTGTAATTGAATATATTTCGCTTTATGATTGCTTTCTCTCTCCCGTTTGAGAAAATGGAGTTTTGCACTGTGTATTTGTAATAAATGAGCGTTCAAACTAATGACTTAGATTTTAGATAAATTCATCATAATTATTATATTCAGAGTCTGTGGTTATTTCTTTATGAAGTTTAGTTAAGGAGTTGTTAATATCCCCATCATCTAACTCAACTAATGGTCCATCGACCAGAGGAAGAGTGTTGATTCATGAAGATTAGTTAGTCATGATATTGTAACTGATTTATTGTTACAGGAAATAACTAATCGGGATTGTGGAATTATTAGAAATCAAAACCCTTCCAGCGGGAAACTGGCCGAGGAAATATATATAAAAAGATATATGGATAAAGGTATATGGGCCCATTAAAAAGGTCAGTTTTGGTGTGTAAGGTATCCAACCTTGGCCACTTCACGCTGGATCAGTGTCAGCAACCAGGGAAGGTTGGGGTATCCAGAGTCCCCTACATAGAACACCGAAAAAAGTTTAGTTTTCTGACAACTGGGCACTATCTGACATGCAATCGACACACACCACAACCTACACATAAAACATCACCTACCAACAAGCCAGACCCGGTCACGTTGCAGCTGAAACATCATATGGCGGATGACGCTGTTCCTCAGGATGTAGGCATCATGTGCTGAGCCAGGGAAACGTGCACAGACGTGTGAGATAGACATAACAGCCAAACACACCACCTGGACATTGATGGAGTGGAAGGGCTTCCTGTTGCAATAGACCTGTTCATTGGCCTGTGGTGCTACCAAATCAACATGGGTTCCATCAATTGCTCCAATGACATGGGGTATCTGTCCCAATGTGTAGAATTCCCCCTTGATGTCAGAGAAGTCTCCTGGTGTTGGGAACTTGATGTACTGTTCCAGGAAATGGAGCAATGCCTCCAACACATCACGCAGGCCATGGCTGAACATTGCTTGGGACATTCCACCAGATGTTGCCGCAGTATACTGGAAGGAACCAGTGGCAAAGAAATGTAAGGCAGCCATAACCTTCACCTTGGATACGTGCGACCAGGCAGCAAATGAGGTGTCAACTGCTCAGCCAACTGTTCAATTATTGGCCTTGTGAAACGGTATTTTCTTATTGTATCACGTTCTTCCATGGTCTGCCGGTCTGGAAAGGGACTGTACACTGGTGGTCGTCTGCGATACCTATGTGAAAAGTGTAAACACAGTTGATGTTAGTTCCAAATCTACAAACTAACATTCATTTATACAAACAGGACATTAAATATGTACACAGATTATACTATAGAACATTTGAAATACATGTTTCAATGAATACAGTTGATCTTAGATACATATCACAGCATTATGACCCTTGCCAGATCTATTACCAAGGTATGGTGACACAGCAATTTGAGTGCCATAGTGACAAATTCACTAGTGTCGGTCACCGTTTATGTTAATCAAGCAACACATACTAAACAACTCCTAACAAATATGCCAAGATATAGTTTTGTGATAACAATTACATGGTTAAATTGTACCCTCATAAGGATCAAGTAATGCCAGATATGTGGAACACCATATTCACACAGCGTCTCACGATGTAAATTATGCACACTACTGTCACAGGGTGGGCACTGTCATGTTGTCAAGTCTGCAATACACATACATCACATACTCCCACCATTAACTATGTAGGAGTTGCATATATGACACCATCAGCCACTTAAGTTGGGGACACAAAGATACACTAGTCAATCACATTGCAAACATAAGCTGATGTGGCAGTATCATGTCGCAGTGTACTCATGCAAAGAGAAATGCATTATCCATTACTTAGACAAAAACAATTTATAGTAAAAAATCACACACATTGCACACTGGGTCACACAGGCCACAAATGCAGTGAATATGTAAAGAATGCACTTGTACATCCCAAAAAATCATTGGCACTGTGACCAAGCCTAGAAAGGTAAATGGAGTGTTTGCTTTCCTGTTGGTATTAGAATCAAAATCAGTGTGTCATGTGCCCCTCAAGGTTAGCTCCTCATGGGAGTGTGAGCTATTCATTTAAAGGTCCATTTCATAACTTAAAAACTGACTCTACACATGTAATGCACAGAAAAACATCAATTACAGAAGTGTCTGCCCTGCCGATCAATTATTGAAAGAACGTGTTAGCCGCATCCTCACCGATTCGGACACAGCCATAGGCTGCAAGTTGTTATGGTAAGAGACGCGGGTAAATATTCAAAGAACGCGCTAGCCGCATCCTCACTGTGCATATATGACACAAGACAGTGTGCTACGTGCCTCTCACCCTAGCTATGCCTACTACCTTGGTGTCTCCACAATAAGAGTCAGATGTGTGACGTGACAGTAGAGAACCTAAGTGACAGTTACTGGACAAATAAGCACAATCACTGTTATCTGTGTGAGATGACTTATGCAATGACTACGCCAGCTTGATGTCTGACAATAAAGTTCTATGACCTGTAAAATCAGAGCCAATGGTTCACAATTTGTTGACTTGGGATTGCAGAATGGATACTATGTCTCAATTCAATTGTGTGAATCCTATTTCCATTGTGAGCTCTAAACTCCCTTGCAGTAAATGAGACAGGTATGTCAGGACACAAGACCGTCAGGAACAAAATACGATACATCACCTGCTATATAGTGAAGTAGTTGCACTTTGTGGTTGTGGCATTTCATGTTGATACCTCCAATGTTACAGATAACATCATGTGTGTGGGAGCAATGGTAAACTGGCAGACTAACAAGTGCCATGTATGTAAATGTATCAGAAAGTAATAGCACGAGTCAAAATTATGTATTTGTTTGATCTGTAAAGATTTGTGATGTTACCTATGTGTCAAGTACATACGGATGACTTATGTGATTATTTTTCATTCTTGTTCACAGCATCAGCACCGGCCAGCGGAGGAGGCAGTGCCACGGATGAAGGGAGAGCAGGAGGGACCCAGTGGTGCAGAGGGTGAGGGGAGCCACACTGAGGGCATGTCAGACGTAACATCTCCAGGATCTGAAGACTACTCCTGCTGCAGTGATGACTCCCTTGTGGTAGTGGAGGAGACAGGGACTGAATCCTCTATATCGAAGTCCACCACCACTACCATCTCCACCCTCCCAGCTGCTCCCAGGCCGTGTCCTTGGCCGCTCCCGTGGAAGTGGAGGAGTCTCCTTTGCACCAGGTACCTAACCCCCTGCCCTGGGCTCCCCTGCTGCCCTGAGTGTGGAGGCCATTGACATCCTGAGGCAGATCTCTGTGGGGCAGACATCAGTGCTGAATGTCCTCCAGGTGCATACCAATCATTTGACACAAATGGTATAATTCCTGGAGGGCATTCACTCGGACATCAATGCCCTACACAGATCCAATCAGGTTCTGGCCTCCATGCTGATGGCAGCAGTGTCCCAGCTCCAGCTGTTCCTCCCACCTCCTGCCTCTTCCACATCCACAGTCCCAACTACCCTCCCTGACCGAAGCACACTCAAACATACACATGCAGCCTCATCAACAGCCACATGCAGCACACAAACACACAGGCACAAGGACAAACTCACACACATGCTCACTCAGGAGACAGACAGCACACCCACCCCTACAGACACACCAGCAGATGACACACATGCATCCACAGACACTCTGCAGACCTCAGACCCCTCTGCCTCCACACCCCCTACCCTTGCCTCTCCTGTTCCCCCCTTAGCCCAGGCACCCCACCTTGTTCTCATTGAATTCTTCCCTACCAAATTCTACAAACCCCCTCCCAAGAAGAGTAAATTCACCCCCACGGACCAGACATCTACACCTGTCGCCAACCCCCCTGAGATGAAACCAAGCCACAAATCAGCCCCCACAAGAAAACCCCCTGGTCTCCCAAAAATAAATCCCCTCTAGTAACCCATACTTCCCCAGCCCAGTACCTCCGTCCCCCCAAAAACCCACTCCTAATAAGACCAAACCCCTCCCTATTCCTGTCCACACCATCAAAGATATTAAAATACCCAAATTAGTCAAGCCCAGCCCACCCCCCCTCCATCTACCCTTCCCACTACAGCTGCCCCCACCCCTCAATCTGAGCCAACCACTGCAGTGGATCCACACCCCCCTCAATCTGGTGCTACCACTGCAGTGGACCCATCCACCCCTCCTGATCCCATCCTTCCAAAAACCCTGCCCAGTCATCCATAGTTTTATCCCTTTGGTGCCTGGCAGGCCCCCGAGATGCCCCTCCCAGTATTTGTGCAGGCAAGAGTCGATGGGCAAGATGCTTAGGCCCATAAAGCCTATGCACATTTTTGGACTGGCCATTGGTCATGTGCTATTTATTTATCTGCTTTTTCATGCAGAAAAAAGCATGTTTACAGCTTCTTATTTGTGATTTCTGTGTCCCCCAAACTGTTTTTAAGTTAACTGTAAATCAAGTAAAATTAGTAGTGCAAGTATACAATGATGTTAGTATGGGTGGGATTGCATATGGTTCCTTGAGTATGTGCCCTTTGACAGTATGTTGTCAAGATTTTGGTGTCTACATTTGCTGGGTGTCTTCATCGACATCCGTTTTGGCTATGAGTGTGACATGAAGTCACAGACCTTTACTTTATTAAATCACATTTGCACATAGGTCATGCTTCCACATGTCAACATAGTGCAAGTGTCTCAAAGTGCAACAGTTTAGGAGAAGCATGGTGAATATGTTTGTCATGTGCAGAAAGACACCTGTCTCATCAATACAGCTGGGTACATATGGAGTTTGACTACATGGTACTGACACACCCATGTACACGAAGTAATGGTACAATACTTGTATGTGACTTGGTAGTGGTGGACCTATGTCTGTGACTTCTTTAGATCTGTTAGAGTAGTGGCAATGATAACCTTGCCACAGGTGGCATGCCAGTGTAGGCAAATTCCCTTCAAGGCTGTGTACTCATCTGATACATTTCCAGAGCCCATGGTGAGTATAAGGTGAGCAGTATTCTCACAGTCTTCTGACCCTGTTGCCTCCAAGGACAACACTTTCTGAAGATATTCCTGTTCGGCAAGGTGTCTGTGGTCTTAATAGTTCAGTGCATTCTAATTTTTTTGTCAGTCATGCCATCCTGCTTTTGTGGATGGTGTGTTTTGTCTGTCCAAGCTTGGATTTCATAGTTAAAACCACACATCTGTCGTAGTTGAGTATATGATTTGTGTGTAGGTTGTCATTTGCGCATGACTGACAATGGACTCCTTTTGAGCTATGCTTGATGCTCTTCTAGATCACACAGAGCTGAACTAGGAGTGCTGTTATGTCTGTTGGATTGCCTTGTGCAACATGTTGTAAGCCGAGTGGACAGTGAGTGCATAGAAGTGTTGTGGGTCCGTCTGCTGTGTAGATGCTACAGGAGGCAGTGTCACATACATGCTCTTAGTTGCCTCAAAGGGAGGAGGTGGATGTTGGAATGTGAGGCCTAGCTGAAAATGTGTTTTGCAAGGTTAATGTTTTATGTGCTAAGCTAGTTTAAACAAAGGTAGAGGTGAGAGAGACTAGTGTTTCCAAATTTTAAATGGAGTGGAGAATCATACGTAATAGGGGGAGGACAAATTTAGAGATTGTCAGAGAGTGCAGGGTATGAGTTAAGTTCATAGGCAGTTCTTGTGTAGGAGATGTGAAGTATCCACATTGTTCAAATGTGAGTGGTTTTACATGCGGGGATGTGAATCAGAGATGCGAGCTTGTAAGACTGGTTAAATCCTGTGCAAGGTACAGTATGCATAGGTAGATGTGATAGGGGTATAACCAGCTAGACAAGGTTGGATTCTGGCAGGAGATGATAGCTGTAATCTGTGGCACTATGGTGAGAGATGACTATAACAGGGCAGTTTCAATGAGTGAGGATAGCTGTTGATGTGCATAAGTCCATGGGGGTATGGAGCATGGAAGTCATATGTGGATGTGACAGGGCCACAGTGAGACAAGGTCAAACTTTTTAGTTAAAACAAAATGGATAAGTGTATGTAAAGGGTATATACAAGTTGTGTAATTTAGGGGCTGTATGGTGAAATGTGATGTGTTGTCCAGTTGATGTATGTTGTGTTTGAATCTGTGGATGCATTTGTTTTAAAAATGTTAATCTGTATTACTTAGGCAGAGTAGGGTGGGTGTATGGTGATATACGAATGACTGAGGACATATTCATTGAGCAATGTAAGTGTCTTGTTGTGAGATGTGTTGATGTGTTAAGTGTGCATGTCAGAGTGGGATGTGATGCTGCACATTGTGATATAAGTGCAGTCCAAGACATTACTGAGGGTGCAACTGGTGATGAGATTGGTCTATTTGACATGTTATGTTTGACATCGGCTGAGGAGGTGATGAGTACAGTACATTGCATACATGTCATGCATGTGAGCGGTGTTGTGTACATAGTGATTAAGAGTGGTGCTGTGAATGTAGGTGAGGATCTAAGAAGGGCAGCGCCAGTGTGAGATTGTAAGAATCGGTTTGGAAGAGTTTGAGTCCAAGGCTGGAGCTTGTGAGGCAGACATGCATTTCTAGCTAGCTACACCAGAGGGGGCTTATGACGTGCTTGTGTGTGTATGATAGTTTCGAGAGATGAGTTCATGCAGGCCATGGGGTAATGTTGCAATGTACTTATGTGTAGATTATGTGTATGTAAGTAGGCAAAAACAATAGCCAGAGGAAATATGAAGATGTGGAAAGTGTTTGTTGCAGCTTACTGTCTGCCAATGAAGGATCATGACTGATTGTTTTAATGGCCGCTTTGAGTACACTGGCATATGCAAAACATATTGGCATCACAGGAAAGTAGCCTCCACCTAGCATTGCCTTGTCTGAGTTTTGTGTAGGCATAAGTGGCGAGTTACCCTTTGTAGGTAGTTGTAGTCACTGATTGGTCATTCTTGCCCTTGGGTACCACCCTGGGATGGAGGTGGTTATTGCTTATATATTGTAATGTCATGATGCCGGAACATTGGATGGCAGTCCATTGCTTAGAGGGCTATAACCCCCTCAAGTGAAAAGTCAAGGATGTGTGTTGTTGTGCCACCTGGGGTCAGAATACTCCAGAAACACATCCCACACTTCCCAGTAGACTACACATGCATGTGTATTAATGGCATTCTGTCTTTGGATGTCTGAGGTTTGGGGACACCAAGGGAGATGGACTCATTGTGATAAGCTCTCCGGTTGTGCAGATGAAAACACATTGCACTGTAAGCAAACACACATGTGACACTGGTACAGTACACACAGTTCCATAGTTATTTGCATTGTCATGATTTTTTAACCTCTATTTTGGTTTTGCAATGGTTGCCCTTGTGTGTGTCCATAAGGGCTCCCATTTTGTCCATTAAACACTGCCCTAGAGCCTGAGGGCAATATGTTTTTGTTGAAGGTCTCGCTGACATTTTTATAGATTTGGAGACTGTGTTTCAGTGTCAAATGTGGACATAGCAGTCTTCATTCTGCACATATCCCTCATCCTCACAAGATGTACCCATATTCCCTGGCTTGAGGATGGCTATGTCAATTGTGTTGGAGAGTCACAGATTGAGCCACCCAACCTGGCATCCTCACAAGTGCTGGCAGCTTGTCTTACACAAGGGGCTCTGCACTAGACTCTCCAAAACTGTTCGTGGGTCCTACTTTGAGACTTATGCGTACTCCTACTACTATGCAGGACACAATCTGCACATTCAAAATGGGATTATTATTTTGTGGCACACACTACAGCCTGAGGAGCTAGATGCAGAATTGCTGTGAATGACATTCTCCAAAGGAAAAATGTTGTACACATACAGATTGTGTGTTGTGTGCAGTGCCCCCAGTCCACACATGGTAACTGTATCCTACATTGTTGTTGGCCCATGTTTCTTCCTAAATACAGATGGATTTCATCTACAAATATTTCAATGATGACGGTGACCCAACCACTTCTAGGTTGTTGTAGTGGGAGGCACTGAAATCAATACTGAGTGGCTGGGTCTGTGGACATTGGAGTTCTGTTGCCATGTGATGTTTCATTGTGTGTTGTGGTGGACTCATGCACTCACTTTGTGATCCATACATATATATGGTTAATGCCATTCCTGTTCCAACGTCAACTGTGTGTTTCTCCTAGTATTTAGTGGTCTGAATGTACCTACCTGATGATGACATTCCCTCATTGGACATACACAACATGCTATGTAACCATGGTCGGATTGTGATCAAAATGATGCTCGGGCACCCTGAAAGTAATTGGCACACATTCCGTGATCATCCCTTCCCTTGTAGCCTCTGTGCATTTCCCTGACAAAGGAGGTTTCAAGAGGCACACTGCAGCTGTTCAAGGGGGTGGGGGGTAGGTTAGACAGGCCAAATGAGACATGCTTCCCTGTGAGGCCCCTACATGCAATGCAGCCTCCATGCTCCTGCCATGACCTGACAGTGATGGGCGGGTGGGGGAGATGACACTGGTTCTGTCAGAACATGCAAGGCAGGACGCCAAGGTGAGTATGTCCCAAAGGCTGGCCCCCAGCCTCAATTTACAGCATCGCTATGGAATGGACAAGATGTGTGGCACCACATTGCACATTGCAGTGGTCTGGATGGGACTGGGGATGTAATTCAGTCTCTTGGGGTGTTTTTCATAGGCCCCAAAAAGACCAGCCCACAGATGACCCTGGTGCACCGGCACATCGAACAAAGCCCGATTACCCGCAGTACCAATCAAAGTCTGTACAGAATACTTTGTGATGGAACTCAATGCCCATAGGTCTCAATGTGCTTCAGCCCCCCCGTCATGTGTGTCAGCCCAGGCTGAGACAGCTTCCCCACACACACAGACAGTTCTTGAGCTGCTGTGGGTGGCTGGTCTTTCGTCTTTGCGCAGCAGCACCTGAGTATTTCACAGGTTTTTAGATGACCATTTACTAGCTGATGTGTCTCTGTTGGTTTTTCAACAGTCCCTAGAGCACCCACATCTCCACTCTGCCCATTCCTTATAGTTGCTGCTACAGTGTGAGAATGAATTTCCTGCCAAGTAACCTTAAGCTTTGTTTGTTTGCTGTTTTGTACAGCTTGTACTCCACACAGATGTATTGAGGCACTTTGCATGATCACCAGTTACATTAGTGAACGGCACATTGCTAGGAGTATTAGCCCCCCAACTCCTAATTTGACACTACATTTCTGGGTGTATTTGCCCCACAGCTCTCCCATTAGTTTAACATTGCTAGGGGTATTTGACACCCAAACCCCCAATTTGGCTCAACATTGCTTGGGGGGTATTTGCCCCACAACTCTCACATTAGTTTAACATTGCAAGGGGTATTTGCCCACAAACCCCCAATTTGGCTCAACATTGCTCGGGGAAATTTGCCCCCCAAATCCCCAATTTGACACAACATTGCTGGGGATATTTGCCCCCCAAACCCCAAATTTGGCTCAACATTGCTGGAGGTATTTGCCCCCCAAGCCCCCAATTTGGCTCAACATTGCTGGGGGTATCTGCCCCCCAAACCCCCAATTTGGCTCAACATTGCTGGGGGTATTTGCCCCCCAAGCCCCCAATTTGGCTCAACATTGCTGGGAGTATTAGCCACCCAACACCCTCCAAATTGGCTCTACATTGCTGCAAGTATTAGCCCCCCAACACCCCTCAAATTGGCTCTACATTGCTGGGTGTATTATCCCCCAAACATCCCCCAAATTGGCTCTACATTGCTAGAAGTAATTTCTCCACTATATTTGGCTGTGGTTGCACCCCTGCTTTCTCTTGCATTGTCTTTTTGCGGAGTAGTTGCGTTATTGTGTAGGGGTAGGTGTGTAACTTACCGTCTGCGACGAACGCGTCAGTTGGGGTTGAAGTACTCATCGTTGATGTAGAGTAGAGGGATCACATGTGCGATAGGATGCATGGCTGCACAGTCTCGGTCGCAGGAATCGTGTTGTGGCGCGATTCGGAGCAGAACTACTCCCCTTCCAGATGCTCTGACGTGTTGGGTGGACCGACCGATTTGGCGCATAGGAAGTACTCATCGCACTTGCTTGGTTGAATTCAGACGCAGAAGTGCCTCCAAATGACTCCATTCTGTGTTTCCTGAGGCTTCTCGTTAGGAAAATGAAGACGGATTCGGAGTAAATGAGTCGTTTGGTAAGTAATGTGTTTTGGGCATTGTAATGCGCCGTTTGGGAAAAGCGGATCCCAGTACGACTCGGATGGAAGGTGCAGCTCCGAAAGGCTCTAGGATGCCCTTACAGAAGACATCGTAATCGTCGGCCCCTAAGTTGAATAACTGGTGTATAAGGATGTTGTTTGTTTGATTGGGGACACAAACCTGTATTCAATTGTACTTTTAATCAATTTTTAACACTTATTGTGGTGGGTGGCCTGCAGTTTCAGTAGGGGCCTAGCTATTTTTTGCATGTAGTTTTTTTTCTTTTATAAAGGAAAAATGTTGCACAGTTCACTAGATTTTCTCCATGATTTTTCATAAATTTGCAATATTCATTTAATTTACTATGTGGCCTAGTCTGCATATGAGCCTTCCAGCCAGTAGGCCTAGTGTTAGTCATGGGTGCATGAAACAACTGTTTCTGTGGTGTCTGTTGAATTTAAACATCATTTATGACATGGATGGAATTGGATTAAAATACAAAATATGCTTTTTAGTGGTACTTCACATTTTTTTCCCTGCAAAGTGTATAGGTGGGGTAATGCCTTTGACAGATGTGTGTTGTTTTAAACATTGTTAGCCCAGTTAAATTTTGTTTTTTGCATTTCTGAATTAATGCTGTGTTCTCTGTGTTACCAATGCCTCCTTTGTCTTGCAGGTGTGTGTGTGATTGCCATAGGCCACCATTTGCCTTTGTTCCCCATGCCATGTGGCCAGGGGCCATTTTGTATAGTCACTGTCTATAGACCTGCATGTATGCTTTGTTTTCCAGGCCTCCTGCTTCTTGTTGTGACCCTGTGGCTGGCGGCCATTTTGCGTAGCCAGCCAGTGTGCTTTCCCCTTAGGCCTGCATGTGTTCTTTGTTGTGGCCATGCCTTCTTGCTGGTTGTTTGGTATTGTGACCATGTGGTCGGTGGCCGTTTTGAGGAGCTAGCCACTGTGCTTTTGCCGTAGGCCTAATTGTCTTCTCTTTGTTTCCAATGCCTTCTTGCCCAGTGTTGTTGTTGTTGATGACTATGTGGCACTGCAGCTCTTTTGTGCGTCCAGCCAGTGTGGCCCTTTGCCATAGGCTTGCATGGATTGCTGAGAAATGAGATAGCAGTATACTAAATTATATGCATGAGAATAATTTCACTTATTTAACATTTTTAATTTAACTTTTTAAAATGTTAGGTTTTTTAATTTTATTTTTTATTTCATTTTTTTAGTTGTATTTAAAAAAAAGAAAAAATTTAGTTTCTGGAGAAAAAATATATTTTTTTTTTAATTTTAATTAAAAAATATATATATTTTAATTTTTTTAATTTTAATTTTTTTAATTACATTTTTGTAACATCTGGCATCAATGAATCAATCCCTAGACCCATGTCTGCTATAGGTGCACACTGCACAACAGCATTCATTGTCTAGGGATTATTCCACTGTCATCATTTATCTGCTGCACCTCGCTGAGTGCCACATCCCAGTTACATCTGTATGTTGTTGTTGCTCTTTCTTATCCTTCCTGAGTGTACACACCATGAAAATTCATGTAAGTGTGGTTTTACGAATGGATAGTGGATACACTGTATTGTTCATTATTTATAATACCTTAAGTAACCACACTAAATGATATTGTTTGTTTGTACTACTAACTAAACTGCAACAATGCAACGCTTCACTGATGTTGTTCTTGCTTGTTTGTTTTTAGGTGCACATCAAATGTAATGTCCATTATTTGTAAAGCGCACAGCTACCTCCGGAGAGGTGTCCCGGCACTGGGGGCCGTCGGGAAGATTAAGCAAGCTATTGCCCAGAGTCACATGGTGCTGGGCGGATCTGCCGCCAGCACCGGGGATCAAACCGTGAGCCCCAGGTTCCGGAATCAGTCACCCTGGCCGCTGCACCACACCTCTTCCCTCTTCCATCACCCACAGTACTGTTAGTCAGAAGGCCTGTGCACGATGTGACACAAGACCACACATCACTAAAATCTCTTCAACTTTTGAAGCTAAGTGCCACTGCCAACTGCCAACTTCAAGACGGCCCCAAAGAAAGGTGCTACCAAGAAAGAGGCCAGTGATAAGAAGAAGGAGCTTACCACCACTGGTATATCGACCCAGACCCTTTTCAGGAAAAAAAACGTGTGCCTGCTGCACTGGCCTCCGGGGAGCAAGATGGGAGGAGCACCCCTGCATCAGCGGACCTACCCCAACCTAGGCCCAAACGCATGTCTGTCACAGAGGCAGCCAGTCTAACCATGGCAATGCCGATGAGCAGTGACGTTGAAGTTGACTATCTCTTTTACAAAGTAGTACCCAATTGTTGCGGAAAACTCAGATAAGTAGACAACAACAACAGCTGCAACCAACAATAGTAGTTCCTTTCAAAGTAGGAGCAGTTCAGAAGATTGAGCTTCATGCTGTGGAAGTAGAGGAAGCTACTCTTTCAGAAGATCCATTGTCTTCCAGATCTCCAGCAAAAAAAAGGAGGGTTACTCCATCATCTTCTTCTCCAAGCCCCCTTCTGATGACCTAGACACCACTTGGATCCTGCCTCAGTCTGAAAGTGAGAAACACCACGAGAAGCTAAGGAAGAGGAAGGTTCATGAAAGCCTTAGACTTATGGATATAGAGCAGGAGGATGACGACAAGCCAGTCATCATGGATGTTAGCCCAGCCCCAGTGGAGACCGACGTCACCCCATTGCAACCTGCTGTGAGGTATGTGGCACCACAGATACCACCACCACCTCCACCAGCAACCAATTTGTAAAGACCCAGCAGTGAACTACATCCACAACCACCTCAGTAGAAGTAGGTACTGCAGAGAGGCAAACATCAAAACACCCACCAGTTCATCTGACATTGTCAGTGCCACCAGCGTCAGAAAGTGGACCTTCCCAGTTTGGGACTTCTTTACGGTTAGCTAGAAGGAGGTGAACATTGCCATATGCTCCATTTGTGGAGCAAGTGTTAGCTGGGGTAAGCTTGGTACAAACTATGGTACGGGAGGACAAACAACCCATTTCAGAAAACACCATAGTATCCAGTGCGAGGCGCACGTTAGAGGCCAAAAAACTGCAAGTTGTGTTGGTGAAGGAGGTGAAAGGCTGAGCAGGGATTCTAATCCAATCACATTCGAAGGTGAAGAAGAGGAAGACATTTCCGTTACGCAAAGCAGCCCTGTCCCCAGCAGTGCAGTAGTATCGCCCGCATCAGCAACATTGCAATGGCACAAGACTCAGGTTGAGACACCAAGGCAAGAGACTACAGTGACTGCCCCCACTGAAATCCACATTAAGCCTACCACTGTCCAGTAGCGGCCGGTGGTGGGAGTGCTGCTGGGCAGTGATGCAGGGCGGTGGAGGGGCAGGGTGGGGGGTAGTAAACTACGGATTTCGGACGCACTGAGGTAAGTAAACAAAAAAACTAAATTAAACGAATTTCGTTGCGCGCGCTGCATCGCATTTGGCCATGCAGCGCACGCAACAAAATTCTTTTTTTTTTTTTTGTTTACTTACCTCAGTGCGGCCGAAATCCATAGTTTACTACCCCCCACCCTGGCCCTCCCCCGCCCCATGTCACCGCCCGGCAGCACTCCCACCACCGGCCGCTACTGCCACTGTCTGCTCTCAAAATGTTACCTGCATCAGTGGCACCAGAAAATAAAAAAATCCAGGCTACTGTTCTTGACATGTTTAGGAGCAGTACAAACGGAACCACCCAATGTCACGTTTGTACAATGTGAAGCTGGATAAAATGTTAGCGCTGGGCCTCCTCCCTCTTACTTTTGTGGAAGGGTTGGGTTTTCTAGAATTTGTGACAACCATCTGCCCGAAATATAAGGTTCCCAGCCGGTCCTATTTCGCCAGAGTTGCTATTCCAGCGCTACATCCCGTTGTGCTGGAATTGCTTGGACAAGCTTTCCACCTGCTGACAGACATGTGGAACAGTTGACAAGCCACTGATTACATGTGCATCACTGCAAACTGGATCTCTTTTGTGGGGGTTAGAGAAAAAATAACTGCTGGTGTTGACACTGCTGAGATTTTTAATGGTGCTCAGAAGCATGTAACAGTAGCCATGTTTGCCATGCAGAAACCCCATACTGCATCAAACATTTTGGAAGACTTTAACAACAAAGTCTTTGAATGGCTGCGACAAAGAGGGCTTAAAATTGGATTTGTTGCCCCCGACAATGACAGTAATATAGTTAAGGCCATGGCCAATGGTGGCTATTTCAGGGTCCGGTGTTTGGCGCACTGCATCAACATCATTTTACAGGACTTTCTAAAAAAAGAAGACCAAGTAAGCAATACTGTCCACCTTCAGAAGAATCTGCACTCATTTCAGCCATTCATTTAAAGCCCGGAAGCAACTGAGGGTTATTCAGCGTGATAATAGAATGCCAGTTAAAGCACTCATACAGGAGGTGCCAACACGCTGGAACTTGACTTATTATATGTTGCAACGTCTGTTTGAGCAGTACAGACCAATCAATGAATATGTCATGCAAAGAGGGATGCAACTGGGAAAGGCATGATTATTGAGATGGACCCATGGGGCCTAGGCAAATGCCTGACAGAGATGCTGCTTCCTTTTTTGGTGTTCACATAGGAAGTCAGCAAGGAGGACAGTACCATGGGCCAAGCTATCCTGTTGTTGCACATGCTACAAGAACAGCTAAAGGAGGTGTCTGCAATGTATGCAGGTGTTGAGGAAAAAAAGATGCATATGATTAGGTGGAGAGTTTATTCCTTCACTTATTTGTTAATACAAGGGTGCAAAGAGACATTGTGTCATCTAAACTTTACATCTGCGCCACAATTCTTGATCCACAGTACAAACCATTACTGTCCACTTTCATTCCTTTTTCAGATGAGGATATTGACAACTACAAAACATTGATTGCTGAGTAAGCTAGTGAGCTAGAAAAAGAACAGACCGATATTAGAGGCCTGAGGGCAGTGCTGTTGGCTCACAGCAGCCAAAACAAACAACAAGGACACCAGCAACAACAGGAACAGGAGCATCAGCCCCAAAATCTGCATATGGTTGGTTTCTACGGGCAGGGCTTAAGTCCAATGCAGAGGCGAAGGCAAAAGAGGCAGAGCAAAGTGGAGCATCAATGACTATTGAGCAGATGGTCCAGGCCTATCTGGATGACCCAATAGAGGTCTATCCTGATCAAAACCCATTGGTGTATCTGTATGGGAGCAGGTGCCAATGGCCAGTGCTCAGCAGACTGGCAATAAACTATTTGGCTTACCCGGTACCAGTGTCTCCGCTGAGCATGTTTTCAGTGCTGCTGGTGCCATTGTCGCACTGAGAAGGACCAGTCTCTCGCCCCAAAACATGTAGAGATTAACCATGATCCAAATGAATCAGCACTTAATACCACCGGATTACTCCATACCTGAAGTACGACAGGAGGAAGATGAGGGAGACTCAGGTCATGGAAGTAGTGTGTTAGCTGACCTGCTTCTGGGCGAACCACCTAAGTTTGAGGATGAGCTCTACTTCCCTGACTACAAGGCCTGGGCCAACAACCCAAGGCCAATAACTTTTTCTCTATCGCTGATCTGCTTTGATGCCAAAAAAAAGATAGACTGGGGGAACATTATTTTATTTTATTTGTTTGTATCTGACTGACTAATTCATCCCCACTGTCTTAGACACATTTTATTGCCAGATTGGAGTTGCAGCAGTGTGCAGTGAAGAAGCCCCACCCCCACCCCATTTTCCGAAAAGGACATTGGAGATACAAATGTATGCCTGCCTCCATCCCTGAGCCGTAACTCTCTATCCTTTCCTAGTTTATTCCCCTAGCCAGACTTCCCACAATATTTAATTTATTACAAGACTGGCCAATGTCTGTTTTATGAACAGTGAATTGGCAAAGTACCACGGTGACTACGCCTGAATTTGAAGAACATGTAAATGGCATGCATTGCATGCTGAGTGATTATTGTTTGTGAGTGTGTTGAGATGAGTCATGTAGTGGCAGGCAGTGACACTGGGTGTTTGTTTTTCTGTAACTGTTATGCTTAAATGTGTTTGTGATGATTTACAGTGCTGGTGGTTTACTGGCAGCTGATCATTTTCTCCTTGAAGGTGATTTTTTCCTTCCCCTTCGAGAGTTAATGAGATTTACTCACCGGGTCCACTCCACGCTGCTTTTTTTTCTGCTTTATAGTGCTCAAAGAGTCAGACCCAACCAGTCCCTTTAGATAACACAAACACAAATCTAGTCTACACAAACATTTACTCAATGTTTCTCGTGTTGTGCATCAACAGCATTTTACTACAGGTGGATCTATTGCATTTGAGCTTGGACACAGTCGGTACGGAGTTGGATACCGTACTCGGAGTCAGGAGGATCAGGATGATGGAAGGGCTCAGGGGGTGAGCATGACTACTTTGAGAACTGCAAGCCAGAAGAAGGAAGTTGCCTACTTCACTGAAACCAATCGATTTGGTGATGAATTTAAAGTTACCTACCCAACTCTGTGGAGTGGTGGTGAGTGATGACAGAGGTGCGTTGATTTTGCTTTATTTGGAAAATGCAATGTTGCTGGGTGTGTGTGCTCAGTGCTCTGGCTCGAATTTGAAGCTAAGTGGTGGTTGGTGGGGGTCCTGTTGTTATAGGTAACTGGAGTGGTCATGAATGATCATCACATTATGCATGTGCTGTTAGGCTACACATTATTTTTATGATTTATGATGATGAATTGATGATCATGACAGTTGTGGGTTTTATCAGCCTGATTCCGATAGTTACATGCGGCCACTTTTGTGTGATTTTTGGTTGTTGTAAAATTGCTCCCACCTAATTGTTCACACAACAGCCATAAAATGAATGAGTGCAAAAATGACTCCTCTTCTCTCTTGTGCTGCCTCTGAGTCTTCTCTGTGCACTCTTTATGAAGTTGTACTTCTTTCCTTCTCCTTGATTCTACAAAATCATTTTTGTTTTACAATCCGCAGGCCCTCTTATCCTGCGCCAAACTAGAAAAGCAACATAACACTCATGCGTACTTTACAGAACCGCATCCGCCAGGCACCCAAGATTGACAGACAGTCCAAGGGGAATGCAGATGTAACTTTCAATTTGACAATACAGTATATTTTTTTCTTTTAATAATCATTAGAACTGTGTGTGTTGTTCGCTTGACTCCTACATAATTTGTAATATAGTTGCTATCTTTCAAAGCTAGGTAACACAGAACATTTAGATAGAATGTAACTTGGGTCTCTCTGGGGCAGATGAACAGTTTATTTTGCATTGCATTTAATTTACCTGTACTCATTCCTTCATGTCCTTTACCTCCCATAACAGATTTATGATGGTTGGATGCTCACTGCCCAGATTAATGTTGTCCTTGTGTGGTACTTATCTTTGTCAAACCTTTCCCCAAATCCCCCCTTTCCATCCATTCATCAAACCCCTAATCCTCTTCCCTCAGGCGGTGTGATTTATTGAGCTGTGACTTAATAATTTACACCATTAATTGGTCACAAACTTAGTAGGGTAAATGTGATGAAAGCAACACCAACCCACTGCAGGATCTTCAGCTCTAAGAATAGCCCACACAGGACACATTTACCCACCTATGCATAAAAACAGTGTTTGGTATTTTCAGAAAAACATCGTTGCCAGCATCATCATTCAGGCACTCTGTTGCAGCAAAGCTTACCCTTGTCCACTTCAGAGTTCGAGTCCACTTCATTTCGTAACTTATACTAGCTCATCATTCTTCTGAATAATTCAATTTAGCACTGCTTATTATATTTTCTCTATTGTCTCTCTTCTTGTGTACTAGTAGTCTAGTCTGGTGACTGTCTCAATTGTTTGTAAAGCTTACATATAATAATATATAACATATTCACTCAATTTTTATTTCAATTTAAATACTTCCATGCAATGAATCATCCTTATTCTACAGTTTGAGTTCACCTAGGAGGGAGTGGGACCTCGCTTCTGATGCCTTCACTGTTAGTGCGCTAGCATGATACTACTACCACCACCATGGCACCTTGGGAAACCATGCAGCCCTCGCTTTATCTATTCAGGTAAGAGAAATGTAGAGCATTGTTGTACAATGGACCCCCCTACTCCTTAGGGGTCAATATAGTTGCAGACTGCAGAGACTAGGAGGAGAGTAGTAGGAATAGGGTACCGCATAACTACTTTGTTATACACTATCAGCATATTTTAAAAGCAGTGAAGTAAAACATCCAAAAAAAGATTTAAATCATGATGTCAAATTATGAAATATTTATTCCCCTAACAATATAAACTAAACCCACAACTGGCCCACCCCTCTCCCCAAACAAATCCCCCCATCCCCAACGGTCCAAACTGAACTAAGTCCCAAAATGAAATTGTCCATAAAAAATGCAATTGTTCCAACTCCTATATTCCCACCCTCTCCCCACAACAAGTCTCATCCACCAAAAAAGGATTTAAAAAGGGGAAGAAGAGGGCAATAATGTGTGCTAGGAGCTTCTTCATGTGCCTATCCATCTGTTCCTGCCTGGCTTCTATCAACACCAGCCTCTGCATGACGCAGCGCTCAAATGCATGGAAATAGGGGGAGCAGCAAAGATAGAAGAGTGGTTGGAGGCTGTAATCGGACTGCAGTGCCGGTGGGATGGAAGCACTGGGGTCTGGCTGGGGGCCTGGACATCCGCAGCTGCTGCTGCCTCCTCCTCCTCGACCAACAGCCGCTGGTATTGTGCCCTGAAGGCCTCCAGTTTCCTCTGCCATGTCAGGGCTGCTATCTCCTGCCTGTGAAGACAAGCAGGATTAGCTATATCAAGAAAGAAAAAAGACATATTATAAACAATGCTCTTAACAAAACACATAATGTAGTGGCACAGTAGAAGTACATTTGCCTGTTTCCTTGGGCCATTTGATTTTGATGTGATTACAGATTCATTATGCACTGTGGAGTACACAAGTATTCTTCTCTAAATAATGGAGGCATCCTAGCTCAGCTGATGCCCTAATCATACTCGTGTTACTTTGCTACTGTCTGCAGGTGGGTCAGCTATAATAGACGAGTATCTCATTCCTATGGCCATGCTCTGACCAAAATGCCTTTCAATTTTACCCTGACTACAAGGCAGATGAATACTATGAATGATATACGTCACATGAGGTAATAAAATATCAATCATGCAGACATTCTCCTGTCTGCCATAAGTAGATGGTGGCAAAAGTGATGCACTACAGTACAGGGAAAGGATTAAGGAACAGGATATTGTATTTGGCACGTTTATCACAGACTATCCCATCCACAAAAGTCAAGGCACTTACTCTTAGTCCCACTTTACTCCCTGGCCTCACCCTCTGTCACCACACTTTGAAATTACTTTTTGCCAACAAAATAGATTTGCTTGGCAGTAAGGAAAGGAATTATTAACTTACTCTACTGTGGGTAAGTATAAGGCTAGGTTCTACTGTTTGTACGTATTAGGCCGGATAGATAGATGTTTTACTGATCATCATCATGTACCTAAGCTTTGACTAGTAGTGAGTAACTAGTTGGCAAATGTTGAAAGGGAAGCATTTGAACAGACATAATCCGTTATGGAAGCCATAATAAAATATATCACTTGGCCAGAAGAATGTGGCACAAGCAAAGAATGTTTTTTTCAAATTTTTCAAAAGAGGGGACAGAACGTAGGAAAGGAGTTATGTACTAGGAAGTGACTGAGTGGGTACTGGGAGGGAAGGGAAGCACACCTTGTTTTCGCATTGCCATGAACTTTGTCAATGGCACACTAACTGAAGCAGACGAACGTTGCACAGCCAACAATGCAGTGCACCAAACTAAACCATGCAGCTGTTAGGTCACCTTGGGTGTCACTGGCAAAATGCCATGGGCAGGGTGGGAGGGAGGTGATTGATGATGGGTGGGTAGGATACATAATATATGTTGCACTTGAAAACTACTCTGAGTCAAGGGAGTAGTCAGAAATACCATCTCAACCCTTTGAATCAAAGCCTTGATGAAACCATTCCAAGCAAGTAAAGTTGGTGAGAGGAGCTCCCTAGTCCCCCCTTCCTGGCGCCGTCTTCCCAAAGAAAGGCGGCTGCTTTTCGCCATACTTTTGACACCCTGCTCAGCCATGGCGCTGGGAGAGAAAGAGAGAAAAAAAGAAACAGGAAAAAGAAGAAAGAAAAGTTAAAAAAGGAAATAAAGCAAAAAATTTAAAATGTACAAAACGAAATAAAAAAATGCAAAACAGATTTGAAAAAAAGTTAAAAACACACACAAAGACAAAAGGTAAGATAATAAATACAAATACGGGGAAAATACGTTTTAGAAGGGAAGGATTAAACAGATTCAGAAAGGATTATAAAAGTGGGCCCCAGCCCCATAAACAGAGTGAAAACAAGATGGCCGCGCCAATGTGAACCACATGGTGCAGTTTGCGTGAGATTTCCGCACGTCCTCCAGAGGAGCTCCCTAGCCCCTTGATTCTTTTTCATTCCAAACATTTGTCCATTCATCATTGCATTGCTCTTCTAGTATTATTATTCTTCACCCTTGGCTTTGCTACTCCCCGTTTAAATTATACATTCTTTCATCCAGTCTTCACCATTGAAAACCATCCATCCATAATTCCATCCATTCAAACATGGCACTCAGTCTCAACAAACCTTTCACCAAAATACATTTACCCACCAATGCATCCTTTCACCAATCAAACCCACCCGAGGATTCTTTTCAACCACCCAGGCAGGCATCCTTTCACCCATACCCTTTCATACACCCAGGCAGTCATCCTTTTACCCATACCATTTCACCCACCCAGGCATGCATCCTTTCACCCATACCCTTTCACCCACCTAGGCAGGCCTCCTTTCACCCGTATACCCTTTCATCCATCCTTCACCCACCCATTCATCCTATCATCCACCTATATGTCTCCTTTCGCACAGGCATCCTTCTCTTTCACTTATATTACATTTCACCCATCCTTTCTCCTTCCATCCTTCTTTCCCTTTTCAATCAACCCATCATAGTTAAAGCTTGTTATGAAAGTTTGTCTGCTGAGTTGCAGGTAGAAGAGGCCATTAAATACTCAACTCCCACTGTATCTGCTAAAGAGGAGTGTTCACAAGTCACCAGTACACCCTTGCAGTGAGTATATTATTAATTGTCAATAAGCAATTAATATGACTTACCACTGCCGCTGGCTCACCCCCTTGAACCGCTGCCGTGTCTGCTTGGCTGGCGCTGGCTCTGGTGGTCAGTGCGGCTAGAAAAAAAATTACACCTTTTTTAGATGCTAGATACTCCTACCCCTATGAATTTTTTCATAGCAAACTACAACCACAATACATCACTATAATTTGGTTACAGTTAGCGGTGTGGGGTGAACTCCGCTCCACTAGCAGAGTTTGCAGAGTTTTACCAACTTTGCGTTCAGGCAAAAACTCTGACTCCGCCGTGTAGTGGAGTTAGCTCCTGCACCCACATCCCTTTGGTAAAACAACTTTACCTTTACATGTTACAAATCATATAGCAGATTCACAAAAGTGAACTTTGAAACATTTCAGGCAGTGAGGGAGGTGATAATTTTGGGGTCCCCCCTAACCTAGGGGGAGGACCAAGCAGATGCCTCGAACACAAAGAGCATACCATGCTGAACGATTCGGTGGTGGTCCCATCCTCCTAGGACCACCCGAAGCAAAGTTATGGGCAAAAATCCAATGCCAACCAAAGGCCCCGCAAAGTATTATGGGGCGAGATTCTAGAGTGCAGTGAATATTATAGCATCAGTTCTCCTGCTGAACTTTAGGAGGCACCTCCAGTTCCCTCACCCACCTCATCAGCCCTCTTCTTGCCCCTGGATGCTGATTTAAGATGTAAAGACAAGAAAATAAAAGAAAGATTGGTGGCAAATAAATAATCTCTCCAAAAATATTTTTGGCAGGAAAAGGAAATCGCAATAACACTGTACTTTTTAAAATCAGATCGACTAGTAGTATCACGGACAGTCCTATTCCAAATTTCCTAAACCTACCTAACCCTATTCCAAATTTACTAAACTAGATTTTGGAATTACTAATAATTTGCAACTAATGATGTTTGCTTCTCATCTCATTTGCAATCTCTCAACCCCTTTGAAGGGCCAATTCATTAAGTCTGCATTTTTTAATGCATAGATGGACAAATGCATACACATCACAGTGCAATCGCTTGACACTGACCCAGTACACAAAAATAAAGGCTCTAAGAAGTGAGAGAACACACTTACTCACTAATACAAACTACCACTATCTTAGTGACAGAACCCAAGCGAGCACCAACAAGTACGATTAGGTAGCGCCGAGCACCTGTCTAGAATAAGGATCACATAATATTTGTAAACTTATCTTATCTACGTGTGAGGAGCATGCTTGCTATATTGGAAAAAAATATTAGCATAGAACACAAGTAATAATATTAATATTAATTAATCACCGAACCCCACGACCTCAACACTTAGCAGGTCCAGCAGGTCCTGGTCTCGGTCCAGGACATCGGACCACCAGGGAGTCAGCTGTTGCAGAGCAGCGGCTCACAGCCTGGCGCACCCTCTCCCACTGCTGCCAAAGCTCCCAGAGTCCATAACCACTACCAGGCCTGCCGCCTAGTGCCCGGGTGGAGGGGAGGTGGCGCTGGACATAAAATACCAGCGCTGCCTACTCCACTTCTGAAAAAAGGGACAGGGCTGCACCCCTTCCTCACGCCACCTTCCACAAGGAAGGCGGCTGCTTTTTGCCTTACTTTTGACGCCCTGCTCTGCCATGGCGCTGGGAGGGAATGAGAGAAAAACAGAAGCAGGAAAAAGAAGGAAGGAAAGTAATAAAAAGGAACTAAAGAGAAAAATTTAAAAGTACAAAATGCACGCAAAAACACGAAAAAAATTGAAAAAACATTAAAAAACGGTAGACAACCCTGACCACGAAACCGTCACCCCGCATGTTGTTACAATGCGGTCGTTACAACGACCGCGTTGTAACAACGCATACCATTACCACGCAAGTCGTAACCATGACTTGCGGAGGGGGAGAAGATTTAAAATTCAACATCTTCCCTACTGTCCGCACAGACTGGAGTTGGAATAGTAAATTATACTATTCCAACATCCAGCGCCCCCCTCCGCAAGTCGTGGTTACAATTTGCGTGGTAATGGTATGCGTTGTTACAACGCGGTCGTTGTAACGACCACGTTGTAACAACATGTGGGGTGACAGGCAGCGGGAACAAGAGGCATATTCTAAAAATACACACACACAAAGACAGAAGGTAAGATAATAAATAAAAATACTGGAAAAATAAGTTTTAGAAGGGAAGGATTAAACAGATTCAGAAAAGATTGAAAAAGTAAGCCCCAGCACCATAAACAGACTGAAAATATGATGGCCGCGCCAATGCGAACCGCGTAGTGCAGTTCATGTGACCAGGGAACTCCGCCCGCCTGTGGAACTCCCCATAGCGCAGCTGAGGTTTTTTCCCACTTCGCGGAGTTCTGTGTAGCGTGGCTAGGCGAACTGCACCAGGGCCTAGTTTTGAGTACTTTTGACCTTCATATAAACTTATGAAATGTTATGATATAATGGTTTAGTTGCCTAGGGGTTTGATTAAACAATTTTATGCCCTTGGTTAAACCACATTAATCACAGTTGTATTTCTCCTTGGGAGTTATTGCAGTGGGGGGACATCGAATTGCACGTTGTGAGCGCACTAACGTGTGTGTGATTTGTTGATATGGATGCTTTTGAAAGTGCACGCATTGTAGCTCTGAGTTTTGCAGCTCCGAGTTTCTTAGCGGTCACAATATCTGCTGCACTTGAAATTTTTCCCTGCTCTGGCCTCACACTCTCTCTGGACTCCCACTGTAGGAAGGAACACTGCTTCTGAGTGCAGTTCCCTCCAACGAGCTGACACACACTAAACATAGTGCAGGAAGCTGAGCACTGTAACCTGCAAAGTCTCATCCAAATTTCTGATGAATAAACTGCGCAGACTCCAATGCTCATCTTGCCATCTGCAGCCTTTAACCCCACCCTCTAATTAATCATCTGAGGGAGAGACGGTGTCAGATTAGCTTGCTGACCCCACCCTGTGGAAAATTGTGAAGGGGTGGGGTGGGGTGACTTTAGTCCCTGACTGATGTGGAACGCTGGCACTGCAGGGCTCAAGACTGAATCGCTCGGGAGAAAACTTTGCTCTCACGCAGTTAGTGGGTTGGAGTTTAATCCAGGGACAATGCCTTTGCTGAGTTGATAATCTCATAGGCCTCAGGGCTGTGAGTTCTTCAGGGCACCAAATGGTGTTTTATGGGACCTGTCTCCTGATAGCTGCACCTGTCCAGCATCAGAGGTCCATCTGAGAGCTATTGAGGGTGGTGCAAGCAAATCTCTCATAAATTTATTTTTAACACTTTTTAAAAATAATTTTTAAAATTAGAAACAATTCTGAGGCAAAAAATGGAGGGGGCTGAGCCCCCACGCTCTCATGGATGAACCACCACTTATTACTTTGCCATTTTCCTTGTAGGTGATCGGTTATGCTGTTGGAGTTTCTTATAAGTCTGACACTTGACATTTTTGCTTAGAATATGCCTAACTAGGGTTTTATGACTTTGCATTTATTCTGCACTGCTACGCTGGACTGTCATGGCAGTTTATGCATTAACTCTTTTGTACTATCTTTTGATTATTCTGTAATAAAAATCCCTTGAAATATTTTTTTGATCTAGAACTTAATGCGTCTAATATTTTGATTCCTTTCAACTCTGCTAAATAGTTTTTCCTAATGAGAAGTGTAGTTTCTAACCACTAGATCAATTGTATGTTCTGGAGCTGAATTATTTGGAAACTATTGGGGTGATCAATAATGGGCTTCAGGTGATGGAGTTCGGCTCCCACACCCCTGAGACACCTGAACCAGCCCTTCTGTGAATGTCTCCTTTTCTCTTTCGATTAAACCCATGAAATGTGTTATTCTGCTAAAACCTGTTTTAAAATCTAAAGAAAGTGAGACTAGTAATTGTTCTGCAACGTTCTTCTATCATCCTCTTTTCACTCTTCATAGATCCCACAGATCTCCGAATAGCATGCGGTGATTGCTGACGGGCTTTAAGACTTGTTTCGGCTCTTATGGAACATCTCACGGCTCATCACTGTGAGAAAATGCATTCCCCTCGCTCATTTTTCTGCTTTAATACATTTTATGTGTTAAGTATATTTAACGTCGTAAATCGAGACCAATGTTTCTCTATTGGCATCTTGGAAACGCATGGCTACGTTCCCATTATTCGTGCGAAAGAGTAATATATCTGCGTGCTTACATTTATTGACCAACGTCAGCTGTAGGGGTAGCAGTTCATAAATGACGCTATTACGCAGCAGCAAGAGCTTGCTATTTCATACAGAGCTGGGTGTCAAGGCAGTTTAAACATTTCCCGCCTTATTGATCAGGGCTAATAGAAATCTCATTTAACTTGTCCCTGGCTTTGCTCTTAGCACCGCTGCCTATCTGCATTCGGATTTCATCACCCGAGTTTAACTCACGCTTTTTCTCGGTTAATATAAAGGCAGAAAGGCAACTTTATATCATCCTATTTTAAAATATGTCTAAACAGGGGCTGCCCGACACTAGATATCTGCGACTGATGTCAAAGCCGAAAGATTCAATTTAGACATAATTATTTTGTAATTTTATTTTGAGTGCCTCATTTCATGTGGAAGGTTTAGGCGACGCCCTGGTTGTCTGTAAGGATGTGTTTATTGGTCACATGGTATAACGGCAATGTATTGCTAAATGAAGGGGGATATTCACAAGAACGTGTGATAATCATCGCAAAATTAGCCTAACGCAACTTTGCACATCGCAGCCCATCGCGGGAAAATAACACTGTGTTCACGTAGCATTAACAACCCTGCGGCACCATGCAATAGTCTCACGATAACGTGCCAAATGACTGCGTTAAAATTAACGCGACGCCGAAACAATGCGAAACATGAACGTGAAAAAAGGTGTGATGCCCCAAATCGCGATATAAAAATCAGCGAGAACCAGCGACAGGCCTGCAATTCCCACGCGCCATGCGGGAAAATGCACTATAAAATCACCGAAAAACACAAACAAAACAATTCAAACTGCGTAGCACCATGGATGTACCCGGACCGAGTGCAGAGGACAACGCAAACCCCACAAGCCCCACAGACGACCAGCAAGGAACCCCGGGGTCGGGGAAGAGCAAGGAGAAGAGGAAGACGGGGTTCAGTCCGCAGGAAAACCGGATCATCGTCACGGAGGTGATAGAACACTACCAACAACTGTTCGTCACCTCCACTGTGTCATTGGCAACACAAACGGAAATATGGCAGTCGATCGTGAACAACGTCAATGCAGTCGGAGTGTTGAGGAGGTCAATGGAGGAGGTCAAGAGGCGCTGGCATGATGTGAATAGCCAAACCAAGCAGAAACTCGCTGCCAACCGGAAGACAGCAACGGCGCCTGGAGGTGGGAGGCCTGCGCCACAGGAGGAGCTGGAGGAAATGGTGGCCACAGTCAGCAGTGTGGAGACGGTAGCAGGAGTCGGGGGACCAGACACAGCTCGACATGACCTGACCCAACAGCAACAGGGTGAGTAACGACCAGGGACTGGGGGGGCGGGGGGAGAAGGGCACAATGGCACACATGCATAATTATGTGTAGCACCCTGCACACCCACAATGATTGTGGAACATGTCCCTGATACCCTTGGCACACTGCAGCACACATAGAAACATCAAGTAGGCCCCCATCCACTATGTGCACAAAGGGGCCCTCCTCCCTTTCACCAGTCTCACAACCAACCCACACACATGGGCTGAATTCAGCAAAGTAGCGGCTCTGTGAGGGGAAACACCCATTACACTGACGGTCTTTTCACACGCTGCCATCGCAACGCTACTGACACATCGCAGGAGGCTTTACATCGCATGCTTTTAGAACGCATGTTACTAATGCGCATTCAGATTTACATCGCTAGCAATGACAAGCGTGCTGCGATGACACAGATGGGAAAGAAGTTTTTGGGGAAGGTCAGGAACACGGAAGATGACATAGAAGGTGCGTGCACAAGATAAACACACAATAATGCATGTATGTTAACTTTATTTGATTTAAGCACCTTATGGAAGATGACAGATGCAAAGCAAAGATGACAGATGCACCGCGTGCTGGGACAAAGAGCAGGTCACATCCAGGTAAGTGACTTCAACGCTTCAACGCTTATATATATGTACAGGACAGTTAGTTGCATGACATTACTGGGTTGTAAGTGACTTACTTGTTAGGTTGAATGCCTCTGCTCAAAGTCGTAGTCCGAACGTAAGCACAACGTCTAGTGTGCCATGGGAACTGGTCCAAACAGGCCTGCAAATAGAGTGCGCCTCCTTTTATACCCTAATGTGAGTGTTGCAGTCAGTGAAAGTGTGGTAGGACTTTTGTGGTACGCGCTTGTTTAAATAGTGTCTCAGTAACCCAATTTTTATTGATACTTTGCAAATGTACAACATTTCGTGTCCCTAATCCCCAAAAACACTTCTGCTACATAAAAGAATAGACAGCCTTTAATTGAAAGTATGTACAACATTTTTTACGTAATCGATTGGTGAGCGTATGTTGCTATTTATTATTACACTATACAAACTTTAAAGTCCAGGATTACAATACAACACGCCCCAGAGTAGAAAAAACGATGTAATAGCATGCGATTTAGTGAACTGCGTTGTATTTGCCTAAAACAGCAGAGACACTACAATCGTGTGGCAACAGCATGCGCACTGAATGCGTGCGATGTAATGCCTTTTACGATTTGAAAACTCCGTGGTAATTGCTTGCGTTGTTATGGTTCTCGATGTATCATCATACATCCCTCGTTTTGGGAAACACCCATTACAACGACGGTCTTTTCACGCGTTGCCATCGCAACGCTACTGACACATCGCAGGAGGCTTTACATCGCATGCTTTTAGAACGCATGTTACTAATGCGCATTCAGATTTACATCGCTAGCAATGACAACGCGTGCTGCGATGACACAGATGGGAAAGAAGTTTTTGGGGAAGGTCAGGAACACGGAAGATGACATAGAAGGTGCGTGCACAAGATAAACACACAATAATGCATGCATGTTAACTTTATTTGATTTAAGCACCTTATGGAAGATGACAGATGCAAAGCAAAGATGACAGATGCACCGCGTGCTGGGACAAAGAGCAGGTCATGTCCAGGTAAGTGACTTCAACGCTTCAACGCTTACATATGTACGTTTTAAATATTACATAGCAAGGTGACAGTCCTTTTTCCATTTCCACAATAGGCGGTTTATGCGGTTACGTAGCCGCACAGACGTTACTGACGTTGTTCCGGGGCTCGACCAGAGACAGAGAGCAGGTGGAAGGCAGACCTCCGTGAAGGTAAGAACTTAGAATTACCTATAAAATACTAAATATACCTATAAAATGTTTCTTCCCTCCCTTGTTTCAGTCTACTCTTTTCACAGTAGATTTGCCCCTCTCCCCAAAGCACCTACAACTCCAGCACTTTTTAATTAGTAGGCGCGGCAGTGCAGACGGCGAATTGTCTGCCGGGACACAAAATGCGGTAAGCTTTCGAAATATAGAAGACAGAATGCCCTCAGGCAAGTCATGAAATAATAAGCATGGTGGGAAGTGTCCTTTGGTACCAGGGAATCCACAGAATCAGATCGCATGCATCACACCTGCGCTCCATGCTCCGTGATTTGGGCAGCAGTTGTGATGTCATAAAAGCTTTCTAAATATAGAAGACAGAATGCCCTCAGGCAAGCCAGGAAATAATAAGCATGGTGGGAAGTGTCCTTTGGTAGAATTCTATGGGAAATATTTACTTTTAATATACTTCGGAAATGTTAAAAACATCAAGGAAGGATGGAAGGGAGGATGGAAGGGAGGATGGAAGGGAGGATGGATGAAGGATGGATGTAGGATGAAGGATGGATGTATGGGTGGGTAGAATGGTGGATGGGTGAGTGATGGATGGATGCATGGGTGGATGGGTGAGAGGGTGGATGGAGGATGGATGTATGGGTGGATAAAAGGGTGGATGGATGAATGATGGGTGGATAGGTGTGTGAAAGGGTGGGTGGATGAATGATGGTTGGATGGGTGGGAGGATGGGTGAAAGGGTGGTTGGATGAAGGATGGATGGAAGGATGAAAGGGTGGATGGATGAAGGATGGATGGATGGAAGGGTGGATGGGTGGCTTGACTGTACGTTTAGCGCATTTAAATTAGTAGGCGCGGCAGTGCAGACGGCGAATTGTCCGCATATCGATTTGCAGTCATTTGTTGTGGCTGAGACTCTGCGCTAAAGAGGCCGGCCGGGCAACTCCAATGAAATTCAAATCCCTGAATCACATGTTGTACCCAGCAGAGCTACACAGAACCTACAGGCTCAATACTACTTACTGCTGAGTGCCACAGAATCAGATCGCATGCATCACACCTGCCCTCCATGCTCCGTGATTTGAGCAGCAGTTGTGATATCATAAAAACTTTCTAAATATAGAAGACAGAATGCCCTCAGGCAAGTCAGGAAATAATAAGCATGGTGGGAAGAGTCCTTTGGTAGAATTCTATGGGAAATATTTACTTTTAATATACTTCGGAAATGTTAAAAACATCAAGGAAGGATGGAAGGGAGGATGGATGAAGGATGGATGTAGGATGAAGGATGGATGTATGGGTGGGTAGAAGGGTGGATGGGTGAGTGATGGATGGATGCATGGGTGGATGGGTGAGAGGGTGGATGGAGGATGGATGTATGGGTGGATAAAAGGGTGGATGGATGAATGATGGGTGGATAGGTGTGTGAAAGGGTGGGTGGATGAATGATGGTTGGATGGGTGGGAGGATGGGTGAAAGGGTGGTTGGATGAAGGATGGATGTATGGATGGAAGGATGAAAGGGTGGATGGATGAAGGTTGGATGGGTGGAAGGGTGGATGGGTGGCTTGACTGTACGTTTAGCGCTTTTAAATTAGTAGGCGCGGCAGTGCAGACGGCAAATTGTCCGCATATCGATTTGCAGTCATTTGTTGTGGCTGAGACTCTGGAAATAATAAGCATGGTGGGAAGTGTCCTTTGGTACCAGGGAATCAAGCTCAGGAAAAAGTCCCCTACACTCGGCCTGAATTCTATGGAAAATACTTACTTTAAATATACTTCAGAAATTTTAAAAACATCAAGGGAGGATGGAAGGGAGGATGGATGAAGGATGGATGTAGGATGAAGGATGGATGTATGGGTGGGTAGAAGGGTGGATGGGTGAGTGATGGATGGATGCATGGGTGGATGGGTGAGAGGGTGGATGGAGGATGGATGTCTGGGTGGATAAAAGGGTGGATGGATGAATGATGGGTGGATAGGTGTGTGAAAGGGTGGGTGGATGAATGATGGTTGGATGGGTGGGAGGATGGGTGAAAGGGTGGTTGGATGAAGGATGGATGGAAGGATGAAAGGGTGGATGGATGAAGGATGGATGGATGGAAGGGTGGATGGGTGGCTTGACTGTACGTTTAGCGCTTTTAAATTAGTAGGCGCGGCAGTGCAGACGGCAAATTGTCCGCATATCGATTTGCAGTCATTTGTTGTGGCAGAGACTCTGCGCTAAAGAGGCCGGCCGAATGGTTGGATGGGTGGGAGGATGGGTGAAAGGGTGGTTGGATGAAGGATGGATGGAAGGATGAAAGGGTGGATGGATGAAGGATGGATGGATGGAAGGGTGGATGGGTGGCTTGACTGTACGTTTAGCGCTTTTAAATTAGTAGGCGCGGCAGTGCAGACGGCGAATTGTCCGCATATCGATTTGCAGTCATTTGTTGTGGCTGAGACTCTGCGCTAAAGAGGCCCGCCGATGGTTGGGTGGGTGGGAGGATGGGTGAAAGGGTGGTTGGATGAAGGATGGATGGAAGGATGAAAGGGTGGATGGATGAAGGATGGATGGATGAAAGGGTGGATGGGTGGCTTGACTGTACGTTTAGCGCATTTAAATTAGTAGGCGCGGCAGTGCAGACGGCGAATTGTCCGCATATCGATTTGCAGTCATTTGTTGTGGCTGAGACTCTGTAAATAATAAGCATGGTGGGAAGTGTCCTTTGGTACCAGGGAATCAAGCTCAGGAAAAAGTCCCCTACACTCGGCCTGAATTCTATGCGAAATACTTACTTTAAATATACTTCAGAAATGTTAAAAACATCAAGGAAGGATGGAAGGGAGGATGGATGAAGGATGGATGTAGGATGAAGGATGGATGTATGGGTGGGTACAAGGGTGGATGGGTGAGTGATGGATGGATGCATGGGTGGATGGGTGAGAGGGTGGATGGATGTATGGGTGGATAAAAGGGTGGATGGATGAATGATGGGTGGATAGGTGTGTGAAAGGGTGGGTGGATGAATGATGGTTGGATGGGTGGGAGGATGGGTGAAAGGGTGGTTGGATGAAGGATGGATGTATGGATGGAAGAATGAAAGGGTGGATGGATGAAGGGTGGATGGGTGGAAGGGTGGATGGGTGGCTTGACTGTACGTTTGCTAAACAAATTTTAACAACGTACTTTAAATGTTCACAATAGGCGGTTTATGCGGTGACGTAGACGCACAAACGTTACTGCCGTTGTTCCGGGACTCGCCGCGAGACAGAGAGCAGGTGGAAGGCAGAGCTCCGCCAAGGTAAGGGACTTCAAATTACCTTGATACTTGCGTTGAATTATGTGTCCCGTTTCGGGGAACTCTGTTACCTCACAATCTAGGGGGACGTAGTGGATGTTCCAGAATTGGGATGTCCTGGAAAGCCTGAGACCACTGTTCACATTTGTTGGGTGAACAACTCCCACCTTGGAAATGATTGGAAGATTTACTTTAACAATAACAGGAACAAATCTCGTTCCAGGATGACAATGGGAAGTTGAACTACCCAAAATTTACTTGGGCTGTGTGGGAAGGACTTTCTCCTTGAAAATATTGTTTTTTTACTTGTGATGGGAAAAATATTTTAAGAAATGTAGTTTCATTTGTTAATTGACAAAGCAAAGAATTTATATGGGCACCCACGTTCCAAACGGCCAGCCCCTAGTAATATTTGTCACCCTCCCTCACCTTTGACACTTTGTTAGTACTTTTCTTTTCATACCTCTGCTTTATAACTGTCTCTTTGTACACAGTGTAATTTAAAGGCTTTTGGGCTCCTGTGTAAGACATATTGCAGCTGTGTTTTTGTGTGCAAAGTGTTTCGACATTTCCATTTATTAGGCACAAAACCGCCATGAAATAGTAGAAATCCGGTAAAAAAATTCAAACTTGGTCAGAAAAGGACCACAAAATATATCTTGCCCAGATGCAAAAAAGCTTTACGATGAAACTACTAAGCCTGTGAGTGGAGATTTATGATTTATGATTCGATGGGAAAAGGCCTCTTGGGGAACACATGGACAGAAAACAAGGGCAATTGTTAAAGAAAGAAAACTTAATGCGCTAATGACGTACCATACTTTCAATTCACTAATTGTTTCTGTTTTGATGTAACTAATAAAAACAAAAGTGGATGTGTAATGTAACGGACCAAAAACACACTGGGCAAATTTTTAGCATTTTTATTCTCATTACATTGCATTGATATCACATAAATCGACACTTCAAATGTATTTAATCACCAGAATTATTTACATTTTATTTACACTGAAAGCAATGACAAAATTCTTACACGTTTTACATTACTGTTTGATGTACACCAAAATTTGTCGGTGGTACGTTTGCATATAACATTTACAGTATTCTTTATTAGGCAAATTCTATGATTCTTAGGCATTATTAGTTTATTTTGCCATATTTTTTCGGTGGTACATTTGCATATTACATTTATGGATGGTTTATTAGACGGTTGTTCGACTTGGAAAGTGATTTTTTGTTATTATTTGGTTTATTCTACAAGATACTGCATATGTTCCATATCGGATTTTATTCTGATTCTTGGTTGGATGCTATTCGGTGGATTCATAGGAACTCAAATCTTGTAAGGTTCTGCGTGTTACCGATGCGGTGCACAAAATGTGTGGTTTACCCTAATAAGAGTCTGCCGCAGTCTGTAGTTTAATACATTTACCAATTTATGGACACATTTAGGTAGACTACAGGAATATTTCGGGTTATATTTTGGGTGATAAAGAGTAAAGTACAAACATTTTTAGGCAAAGGAATTCAGTATATGTGCAATGGAAGCTAGGTAGTCATAAGCCACAGACAAGGTAAAAAGTTTTAGTGCTGCCAATAGTCTAGCAGACATTTCCTTTGTGCGGTGGGAAATACGTGGATTTGGAGTACCTGCTAACGATTGTGACATGCGCATTTCCTGGTAACTTTGCTCCTTTCGCAAAATCTCTAAAAAATTGTAGAAATTAGGGTGTGGTTTGCCAATACTGTTATTTAAAGAGTTGTGCCAACGCTCTATGGCATTGTTTGTCTTTGCTCCTCCCTCTAAGCAGGTCGAGTAGCAGTTCCACCAGTCCACAAGAAAACGTGGTTTCCTCCGGCAACCCGACCTGCTTAGATGGCCAATCCATGTGTCTTCAAAATAATTTAAAATTGGTGCCAATTTGTCTTCATTTTCCATAAAGTACTCAGACTCGGTAATAGATGTGTAGTACTCGTCTACACTGTTAGGAGGAACAAAGCAAAGTGCAGTTAGTTTTTAAGCTCAAACTGTAGTTTGCTATCAGACGTATAATCCTCAATTAGGGATGTTTTTTAATTTTACGCCAAAACGCCTGAGAAAAGTGGAAAAAACATCCTTGGATTTGGGTATCCATGTACAATTTGGTTATAGTATTCATCATTGGTAATTCAAAGTCCATGATTACTTTTCTCGGACTTTTGTTTGGAATTTTTACTTTTATGACTGACAAAAATTCAGTATACGTTGAGGATTGTTTGTCTGGTAGTAAACTGTACACTAAAGGAACTACTGTGTTGTTAACGTAGCCGTGAATAGTGTATATTTGGGTGAAAGGGGTGGGCGTACTTTTAAAGGTACCATCCATCATCCAAACATCACTGTTCTCCAACCTATTTAGATTACGGGGGTGCTAAGTATTAAAATACGCTTTTCAGCATTTTCATTGTCATACAATATGAACGGTTCGTTTGAAACAGTAAGAGAGAGTTCACGAGGAATTGTTATATCAGAAAAGGTTTGTGGTGTAACGCGTTTAGGGTTATTTGCCTGTTTCTTACGTTGGATAATTCTACGCAAGTTTGGAATAGTGGGCATACTACTAGCAACATGTTCAGCAATGTGTTGGGATACCTCCCTTAAAATAGCACCGCACGGGTTATTGGAGTTGCCTGCAATCACTTTCATTTCATTTATAGATTCTCTCACTTCAATAGCAGTTGCAGAGGCAGAGTGGTTATGGTCTGTGCTTCTTAAAACAGAGTCACCCAGAGTAACCGCTCGGCCTCTGCAATGGCTGGAGTAGTATTGCACACACCTCCAATGACCCCGTGGCTCCGAATGTCTCTCCTTACAATATATATAACCACTGTGTTTTCGTAGACGGTTTCCTCTGCTGGAGGTGATGTATTTGGCCATCTTCGGATCAGACATTTCCTCTAAAACAAAAAATAAATAAAGGAAAATCATTTTAAAAACGCAGATATGTACATATTTTGCTGTTGCAAGTCGTAAAAGGTGTAGACGGTTATAGGTACTTTACTCCAATACAAGGAAAAAAGATAATTTTTATTGCACCAATAACCATACATATTTTTGGGTACAATACAAATGGGGAAAATATTACTTGAATCAGCACCTACCAAATTTGCCTACAAATAAAATTGGGTCACTCACAAACTATGAATGTAAGCTGTTTTACCTTTTGTGCTACTGTGCTCTGGCACTTAGCGACGACACACAAAAATCAACAATTTATGAGGCTAGAGTTCGAAGTACATAAGTTAGTTATCAACAGTAATAGCACAAATACACGTTTGAGCCCTAGGGGCGTACCAAACCATATACCAATAAAGTGGTATAAGAACCACGACTGAACTAGACACAAGGCCTAGAGCCTGTAGAAGTGCTTGGCCCTCAAGGAACCACCCAAGGGGACCCACGGGGGATGTGTGCAGTGTGAGAACACAACCGCGAGCCACCGTTGACTTCTATGGGGAAGGACGCGGTTAGAGAATTAAAGAAAAAGGACACTTAGAGGAGGACTTGGAGCAAACCCCTTTAGAACTAGGTGTTCTAGAGTCAATACCCACGTGAGCACCGGAGTACTCGAGTTACCTCACCCAGGGGAGCCGGGTGCATAGGTGTGTTTCGGGGTCGGGTTTCGTCGTCGATTTCAATGGCGATCTGCTGCAAAGTGCTGCTGGCGACCAAGTCGAAAGTGTTCGGGTGGATCCAAAGGTGGATTGAAGATCTGAAGAACCTGAAAGCAGAGGGGACAAAGTCTGGGTCACTAGCCAGTGACCAGGAAGGCGATGAGCAGATGCCCACCAATGTCGGGTGCTTCAGGTAGGTTGACGGTTGTCTTGACTCTTCAGCCACGAGGTCCAGGAGGCGTCGATGACAACCAGGAGCTGGATTTGAGCTGTCCCACAACGTCTGTCGATTGCTGCGGTGTCGGCGACCGGATTGGACCCAACAAGCTTTGGCAACGGCAAGTCTCGTAGGAAATGAGAAAGGACTGTGGTTCAGACCAGCAAGGCCTGAGGGGCTCACCCAGCAAGGGTAAGTCAGGGCACGTCTGGAGCAACCAGGAAAGCCCAAGCAGAAGAAGAGTTGTCTTCGGGAGGGCCCACTAGCCAATGGACTAGCGACCGCGAAGGAGCCTCGAGTGGATGCACTTGGAGCTGGCTCACAGGACACTCGTGGAGTGGAGGCCAGTGATCTTCGGTGCAGTTGGTGCAGGAGGCGGGGGCTACTCGGATACACAACTTCGAGGGAGCCCAGGAAGATGATGCACTTGCAAATGCGCTTGGTGTCCAGGGGTCATGGTCCCATGTTACCCATGACAGCTACGGGCTTCAGCTTTGCTGGGGGCTCAGGGCAGCCTCGGGGAAGTCTGGAAATGTACCTCCGATGATGCAAAGACTTCGGCGTCTGGCGGGAGCTTCAGCCATGCAGAGCGGACAATTGCTTCTTAGGTGCCTGCCAAGCAGGGGAGTCACTCCTTGACCCCAAGGGAGATTCTTCCGTCCTCTAATCTTAAAGTAGAGCGTCGAAGGTCCAGGATTCGGTGTCAGTTTCGTCCAGGGTAATGCATCCATCCACAATTTTAGCCATCCACCCATCCACACATCCATCCATCCATCCATCCACACTTCCATCCACCCTTCCATCCATCCATCATGCATCCACCCATCCACACATCATGCATCCATCCACACTTTTATCCATCCATCCACAATTTTAGCCATCCATCCGTCCATCCATCCATCATGCATCCATCCACAATCTTAGACATCCATCCATCCGTCCATCCATCATGCATCCATCCTCAATCTTAGCCATCCATCCATCCATCCACCCACCCACCCACCCATCCATCCACCCATCCATCCATCCACAATCTTAGCCATCCATCCATCCATCCACCCACCCATCCATCCGCCCATCCATCCGTCCATCCATCCATCCATTGTGCATCCATCCACAATATTAGCCACCCATCCATCCACCCATCCATCCACCCATCCATCCATCCGTCCGTCCATCCATCCATCCATCCATCGTGCATCCATCCACAATCTTAGCCATCCATCCATCCATCATGCATCCATCCACAATCTTAGCCATCCATCCATCCATCCATCCACAATCTTAGCCATCCATCCATCCATCCACCCACCCATCCATCCGCCCATCCATCTGTCCATCCATCCATCCATCATGCATCCATCCACAATATTAGCCACCCATCCATCCACCCATCCATCCACCCATCCATCCGTCCATCCATCCATCCATCCATCATGCATCCATCCACAATCTTAGCCATCCATCCATCCATCCATCATGCATCCATCCACAATCTTAGCCATCCATCCATCCACTCATCCATCCGCCCATCCATCCATCCATCCGTCCATCCATCCATCCATCCACCCATCCATCCATCCGCCCATCCATCCATCCACCCATCCGTCCATCCATCCATCCGTCCGTCCATCCATCCATCCATCATGCATCCATCCACAATCTTAGCCATCCATCCATCCACCCACCCATCCATCCGCCCATCCATCCATCCATCCATCCATCCATCGTGCATCCATCCACAATATTAGCCACCCATCCATCCACCCATCCATCCACCCATCCATCCATCCGTCCGTCCATCCATCCATCATGCATCCATCCACAATCTTAGCCATCCATCCATCCATCCATACATCATGCATCCATCCACAATCTTAGCCATCCATCCATCCACCCATCCATCCGCCCATCCATCCATCCATCCACCCATCCATCCATCCATCCACCCATCCATCCATCCATCCATCCACCCATCCACCCATCCATCCATCCATCCATCCGTCCATCCATCCATCCATCCGTCCGTCCATCCATCCATCATGCATCCATCCACAATCTTAGCCATCCATCCATCCATCCACCCACCCATCCACCCGCCCATCCATCCGTCCATCCATCCATCCATCCATCCATCGTGCATCCATCCACAATATTAGCCACCCATCCATCCACGCATCCATCCACCCATCCATCCACCCATCCATCCATCCATCCGTCCATCCATCCATCCATCCATCATGCATCCATCCACAATCTTAGCCATCCATCCATCCATACATCATGCATCCATCCACAATCTTAGCCATCCATCCATCCATCCATCCACCCACCCATCCACCCATCCATCCGTCCATCCATCCATCCATCCATCCACAATATTAGCCATCCATCCATCATGCATCCATCCACAATCTTAGCCATCCATCCATCCATCCATCATGCATCCATCCACAATCTTAGCCATCCATCCATCCATCCACCCATCCATCCGCCCATCCATCCGTCCATCCATCCATCCATCATGCATCCATCCACAATCTTAGCCATCCATCCATCCATCCATCATGCATCCATCCACAATCTTAGCCATCCATCCATCCATCCATCATGCATCCATCCACAATCTTAGCCATCCATCCATCCACCCACCCATCCATCCGCCCATCCATCTGTCCACCCATTCATTCATCGTGCATCCATCCACAATATTAGCCACCCATCCATCCACCCATCCATACATCCATCCGTCCATCCATCCGTCCATCCATCCATCCATCCATCATGCATCCATCCACAATCTTAGCCATCCATCCATCATGCATCCATCCACAATCTTAGCCATCCACCCATCCATCCGCCCATCCATCCATCCATCCGTCCATCCATCCACCCATCCACCCTTTCACCCATACATCATTCATCCATCTCACCCACCTTTTCACATTGTCAGCTGGCACGATTCTCTGCAAAGTTGCACACACAAGGGGGCCATTAAAAAAATTCAGCCCTGCTGTACTCCGTAAAGCAAGGGGTAGGGTTAGGGGTGAGGTGGGGGAGGGTTCACTATGCCGCTGCGCTGGTTAGCATTGTGTTCCGTGCAACTTGGATTAGCTTGTTTCTGTCATTGCATCCAGATATATAATACAGCAAGTAGCATTACACCAACAACAAAACGGGACTATTGGCTTAGTGGACTACCATACAAAAACTGCTGTTCCGGTCGCAAATGGTGAGGCAGTGAAATAACAAATGCCAGTACCAGTCTGCAACCAACGTCCCACCCCCCCGCCCCTGTATCCATGTAACACCTTTCGTATGGCACATCAGTAGGATTTGTTTACAGGCTACGCAACGGACAGTACAGGGAATGTACACAACTCAAACTGACAAACACTTGATTGCATTCAATATACTGTTATAATGCAGGCACAATTAAACCAGTAGTATTAAACATTGTAACTACATATGTCATCTGTATATGTTAATTACTTACAGGCTTCACTGCTGAAGAGATTGCTCACGATTTTGGCGCCTTTAACAAAAAAACAACTTTGCCATTCACAGCCTGTAAAAAAGAAGAAATTATGACTTTACGTCCATTTAATGCTACAGGACAGTTAGTTGCATGACATTACTGCGTTGTAAGTGACTTACTTGTTAGGTTGAATGCCTCTGCTCAAAGTCGTAGTCCGAACGTAAGCACAACGTCTAGTGTGCCGTGGGAACTGGTCCAAACAGGCCTGCAAATAGAGTGCGCCTCCTTTTATACCCTAATGTGAGTGTTGCAGTCAGTGAAAGTGTGGTAGGACTTTTGTGGTACGCGCTTGTTTAAATAGTGTCTCAGTAACCCAATTTTTATTGATACTTTGCAAATGTACAACATTTCGTGTCCCTAATCCCCAAAAAGCACTTCTGCTACATAAAAGAATAGACAGCCTTTAATTGAAAGTATGTACAAAATTTTTTACGTAATCGATTGGTGAGCGTATGTTGCTATTTATTATTACACTATACAAACTTTAAAGTCCAGGATTACAATACAACACGCCCCAGAGTAGAAAAAACGATGTAATAGCATGCGATTTAGTGAACTGCGTTGTATTTGCCTAAAACAGCAGAGACACTACAATCGCGTGGCAACAGCATGCGCACTGAATGCGTGCGATGTAATGCCTTTTACGATTTGAAAACTCCGTGGTAATTGCTTGCGTTGTTATGGTTCTCGATGTATCATCATACATCCCTCTGTGAGCCACACTGACAATGCAAGTGACACTGCATGACCAATAGCATGGCTGCAGTCAAAATACATGACATGGAGCACGACACGACACTGAGGTGGCCCAGTGTGGAACACATCCTCAAAGGAGCAGGTCACACTCTGACACATCCACGTGCACATACAACCCCTGACGTCAACAACACATCT